>CAVNZK010000057.1:0-600000 GCA_963693345.1 Pieris melete
TTTCTTTATAAAAGCACCATAGTAAGTGGCAATGTTGCGATGGGTTGAATATTTCTTTAACACATTGATCTCAAGTTTTATTTCCTCTTCTTCATCTTGTGTCACATCCATCACCTTGATGGCAGCAAGCTGGCCGGTCTTTGTGTGCCGTCCCTAGAAATTTCATTTTAAAGTTATAATATCTGCAATTCTTACTATATGTAAGCTAGCTATTATAAATATAGCTTATATAATCACTATTGGGGTATTGTTCCTAGTCAATTTGCACGATGTAAAAAAAGAGTATCTTTTTAGATATATATATTTTTTTGCTTTTAAAACCAATACATTGGATACAAAACAAATTTATTGAATTTGTATTAGAGACTAACAATAGTGTTGGTAGAATTAAAAAATAAGTAAACAGTATTAAATTAGTAAGAAAAGATAATATTAATGAGAAGAAATTTTTTATATATTTCAAATTATTTGAAATGTATATTCTAACTTTATTTTGTTTATTACTAAATTTATTAATATTTCATATGTAGGCTTGCTATATTGATAACATATTTAAAAAATTGAATGCATTATCAACTATAAATATTGTTGAGATAACATTACATACAACTAGAATTAATCTGGTAGGCAAAGTACATACTCTAAGATAATTTTAACAATAGTAGGCCAAAGCTTCCTTAGTGTAAGAAATTTAAATTGTGTTCATTGAGATTAATAAAATATAGTCTTGTAGTTAAATTAATACTATGAATACATTACTTAGTAAAAGTCAACTATGTCAGGGTAAATATTAGTCAAATTGGAATACATAAGATATATAATAGCATAGCAAGTATAATTTTTAAGCACATACCTTGTATACTTGGCCATAAGTGCCATTTCCTACAACTTCAATAAGTTCAAATATTCCAGCAGGATCCTGTAAACAAGTATACACGAGAAATGTATAGATAAAAGCTAATTATATTCCCTAACACCTTCCCAATGATTCACACCCTGTGAGATCATTGCACTCTAGACAGGTTTTCACAAAGGGGCGTAAAACAAAGTAATACATATAATAATGTTTTTAGGATAAATCAAATATTTACCTTTAATGCACTGAGGTCAATGTCGTCTAATGAACAATTTACAGACGGTGCTAGTTGATGCGCCATTTTGAGTATATTGTCACACACGGAGACAAAGCACGAGATCTTCACATCAATATAAAAACCTTACAAAAGATCTTATATCACAACATTTGTATAGATATGGATAAGAATTTATTCTTGTACATCTGAATAATTTATAAAACACATTGTTTACAATTAAATTTAAAGAGAATTACAGATACACAATTTATATGCCGCACACACACACCCGGCGGTGATGCCAGATGAAATCTTGGGACAACTGACAATTTTCTTAAATCTACCATTATGTTTTCAAATCTACTATATAGGTTAAAAATATAAGCAGATTTTTACTAAACGCAGTGACATATTCATACGGATATAAATATAATATAGTTTATTATGGGTGTTCTATGTTGTTATAAATCACAACCCATTTTTATCTTTGTTAACTGATTTATTCTTCACAAACAACAGTAATTAATTTATACTCACATAGAAACGCTCAAGGAATAAAACATATTCTGAGCGCTGGAGAGCTATTCCGTGCGAGGTTCAAGGATTATCCATTCTTTCTGGGACACCCTGTATATCACTCGTCTTAAAAGTCTGTTCCGAGTGACGTCTGTTTTCTTCTTTTCTTAGTGTCTCATATTTATGTTAACACATAATATAGTCCGGTCTATTTACACATTCAAGTTTACATAAATTCCCATAAAGCTGAATATTGGCATAGTTGTTCAAAACATCATTATAAAGAAAATCTCAAAAGTCCTCATCGTTCCGAGGTGTGCTAAAAATTTGGCACGGGGTCAAAGGTCAAAAAAATGAGTTTTTTGCGATTTTTAGCGAAACGGTGAGTTTTTTCGCAAAATTACCCCAGTACAAAATTGTAGATCACAAAATTCTCTACAAAAAATATATCAATAATTTTTTTCCTAAAAGCCACCATTTTGGAGATATAACGTTCCGAAAAGTTGGATCAGTCGTAATCCCTCTATTTTGCACACGTTTCCACGCCACCTATGAGGTAGTGTACAAAGCGCGTTTTTTTAACGTGGTTTCCCCAGTAGGCCTATTCCACGGGTCTGCTGAGATTTTATATGTTTTAAAACTATTGCAAAATAATATTATATATTATAGTGGGCAAAAACAACGGCGGTGTAATTAAATAAAATACTTAAAATAAAAAGTTAGTCGTCTGATTCATAACTGTCCAAGATTTCTGTTTCTTCTTCTTCTTGATCTTCTTCTCCTTCTTCTTCCTGTTCATCCTCTTGTTCTTCTTCTTCTTCTTGTTCTATTTCACACGTAAACTGCCCCAATAGCGATTCCTGATCGGTATCAAACGAATCTTCAAGAGTTGGTGACTCAACATTCGAGCATGATCGGCCTTGACAGTGTGTGCATGCCAGGGAACAAAACAGTCCAACTTTTCTGCAACCACATTTTGCACTACACCCTTTCTTGCAGTTGCAAAATATTGTGTTGAGAAGTTTCTCAGGTGCTGGTGGAAGTAAAGTTTGAACTGGCTCTAGTGTATTGTCGATCAACTTCCAACCCCAGTCTTTAGGGTCCAGCTGATTACCAAGCCACACTTGAACTTGGTAATATACCCGAAACAGATGTTGATGAGCAGTTACTGAGGTTGGAGGAAGAGAAGCTAAGTTGACTTGTTTATTATTACGCGTATTTTTCACGAAAGATGTGTATCGCAACTTATCTAAGCAAGTGGTTTTTTTGGGGGCTCCGTACATAGCAAGAAGAAATTGAACTCCGTTGGTGATAACATGTTGTTGAGTTGAATTACTATTTTTAAAAACTTCAGCACATTGTAGTAAATCTTTTTTTTCAAACATTTTGAAAACTGTTGTTTTTCCTCTCCTGTAAAACCTTTAGTGACTTTCATATGTGGCGTACGTGTGCAAAATAGAGGGATTACGACTGATCCAACTTTTCGGAACGTTATATCTCCAAAATGGTGGCTTTTAGGAAAAAAATTATTGATATATTTTTTGTAGAGAATTTTGTGATCTACAATTTTGTACTGGGGTAATTTTGCGAAAAAACTCCCCGTTTCGCTAAAAATCGCAAAAAACTCATTTTTTTGACCTTTGACCCCGTGCCAAATTTTTAGCACACCTCGGAACGATGAGGACTTTTGAGATTTTCTTTATAATGATGTTTTGAACAACTATGCCAATATTCAGCTTTATGGGAATTTATGTAACCTTCCTCCTGATTTTAGGCTTAAATAGACCGGACTAATATATCAAAATCTTATAGAAAATACTACACAAAATAGTATGTACATTTTTAGTGCGTATCTACGATTCGCTACAATATATTATTTTGGTAAAATATCGATTTTATTATTTTCTTTTCTTTATTAGAAATGGAGAGAAGAAGAGTTATGGGAATGTTCTATCTTATAATAAATCACAACCCATATTTTACTTCGTTAATTGGTTTATTCTTCACAAAACAAGAGTAATTAATTTATATTCTTATAGAAAAGCCCATGGAAAAAATATACATCTCTCACTCCTCTAAAGTCGGTCTTGAGTGACGTTCGTTTTCTTCTTTTCTTAACGACCGGTATTTATGTTGCCACATATATCAAAATATTATAGAAAATACTACACAAACGCTACACCGTCTTAAAATACTTTCTAAAAATGATGTCTCAATAGTAGCAACAAAAACTTATAATCTAGTATCCCTAATCAGTGTTAGAATTTGACTTTTATCAAATACTAGCTGGCCTGGCGAACATCGTACCGCCTAACAGAATCTTTATTTGTTTAAAATACTTATTCTGCTATTCGGGACACCGGTCTATAAAAAAAAGAAAATTGATAAGACAACAAATACATTATGTCAAAAAATAAAAATTTACCTTCCCGGAACACCTCCACTAACACTTGAACTCTATGTTATGGTATTAAAGTTCAAATTGACTTTTAAGTATTATTACGAATATTTAGTATGGGAATATAGAAAAGTGTTGTTTTTAGAATTTTTCACTCAATTTTTTTTTAAATTTTTCTCCGTAAGAACCATCCTTGTACTTCAAGGTATATTATAAAAAAAATCAGACAAATCAGTCAAGCCGTTTTCATGTTATGGAAACGGAAAAAGGGTTTCATTTTTATATATATAGATTTCATGTTACTTTTGACTCTCTCTTAGGTTATGACGTCATGTGCACAACTTAAAATGTTACTTTTAGGACTAATATTAATCTATTATTTTCAGCAAAAAAAAATCGTGAAGCTGTATGAAAATAAGAAATATTTAATTAATAATTGTAAATGTTTAGTAAACCGGTGCGAGATATCGCTTTAAAAATCTTTCCTACGCCCTGATGCCTAGGCGAGGTTGCCAATCTTTGAATAGCGACTACAACATGCAAGTGCGGCAACGCCGCAAAATGTAATATGAATAAGATGCGACAGAGACCCAAACAATGACGTAGAAATTAGAATATTGCAATTGGTATTTACGTACAGTCATACAAACACTGTCTTGTCAATATTAACGTTATCAAATCATGGAAAGCACTAAATTTCAAAAACTAGATTAATCCAGATTTCCTAAAAAAAATATGTTGAGTGTTGACACTGTGCAGCAGAAAACGCATTCATATGTTCACAATTTCTAAAAAAATATATACCTACCTAATACTGACACCATTATCGCTTTGATGGCTATTAAAGCAAATGTATAAGAGACCATAAATTTTGAGCCATTAAAAACCATGATACGTCATGTTAAAATAAAATAAAAAAGGAGTGGCAAAGGTCTGCTCTGGCAACACTGTCCTTAATAGCGATATTTGCTTCGAAGTTGTTGGCCGCACTGGCAGGCCGATGACCGGCTTTAACACAGAACACAATTACTTATAGGAAGAACGACGACTAGGAATACAGATTCTAAGATACGCGAATGTATCGCCACCTATTATCAACCCACCCAAAACTACGTGGCGGCAAAAATTTGAATTGCCGGCTGGTCCAGGTTCCCCAGAAAATTATTAATTTCGGATGCATAGGCCATTTCATTTGTATATAAGACTCAATTCTCAAATGAATGAGTTTTCTCATACACTAGATATTTAACAAATGATCTTGAAATAAAACAAAAAACGTTTTCTCATTGAATTATTATTTATTTCACTTTTATGGATCCTTAGACAATAAATCAACATAATTTTGTGATGTTCGTACCTAGGTAATTCAAATGAAAAGTTTCTTCGCTACTTCTTCTCTACAAATGAATAATTTACATAAACCATAGTAACTTGTTCATGAGTCTCACAAGAGGAAGCAAACACCAACCATATTATAAGATGAAAATTATATACATTCCTCTGGTAGTAATATTCTCTTATTCTTATAGGTGTTAACGTAAAATTGTAAATACCGTTAGATTGTAATATATCTCGCGAGATTGCTATATTAATATATAGCAATCTAAATAATATTAATGCCTGATGCCAAAAATTGCTGTAAGACCTGAAACAAAAGATATTGTTATATATTAGTTTAAGGCATTCTAAAGGTGAATAGTAAAAAAAAAATTTTTGAAGTTATACTTTAGGCGCGTTATGAAAAATTTATGAGAGTGAAATTTTACGATGCCCGCGCAAATGAGACACAACATTATCAGTGTGATTATAGCCAGCGCGAGCGAGATGGGAATAAGACAATCTACAAATAAAAAGAAATAGAATATGCATGAAGTTAGCAGCTATGCAAAGAATTTTGAATGACCATAATTACATTTACCTTTTAAACAAATAAAGGAGTTTTAATTATTTTTTCAAGTTAAAAGGTTATTACTTATTACCTAGTTATTTTCATTATACAAGTGCGAATTTTATATGTGCGTCTGAATTATAATGAGAAGTGATTTAAATTGAATATTTAAATCAATACTAATTAATATTAGAAAATATTTGTGAAAAAACTGCTCATCAACCTTCCTAAGTGCTTCAATACAATTGAACTATCCGTATGTATTATTATTATCGAGTAAAACTGAAACATGAACGGTTATTCATTGCTTTTGTTACAGCTACTTTTTAGAAATATTCTACGACCCTTTATATCAATAATTGAGAACAAAGATTTAAGGACGAATACTAATAAGGAGAAAATAAAGGCTTGGAGCGATATAACAGAGAAGTAAACATTTTAATCCTGCATCTCAAAAAAATGACCACATTGTTTAATCAAAACATGTAATTTTTCAGATTTAATCTAGCAAATATAAGGACAAGAGACAAAAATGTATGAATCAGTGGAAGTGCACTAAATTGAATACAAGAAAAGAGTTGTCATCTTATCGCCGTGAAACATCAAAAACTGCAGGTGGACTTCTCCAGACACAATGGACGTGGCAGAGATGATATCGCAACAGTTTCAAGGAGATTTCAATGAATTTGATTGTGATGGTGTCGAGGTAGGAATGTAAATCATAAATATGATGTATGGTGATGTTCAAGGTTCAACCTCTCAAGCATAAGCATATGCTCACAACAGAACTTTAATCCCCTACAGGGTAGTCAGAGATATACTAATACATCAAAACATCCATGTTGCACTTGTAGTACCGAAACTCTGTCCAGCCAGAAGTGAGCCCATTCCCACTTATAATGGACAGTAGGAATAATACACCTTAACACCTGAGTGCGAACCACTCAACATGATACTTAAATTAATAGATGTTATTTATATATTTCAGGATATTACAAATAAAATCATTTTGGAAACAATTGATATCCCAAAAGAAAATAAAGCCAACAATGACAAGGTAATAAATCAGTTTTGACATTACTTGAATACTAGAAAAGCCAGACAAAGGTGTGCACAACAGTGACAACATAACTTAACAATTTCATTATTTTGTAGGATTATAATCCAAAGGTTAAAGAAAATCATGTTGAACTGAACATCAAGAATCCCCAAACAACTCCAAAGAAACGTACAGGGAAGACACAAGTATTATATTTAAATTATCTCTATCTCTAAATAGAATAAAAGAAAGTTGCTATCCAGGTCTGTAGCATGTGCAATTAGTTTTTCTAAACTACACAACGGATTTTGATCTGACTAATATATTGACTGTTCTTCAGGGAGGGATTTGTATAATATGAATTATAAATTTTTTAAGTTTTGCATGGACAGAGCTTAAATTAATATTCTCTTATTTGTTTCAGAAAGCAAGTAGTAGTTTTAGTTTTGGAGAAGCCTCGTATCAATATATGCATAGCTTTCGGGCTCTGGAAAATGAGCGGCTTCAAATAGAACACAAACATAGAGTTAAGAATATGGCAGAGATGCACAACCAAGTAATGATTAATTTAAAATTACAAACCGAAATTCTGATGAAGTCTTTTATTTAATTTAAATTAGAGTCACTTAAAAATAAATATTGTCATGAAATAAAAATGTTTTAAAGATAAATGGTGTTTTATTTGTTTAAATAACTTAATTGTTAAAACAACCTAAAAGTTTTCATCAATAAAAATGGCTCTCACTGCTGCTCCACGCAGAGTATTTTGAGATGAGGGCACTGTTGGTAGTGAGGACAGGGTCTCATCAATCTACAGAGATAGGTTCCTCTTTTAAATCAATGGCTATATTGTGCAATACTGCCAAAGCTACAATATACATCTTAGTGTTTGGTAGAGATGTTCTAAATACATAATAATATATACTGTAACATTGTAATGTTTCCCTTTAAATGTTGTGCACACTTGTTATTGATGCACATGCATGTATATTGTTTTCTATGTTATGTGTTCTCTGTAAGTGTTTGTATTTGTCTCGTTAGTGTGCCTTTTAAAATAAAATATACTTTTAACTTAATAGAATTTATGTTACACTTAATGTAAGAGAATAATAATAAATATTTATTTAATTTTTCAAATGTAAACTGAACTTTATTGACTATAATGACTCCTTTTCCAGTCTTTGATTGTTTAATTGTAATTAATTATTTGCCTGCAATCAAAAACTATTTTTAATAACTGGAATTAAATACAATGGTAAGTAAAGTTCACAACTTACCTCATGCGGAACTGCAGTTCTTAGCAATGATTTTTAGTGCCATTTGTAAAATCACCTTCCCATGGAATAATCCCATGGAAGTGATTTTGGCACAGCACCCAGCTTTTTTAGAAAAGCTATTGAAGTGTGCGGTTCATCTGAGAGAAAAAGGTATTTTGCCCACAGGGTGCAGCTGAAAATAAACGGGCATAATAATTGTAGTAGATATCCAAGGTGAGTAAGAAGCACGTAATTATTCTTGTCAAATTCAAGGCGTAGGTTCCATCGACTAGAGTTTTGACTTTTTTGGGGAATGCAAAAAAAGTTCCAACGTTGACACATAGTTTGAAATATTGTCAATCGATTTGATGTGATGTTAACTAAGAAGTTAATTAGTTTAGTACGCACCGCAAAAGATTCCGAACTCCGGGATTTGGAAAACGAAACAAAGCAACGTTTTCATTTGCCACACTTCGAACACTTGCGACTGTCTTCTTTTCGGTTTTCTTTAGCGGCCAACATTTTCACAGAATTCAAGAGTCACTATTTTATATTATTTTTTTATTGCCCTCAAATAAGTCAAATTTATTCGGTGCAGAACTTTTTAGTAGCAACACTTATGAACTGTCAGAATTCTACGGAATTCAGAGAGTAGACGGATTGAACGGACATACTTTTGAATTTACCTTAACATCGGATTTGGAACAAGCACCTGGAAATATTAATAATTTTTATTTGGATTCTACTATTAGTGTTTATGGATTTGACTTCGACCAATTCAAAACACCGAAGATGTGGCTTCGGACTTTAAAACTACCAAAATCCTCCCATTATTAACAAGAATAAGACCTGGCTGTTTGGACTCAAGTTATTTGCCTTTCCCATTAGGGATAAATTAATATCTACATCATCATCAGCGTATGGATAGACGGTGTGTCTGAGACACATAACCGTAGGGATTCGCTATTAGAAAAATAATGGTAACGAAACAGCTACAGGAGGCCTATCTAAATGGCAACACTTATTTTTGTATAAAAGTCTTCCGAAATAGCTCTATTGATATTTCAGATTTTTATGGAAATATCTGTAATAGTTAGGGAGGCGAATAGGTGAATTTCATGTAATTTACGTGGCAGTTTAAGATATGAGAGATACCTTAGACCTAATAGAACAACCTTGTAAAGTATTTAGCTCTATATGTAGTGACGCGCGCCTAGGATAGACGATCAGATTAGTAAAAAAAAATCGATAGTCTGCAATACTCGAGCGCGTCAGATTAAGATATTGGGGGTTGATTTTAGTGTTTTAAGACTAAATTTAACTAATCTGACGATAAGTCATTGACGCCGCCGAGTTATAGGGTCGCAAACTTGTAAAAAACAACGTTAAACTGGCATTCTCGAGCGCGATTCTTTATTTTTTTATTTTGAAGAATATAACCTAAAACTTACTCAAAATACAAAATCTGCCGCTTTCCGCATGACCGGAAGGGAGGAGGAGCCATTTCGTCTTCCGAAAAACGCGTTGCGGCATACAAGTCGCGAACGATACATTTAACAAAAAAAAGTTTAAATAAACAAAAAAGGTAATTTTATTTTACACAAAAAAGGTCTCGTTACATTGTTGTCCAAAGTTAAAACTTTTTGACTTAAAGCATCATAAAAACTCAAACTCCCGGTTTTTTTGAGTATATCTCGAAAACTGAGGGTGTTAAAAAAATTGATATGAAATAACGATGATTAAATTATGTGACTTTTATTATATCTCAAAAAAAAATTTTTCCTAAAGCTTCTCGACATATTTTGTGGACTCGGAAAAAGTTACGCGTATCTGTATACAAAAGGATTATTAATATGTACAGTTTCATGCATGTATATTATTCAATAGCCTGTTGATCCTCAAATTGTTTTTTGGACCTACCGTAAGCAAAACGAAGTGAAGAATTGAAGCAAAAAAGAGGAATTTGCCATAAACATGTAATACAGACAGAGCGCTTCGCGGAAATATGCCGTCCTACCAGTATTTTTCCTTTATTTCGCAACATTGATGGTGGGATAAAAGAAAAAAGAAACCAAAAAACCTTTTTCGGTCATTTTAAGAGAACCCACCAACATTTTTGTCAGATTAAGAAAGTATCCTTTCAGGATACCGAGATAAACCTCCCCTATGAAAATCTGACGCGCTCGAGTATTTCAACAAACTTTTTTTTTGCATTTTTAAAAATTCATCGTAACTTATCGTCACGCCGAAATCGTCAGTTTTTTTAAAGGGACCTTCCTTGCGGCCTACTTAACACCCCTTCCGAAATTCTGACGCGCTCCAGTATTTTTTTTTTGCATTTTTTACTACTTTACCGAAACCGGCAGATTAGTATACCGTTGTTATCAGAGGCACTTGGGGCATACGTAGTATGAATATCTGACGCGCTCGAGAATGCCCAAGTAACTGTATTTTTTAACATTTTTGAAAAACCGTACACGCCAAACCCACCGCTAAAATGGTTTTTACCATACGAGCTTTTCTTTTCGAAATTATTTTATCTTTCGATTTTGATAGGTCTCGACGGCGCCGTTGAATTACGCCATTTAGCTACCTCGCCTCCCTAACTATAACTTACTAATATAATAATATAGACTCTTGGGCCGTGGGGTTCAAGTGCACAGGCGCTAATTAAAGATATCAGTTGGTTTCTCGTACTACCGGTGACCCCAGAGCTGGTGCTTTCTTCAACAAATAAAGTATCGCAATACAGCGAGAAATGCTGCATTAAAGGTACCCACAGGGACCAATCTTTTTAAATTTGTTTTAATTTTCTTTTTAACTATTACTATATATATACTAATATAGTACACAATATTATGTATATTATTGTGTACTATATTATATAAGTTATATATTATGTAGGTTGAGAAAATTGTAAATACTGTAGGTATATTTGATTGTCATGCTTAGGTTTTTAATAAACGTTAATCTAATATATAAAATTCTCGTGTCGCGGTGTTTGTAGTTAAACTCCTCCGAAACGGCTAGACCGATTCTCATGAAATTTTGTGTGCATATTGGGTATGTCTGAGAATCGGAAATCTATTTTTCATCTCCCTAAATGTTAAGGGTAGTCCACCCCTAATTTTTTTTTTAATTTTTAGATAAATTTTTATTTATTTTATGATACAAAATTAAAAAATACATACAACTCCTAATTTTCACCCCTCTACGATCAACCCCTATTTGTTATTATAAATGATATACATGGCAAAACGACGTTTGCCCGGTCAGCTAGTCTTCTTAATATATAAAATTCTCGTGTCACAGTTTTCGTTGCCATACTCCTCCGAAACGGCTTGACCGATTTTGATGAAATTTTTTGTGCTTATTCGGTATCTATGAGAATCGGCCAACATCTATTTTTCATCCCCCTAAATGTTAGGGGTAGTCCACCCCTAATTTTTATTTTTATTTTTAGATAAATTTTTATTTTTTTGATGATACAAAATTAAAAAACATATGCATCTAATTTTCACCGGATCAGCTAGTTATATATAATATTTCGGACGATATTGTATCTAACACAATAACTATATGAACTTAATTAAAGGAATTTATACTATGACTAGCTGATCCGGCAAATGTCGTTTTGCCATATATATCATTTATAATAAAAAATTAAGGGTTGTATGTATTTTTGTATGTTGTATCATAAAAAAATTGAAATTAAAAATTTTGTCTAAAAAATAAAAAATAAATTAGGGGTGGACTACCCCTAACATTTAGGGGGATGAAAAATAGATGTTGGCCGATTCTCATAGATACCGAATAAGCACAAAAAATTTCATCAAAATCGGTCAAGCCGTTTCGGAGGAGTATCGCAACGAAAGCTGTAACACGAGAATTTTATATATTAGATGTAAGTAAATAAATAAGAAATAATACAAATTGACTGGGATTCCTTCGGAGTGTATCCATTTCCATCATATTCACAAGCAGGCGCTTGAAACCCGCAAGGAGAAGCCAGATAAGGCAAAGAGAGCCGGAAAGACTTGGAAAGAGTTGAAATCTCGTATTATTAGAACACGTTGGCGATTCAGTGAGGACGCCCTCTGCCCCATCTAGGGGTAATGGGACATTAAGTTAGTAAGTAGACAAATCGTGTGCTTCCAAAAATATATTATTACTAGCTGACCCGGCAAACATTTGTTTTATTATTTGTTGTTTTGTTTTGTATATTATTTGTAGGAAACATGTTTTTAGTTCAATAAAAATAACTATCTACAATAATAAAAAATAGGGGTTGATCGTAGAGGGGTGAAAATTAGGAAATTATTTGTTTTTGTATGTAGTATCATAAAAATAAAAATTGGAAAAAATAAAAACAGTTTTTTTGGGATGGACACCCCTTATCACTTAGGGGTTTGAAATAGATAGTAGCCGATTCTCAGACTTACTGAATATGGATAAAAAAATCATAAGAATCGCTCGAGCCGTTTCGGAGGAGTATGGGCACGAACGTTGTGACACGAGAATTATACATAGATATATATAGAGATTATATATTTCAGGAATATAACCAGTTTTCGGTGTATATGTATTAAATACTAACGTGCTAACATTTTTTTTTAGCCTTGGTTGTCAAAAACTTATCAGCCTTCTGATCTATTGATCAGACATTACGTGATCTAATTTTAGTTACCCAAGTATTCGAAGGTTGCAATCGTAATGAACAAAGAAACTAGGCACCAAACATTAGTACGTGGCGTTTTCGGTGAAGATACCTAGACAGATTACTGACCCAGTTGTAGAAAAGCGTGTGTTGCAAACCTTAAATTATTGACTAGATATTATACAAGTAAAATACAGCCTCGGAGCTACGTGCATACCAAATCGTAAGATCAAAGCACGCATAGGTACCTCACCCACACACGCGCAGCGCACACACGCGCAAACCACCAACACTAATAAAAGTATAATAAAAGTTACCAACAGAAGTACAACGTACGGTATTATTTGTTAGGAGGGAGGTAGAGGGAGAGGCTGACGCGCGAGGCAGCCAGTTTACCGTTGCAAGGCGCATTGTGCGGCTGGACGCCAGTCACCCGCGCGTCGCCGGCCCATAGAAGTACCGGCCTCCGCTACAGGATCTATACACTTGTGTCACATGTATGGACTATAAAAGACAAAGTGCCCGTTCATTATTCAAGTGTTACTGTTTTATTATTGGATTCATCTCTACCACGGTATGTGTTTTCTATTTTAATAAACATTTTAATCTATCTTTGATTGGTCTATGACATTATATTCGAATTAAGCATTGGAAAGTTAATAAAGCTTTGAAAAGTCTTTTAACGATTTCACCCGAGAAAAGGTTTTTTCAATTCGACTTTTAGTATATTTGGTGATTTGTAACTCTCTTGAGCTAGTTTATTTCCACCTCATTAAATATTAATTGCTATACTCACGACGCGATTCGTAAGGTATCAATTTGACATTCAACGCCATTTACCAGACAATTTGATCTTTACAGCTTTATTTTGAGCTTTTCCGGATTCATTGTCTGTTAAAACTGAAGTTTACGATCTATTATCGATTATGTTTAGTTAAATATTTACACCCACGCTGTCACCGACACAATGTTTACCACGTCGACAAATTATGACCTAAAACTATTTAACCGAGGTAGTGGTATCGTTAGATATACTTGTATTCGCTACTAAGGGCATACCAACCAGGAATTGAAAACTATTATCTATGGTCGGTCAGTCATATACATTCCAATGTATCCACCGCGAGGATAGATTACTCCAGAACCACGATCTATTCAAAAATAAAATCCTCTAGTCGTCACTTACCTGGGCAATTACTTCCTTGCAGACTGTTATGAAATATAACATGATATTAACTAGGAATATAAGTTAAAAGAAGCCATTTTGGGACTTAGACCATCGTTCTCCTGCAGCTATTATAGTCCAAGATCCCAGGGTCGCCAGACGTCACGTATTTTCTGACGGATGAAATGTGGACGATTGAGTAGTGTTAGTATGTACTATGATCGTATGCCCACCTGCTAGCTTGGTCAAACGGCCAATTTCCAGGTATCAGGTAATCAAGGAACACAAAAACATTACTTACTTCACATAATTCTCATGGCTGATTTTATATATGTTTTCGAGTGTATAGTCAAAAATAAACCCACATGCTTCATGATGTTGTTTATCTCAATTGGCAAGACGGTCTTTGGTTCGAGTTCGTCAACATAAATTGTATGGTATAATCTATATTTAAGCGCCTATTTAATTGGATTGAATATGCCAAGGCACCAACACCCTTTATGTATTAAGACACCACTTATATAGTGATAATAATTATGAAACATGGATAAATAGAAAACTCAAATAAATTTAAAAAGTTTGGTCCCTGTGGCTGTGTACCTTTAATGTATTCACTTGCTGTATTGCGATAATAATTTGTTGAAGCACCTGGTGGCACCTGTTCTATCTACCAACTTAAATGGTTTAAATGGAATCCCACGACCCAAGAGTATCATACTCCAAAGGGAACAAAGTAAAAGTTGGAGAAAAGACTGTTAAATTGTTTATTATTTTCCGCTCTGTTCTGCGGCCGTGCTTTTGTGCTACCAGTTGCGTGCATGCATCCACTTGTGTTGGTCCCTAACAATGCCTGTTGGCTCCAATATGGCGGGAATGAGGTGCCGTCGAGGCCGGCGTTATAATAATAATTAATTGCATGAATATGGTACAAAAATGTGTATGGAAAGTTTCTTGCCAGTTCTTCTTACCCGCTCTACGCCCTTGACTTGCGAACTGGTAATAAATGTAAATTTACAACTAATTTAACTTCTTTCTGACAATTCATAAGTGTACCTACTTGTTTACCTACATGAATAAAGATATTTTGAGTTTGAATTTGTATGGTGTTACAATCGTAAGTTCGCATACTCTACCACACACAAATATTTTGTCTTTGAAGAAAATTTACATTTTATATTATTAGTCATATGAATTAGTTAATTCTTATATTATTTAGACATAGACATAACATTTATTACTAACAAAACACACACATTATAACAATAAAAAAAATATATAATGAAAAATATGATGAAAACATTGTTTTTCCCTTCCATTCGGTTCGTTTCTAATGTGAAATGCGTGTGTGCTGTGGCTATAATGGGCCCTGTCTCAGCGATATGCTGAGGAGCAGAATGATCCACAGCACTGGTCATTCTGCCTGAGACCACAGCAGCTAGTTTGCGCCTCGCAAAAAATATCGTACATATCAACTACACTGTCTCAACTACAATGTTTCGAGACTAGTATTGACCTAGGACATGATTTTATTAATTGAAAGTAGGAAATACAGTTAATATTATACATTGTATAAAGTAATTATTATCCATGTTCAGATAATTAAATATTAAGATGGAAACACGTAACATTAAATGAGTAATTCGTAATTATCTTCGAAGAAAGGCAAATTAAATGTAATTGATTAAGTTAATGTCTTCAATGGTCTAATGCGGTTAGCGCATTGTTGAAGACATGGCTAACTAAACGTTTTGCCATATAAAATCATTACAATATCGTTATTTTATCTTTTTTTTTTCTTCTTAATCTACACGACTCTTGTGGGAAAACAAAATTCGTAAAATATATTTAATAATTTTTATTGATGTTTTCCTTTCGTAAATTTATATGTATTTCATCTTTGGGTATATATATACCGGTTACAAGGATCTCCAGGTTATCGGGAGAGAGAGGGAAAGACTCTTTTTTGGTAACACAAAGAAGAAGGAGTTGTAGTTGGCTGAGAATTCACAAATTGTATAAATTTATAATCCAAACATTGTCGAGTAATTGATGGCTATATATTTGACACGAGTAAAATCAAATGAAGTAACTTTATTTATTGAAGTTTACTACATCATACATAATACTATATCTAGGGTATATGTTACAAGCTTTTTTAAACATAAATGTTCAAAAAAATCTAGTAATTCTTATTATTAAGCAAAAAAATAGCGGATTAGGTATAAGATAGGCACTTAACAATGCTTTCTTTAAAATTGATCAGCCTCCAGCGATTGAGCTCCTTATTAAAACTGTTTAATCCATTAAAATCACGAAGAATTCGAAAAAGAGGTGCCTAAACTCCTAGGTTGGTTTTTGCAGATAGAATTCGGAAAATTCTGCTGATTTTAAACCTTAGCAATGAATAGGGGATGACAATGTTTTTTTTTATGTAATAGGAGACAAACGGGCAGGAGGGTCATCTGATGTTAAGTGATGCCACCCATGGACACTCACATTGCCAGAAGGCTCGCAAGTGCGTTGCCAGCATTTCAAGAATTGGTACGCTCTTTTCTTGAAGGACCCTAAGTCGAATTGGTTCGGAAATACTTCAGTGGGCAGCTGGTTCCACATAGTGGTGGTGCCCAAAAATTATCTTAGAAAATCTGTCACAAATAATCTTCTTAATTAACAAAATTGAAGCGATATTTGTGCTCAAATCTTTAAGTGCAAAGGATGAACGTATTAAAATATTAATTTAAAAACACTTATCTGTTAATGTGTATTAAAACAGAATATTATCTGTGTCATTTGTATCATAACCCAAAAATGATATTATGGCGATCTTTCGAAATTCCTTATGTTAAGCCTCTGACGCAAAAAGTTTATTGATAATTCTAAAGTTCTTAATTTTTTAGTGTTTATTTGTAATGAGTTTCTTGTCTTTTTACTGATAATTTTTTTATCTTATTATAAAACAAAAGAATCTATTTGAACTCGGTAAAGAACGACTTTTGAATTAATCTTTTTTGTTAGAAAATCCAGTGACGCTACAAATTTAAAAATGGCCGCTTGGCCGCAGATATCGTCCATTTGTTTGATTAATTTTTAATATAGATCAGACTTCTGAGCCTGACACGTGTTGAACACGGGTTAAGATTAACGTTTTTGAAGTTATACTTCTTTAGGCGCGTTGTAAAAATTGATGAGAGTGAAATTTTACGATGCGCGCGCACCGTGACACAATATTTACAGAAGTTGCCCACGGAAGATGCTACGGCATGGGACATAATTCAAAAACAACATTCGAATAATAATATATAATTTATGTTACACTTAATGTAAGAGAATAATAATAAATATTTATTTATCTAATTTTTCAAATGTAAACTGAACTTTAGTGACTATAATGACTCCTTTTCCAGTCTTTGATTATTTAATTGTAATTAATTATTTGCATGCAATCAAAAACTATTTTTAATCATGCCAAAAGTATAACTTCTTACGCGCGTACATAAGTACACGCATCCGTTTTTTTTTTATCTTTGTTGAATGTTTTCGTTTCGGTTTCATTTATTTTTTAATAAGCAATTTAAGGAAATTTAAATTCTGAAACGATACGCTTTCTAAGGATTCAGAGTTACAAGCATGACCCACTAGGCGCACACTACTCTTGAACCATTTATTTTATTTTTGCTCCCAAACATAAGAAGAACAACAGAATAAGAAGGACAACCAGATATTTATTAATATATGTTACTAGTAGACCAGCCAAGCGTTGCTGTGGCTAAGGTTTTTGATAAATTACATCGTAGTAAACTATTCAAGGGAAACGGTAGGAGACCACCAGCCATGGGGACCACCATGCTTTATGGTGGTTATGCAATTAAATTGTAGCTTACGTGAAACGTTGGTACTTTCAATACAGCGCCATCTGTAGACTTGTGACTATTAAATAATAAACAAATATTTTGCAATAAAATAATATTGCGGGTATAAATTGAGATGTAAGCTATCCTATCTTTTAAGTTAGATCAAACTACACACGGTGTGCAAATTTGATTGATATCGGTTCGGTAGTTTGGGAGTCCATAGCGGACATACATCTCTCACATCTCTATCTTTTATAGTTACGTCACAATAAGCGTCCTTTTATTATTATTTTTTATAAAAATGCTAGAAAAGGCTCTTTATCCGTACCTAGGTATTGATCCTTATCAAAATAATTACCAACGTTTCACATAAGGGACAATTTAATGGCATAACTACTAAAAAGCATGGTGGATTGGTGTTCTCCTGCCGTTTCTCTTGAATAGTTTACTACTATGTAATATAACAAAAATCTTAGCCACAGCAACGCTTGGCCGAGTCTACTAGTACATATTTAAAAGAAATAAAGAAAACAACAATAAATACATAAATTAAGTTTTAGTTTATTATTGACGTTCGTAACACGATTCTTTGTTTTCGTCGGGCTCAATTCCTACCATGAGTCATTTATTTGCGCAAAAAAACTGTAAACACAGATTACAAACAATACATTACGACATTTTTAAAAGTTCACTATCTGTGTTAGGCACAGATTATTCACCTATTAAAAAGTGGATCATGCAACAGATACTGAAGCCCAGATATACTTGAGGCCCAGGTCTAAAGGGTTGTAGCTAGTTTTATAAATTAATTGTTGTGTAAATTAAATTATTTGACAATGGGCCTATTTATATTATTTGACAAGATTGAACAAGACAAAACCATTTGAATTAGAGTCTGGATAATGAAAGAAGATAACGAAAAAGCGCGGCAAATTAAAAATAAATAGTATGATTTCCCTAAAAGTTTGATATATTTTGTGGATTAAACTTAGTTGATACTTGATTTTATTTTATTATTTTTACATTGATAGTAACTGTATTTCTATGAAATTAAATACTATACGTATTTAGTCTTTCACTATTGACACTTAAAATGACTAGCATTGCTTGGAAAACTAAAACTATATTTATTATAAAACACAACTTTATTCGGAATAATCAAATCCTGCGAAAGAAACGAAATATTCTATCAAATAAAACAAAGTTTAGGCTATTATACCTGTTAACTATTCGAAAAAAATATATAATATAAATAGAAATGCGTAATTGCATGAAGTATCAACCCAATGAATCATACTAACCTAAGAAATTCAATGACATTCTGTGTTGCCATCCGAAAGTTTTCAAATAATTCAATTATCTTCTTTCATTACCCAGACTCTAGTGAGTTTTATTGCACATTATTAAGAGCTAAACAGTAAAAATAGTTCACAAGAACAGATTGTCTTCTTCTTAATAGAGACTGTAAGTGTTTATGTATGTACTGTAAGTGTATATGTGTTTAAGACATTATGTTAAATATCCTTTTAGTAAATTAGACTTAAATTACTTATTAGTAAGTTAGGCTAGATATTAAAGTCTATGCAGAGACAATTTATAAAAAGATTGACTCGGGGAAACGATTATTATAACACTTTTATTATTTTGAATAACATTTATATTAAAAACAACTTTGGTTTCATTATTTTTAATAATTTAATTACATAAAGATAAAAACATATTACAACAACAATTGAAGGTTATCGCGTTTATTGATACATACAGGAAGAGTTTCTCCTAGGACTAATTAAATGTTTTTATACGAAAAAATAATTAAAACGTAGGAAAAAGTCACGGTTTAACTAATGTTACGTCCAATTACCGCGCTAAGAGATTCATTTGTTCCATTATGCGTAAAGTCCTGCCCTGCGATTCTATAACTCACTTTTCGAACTCACACAGCGGTTTTCGCATCGGCGGCCGCTCTCAAATCAGTCGTGAAGCAGTCAATTTATGATTTGGCATTCTGAAAAGGTGGGAGCTTGTAGTTTATTGTAGTTTATATATTATTATTATTATGCTTCAAGACTGATTTGAGAGCGATGGCCGATGCGAAAACCGCTGTGTGAGTTCGAAAAGTTAGTTACAGCATCGCAGGGCTGGCTAGGCTAGCTCCTTCCATAAGTTCAAAAAATGGGCTTCGTTTTACCTCACTGCTCCGAAAATTTCTATTCGTTGGGAAGCCACACATTCCAGGACTACGTATGTGACTAAGACTATATCACTATATTCACTATATCAGACGACGGTCTAGTGGTAAGTACCCCTGACTGCAAATCCATGGGTCCCGGGTTCGATCCCCGGCCGAGACGAACATCGATGAGATGAGCATTTGGTGTTGTGCTTAGGTCTTGGGTGTTTCAATATGTATTTATATGTCTATCTATGTATGTATATCCGTTGCCTAGTACCCATAACACAAGCTTCACCAGCTTAGCATGGGACTCGGTCAATTGGTGTGAATTGTATTTATAAAAAAAAAACTCTATATTCTATAAACGGTATACACATACATAAATATAGTCAGCCGTCTTACTCTCGTAACTTTGTAAATAAGTTTAATTCTAAACTGAAAAGTTTTAAATAAATTGCTGATACAAATGAAAATCTCGAGGTTTCAAATCAGCAGACTTTTCCAAATGTCGTTTGCAAAAGGCAACCTAGAAGTTCAGGCACTTCTCATTCGAGTTCTTTGCGATTATAACTGGTTAATACTGGTATTACACTTACCCAGAGCTTCATATATTTGGTAGTGGGCTGATCAATATAAAAAAAGCTAAGTGTCTATCTGACACCTAATCCTCTATTGATAATAATTTTATTTAATATATATTTTAATTTTTTGTAATATATACTGTAGATATAGTATTATGTATGTGGTGAACTTTAATAAATAAATGTCTTAAACTGTAAATATCGACGCGTTGAAGTCTTTTATACCGAGATATCGCTGACGCTATGGGCGTCGGGCGGCTTACAAATTGTTTTTTACACGCTTTATATTAGCTTCACCTGTATGTATGTATGTAGCCCACTTTTAACGGACAGATTTAATTCAAACTTTGCGCACCTGTCAAAGATCGATGACAATGCAACAATCCGAAAAAAATAAAAAAAAAATAACTAAAAAATAAAAGACAAATAATAGTTTTAAAAAACTAAAAAACACGCTTTTAAAGCACATCAAACTAAAAAGTGAAAAACAATTCCTAATTTAGGCTGAAAATGGTAATGAACAAAAAATACTGGTATTATTGTAAAAAGCGTGGGGCGCTCTGTGCCATATTTTTCGTCTATCACTTTTTAGTTTGATGTGCTTTAAAAGCGTGTTTTTTAGTTTTCTTAAATATTATTTATTTTGTAATATGGTTACATAGTATATCTAATATCTATGAAAATACTAACGATATCCAAGTCTTCGTCAACCGCTCCGTATTCTGGGTATCTATTGGCCCGAGATCTCTAAGGAGCAAGCAGCAGCAGATCAAGTGCAAATGGATAGGCCATACACTCCGAAGAGATCTCTATCGCATTGGTGCTTTATACCTGCCCTGCGATTCTGTAACTCACTTTTCGAACTCACACAGCGGTTATCGCATCGGCGGTCGCTCTCAAATCAGTCGTGAAGCAAGTGATTTTATGATTTTGCATTCTGATAAACAATAAACTACAGGCTACCACCTTTTCAGAATGCCAAATCATAAAATGACTGCTTCACGACTGATTTGAGAGCGACCGCCGATGCGAAAACCGCTGTGTGAGTTCGAAAAGTGAGTTACAGAATCGCAGGGCTGTAAGGAAAGTGGAAGCGTGGCTATTCCAAGCAAACCTGGCTTCGTACAGTTAAGGAAAAGAGCCGGAAAGACTTGCAGGAAGGTGCAATACGAGACTAGAGAATTCTCTAGAGACTCACTGTGGACTGCCGTCTGCCCCATCTAGGGGTTATAGTACATTAAGTTATAAAATATCGTATAGGAAATAAATATGAAACCTTAAAAACCCCATTAAGCTGTAAATGCCTTCTGACAATGGTGACGCATGCGCCAATAAATAATATGTATTTTATTGCTTCCATATTAATAAACGTGAGCGCATTCATGTGGAAAAGATTGAATAAGGAATATATGTTTTTTTTATTGACATTTAAAACAATATATGCTATAAAATATAGCAGACTGTCTGCGGGCGTGCAATTCTTAAGTTATTTTGTTCAAGGAGATAAATCTAAACCAGGAAATGGGAATCAGCTATTTTTAAGTATCAGGGGGCAAAGGAGGATTGCCAGAAGGTTCGCAAGTGCCTTTTAAGAATTGGTACGCTCTTTTCTTGACCCTAAGTCGAATTGGAAATACATCAGTGGTTAGCTGGTTCCACATAGTGGTGCGCGGCTAATGTAAACGCTTAATTATGTACGGACGTCGAGGTGATATGAGTGGAATTTCGTATTCTACCGTACCTGCAGCTGAGTTTCATCATCGGACGTCGAGACAGAATACGAAATTCCACCCGTATCACCTCGACGTCCGCCGTTCCACAACTGAGCGTTTTTCAAGGTAGTTTTTGCCGCGCACCACCACTATGTGAAACCAGCTGCCCACTGAAGTATTTCCGAACCAATTCGACTTAGGGTCCTTCAAGAAAAGAGCGTACCAATTCTTAAAAGGCCGGCAACGCACTCGCGAGCCCTCTGGCATTGAGAGTGAGAGAGTGCTGGCAGGAGGCTCACCTGATGTTAAGTGATACCGCCGCCCATGGACACTCACTCACCCTAAGTCGAATTGGTTGGAACAGGAGAGTGTCTTCAAAGAGGGGAGTAGCGACAAAAAAAAGAAAACTTTTTTACCGGATTGAAGTTGTGTATTATTATAAATTTACAATTATTTTACATATAATATAAATATGAAATAAGAATAATAATAATAATAATTTAGAATATGATTTTGTCCCATTTGGTGTCGAGACCCTTGGTCCGTGGGGTCCTAGCGCTTTAAGGCTTTTTAAAGAAATTTCAAAAAGGTTAGTCGATATCACAGGAGACCGAAGATCTGGCAGCTACCTCGGACAAAGAATTAGTCTAGCAATTCAAAGGGGAACGCTGCCAGTATCTTCGGAACCTTGCCTAAAGGGACTCCTTTTAATGATATATTTTAGTTTATGTTAAGTTTAGTTATTTATTTCAATGTTTATTATTTTATTATTATTTTCACTTGATTCATTCATATATTTTTTACATAATTTTAATTTTTTCTGACGTTCGCGTGCTTAACAGCATGCGTGGTCACGGTGACAAAGTAATTCTAAATTTATAAAAAAACATGTGTAAAAGTTATGTCAATAAAAAACAATACTATGAACATTTTTATCGGTAAGTGATGAGGCGTGAAGGAAAACATCGTGAGGAAACCGGCTTGCCTTAGACCCAAGTCGACACATGTCAGGCATAGGAGGCTGTGTCTTGCCTATTACATTGACACATCATGAAACAGATTTAGAAATCTTAAGCCCAGACCTAAAAGGTTGTAGCGCTACTGAGTTAGAGACAAAAAAAATACGAGACGTAAACAGAATGGTTAGTTGAATATAGAAACCGAACCGACTACAGTCTAAGTTTATTCACAGCGTCTAAAGATGGCATTAGAGGGTGTGGTTGGGCGTAACCCACATTGTTCACGCTCGCATCGTGAAACTTTGCCCTATGTTGAAAGGTTCAAGGAAATCTAATCATGAAACTCATTTGCATACACCCCTAAGCTTAATAGAAAGCGCTTTCATTTGTTGCGACATTTTTTTTTTCTTGGACAATTCACACCAATTGATCCAGTCCCATGCTAAGCTGGTGAAGCTTGTGTTATGGGTACTAGGCAACGGATATATATACATATTATAGATAGATAGACATATAAATACATATTTTAAACACCCAAGACCTAAGCACCACACCAAATGCTCATCACATCGATGTTTACCTCAGCCGGGGATCGAACCCTTGGATTCGCAGTCAGGGGTACTAACCACTAGACCAATGAGCCGTCAATTCATATTTCTTATTAATTTAAGCTCTCAATCAGTGACATTCTAACCCCAAACACCAATGTCTATGTACGTATTTAACACTCGCACGTACGAAGGAAAATATTGTAAAAAGTCACGAAGATGTGCAGCGTTTTTGTTGAAGAAAAGGGCGAGAGCGATTGAGACCGAATGAGAGAGAGTAAGAAGGGCGGATTACCTTATAGAAATTCTATTTTTAAAATTAAAATTTCGTATAGAGAATTTATGAAATATTAGTATTTTATATTTTATGCAAAATAATTCACACGACACGAGAATTTTATATATTGATAATGTTTTAATAGAATAATATTTTTTTCCAAAAGTAGTACATTAAATTGATTTAAGAAACTCTAGTAGGAAGATCTTTTAATGATTTTGGTAAATTATTATATAATTATCACGCAAAATCATCAAAGATCGAGAAATTATATCTATACATTAAATAATGGACGTGAAATGAATTTCACAAGTGAAACAAAGCCCAAGATACCGTTGCGCAATGGAGACGTTATTATCTATAAATAATATTAAGTTATGAAAAGTGTCATGAATCATACAACATACATTTGTATATGTCATTTTAAACTGTTGCTAGGTAACGTAAAGGTAGTTCCGGCTAATCACTTCATAATATATTCTCGACGTCTACTTTCCAAGCGACTTCATAGAGATGTGGGGTCTCTGAATCTTCTACCGCATTTCCCATGGAGAGTGTTCATAGGAGTCCTGCAGCTGAGTTTTATCGATGGAGAAGGCAGAATACAAAATACCATCCGTATCACCTCGACGCGTTAAGGCAGTTTTTGCCGAACATCACCACTATGTGGAAACAGCTGTCCTTCAAGAAAAGAGCGTTCCCGCAACGTCCTTGCGAGCCTTCTGGCAATTTGCTATCGGCGGCTATCACTTAACATTGATTTTCAGCTTAACTTTAACTTAAAGTTTAGTATTAACACAATGTACACTTCTGAACGTCAAAAAAGAAATATACATTAAATGCTTCTAATTTCACATTTACTACCAGTTCTCAAATCAAGGGCGTAGAACGGAAGAGAAGAACTGGCAATAAACTCTCTGCCACTCTTTTGAGAGAGAAAAATTAAAAAAAATTGAGTGAAAAAGTCTAAAAACAACACTTTTCTATATTCCCATACAAAATTATTTGTAATAATTCTTAAAAGTCAATTTGAACTTTAATACCATTTCATAAAGTTCAAGTGTTAGTGGAGGGGTTCCGGGAAGGTAAATTTTATATTTTTTGACATAATGTATTTGTTACCTTATCAACTTTCTTTTTTTATCTTACTAGCTAGATCGGTGTCCCGAATAGCACAATAAGTATTTAAAAAAAAATAAAGAAGCGACTGTTAGGCGGTACGATGTTCGCCAGGCCAGCTAGTCTAATTATAATAATTTAAATAATGAAACAAATTGGGGAAAATAATTGTCAAATAAGCTAGGCACGTTTACAGGTGAATCAAAGTGAAATGACCGTTCGTGGATGCCTTGACCCTTACAAGACGGAAGACTGGTATTCAGTCAGGCGAGACCGACTCCTGCGTAGAAAATGGCCGTCCTTGGTTTCACAATTAACCTTTGACCTTGAAAATGTATGCTTGTTAAATTTGTTGTTAGATTTTTTATTTTTTGAAGTTATACTTCTTTTGGCGCGTTAGGGAAACATGATGAGAGTATTTTTACGATGCGCGCACACAAAAGACCGACATCATGAAATCAGACACAGGAGGCTGATCACCTACTTGCATATTAGATTGAAAAATCATAAATCAGATACAGAAATGTCAGGATCTAAAAATGTTGCCACTGAATTATTTAAGTAGCAACATTATAATAATTTAATCATTGTATTGCAAACCAGTTTTGTTTAAAAATATTTTACATAATTTTGAATAAAACCAAAATATAACATTTTCTAATCTACTTTCTACATGGCTCTGGTCTTGGATAGGATTTCAACAATTCATTATAACTAAATATTATAGGAAGTATGGGCTACATATCATTTCCTTTTCCGTATAGTAACCAGTTTTTTAGGCAAATAACATAGTTCCCGCGAGAGTACATAGGTTTTTGACTGCAATTAGGCTGAAAGAATACGTGTTCTTGGTATCATCCAATAATTTATTAAATTGTTTGATTAATTAAATAGTAAACAATGTAATATAAATGAAATTGTTTATTAAAACCTAAACATAACAATCAAATATTTACAATTGTTTTAACCTACATAGTAATCTATATATATAAAAATGAAACCCGTTTTCCGTTGTATACATAACATGAAAACGGCTTGACCGATTTGTCTGATTCTTTTTTTATAATATTCCTTGAAGTACGAGGATGGTTCTTACGTAGAGAAAAATTGAGTGAAAACGTATAAAAACAACACTTTTCTATATTCCCATACAAAATATTCGTTATAATATTAAAAGACAATTTGAACTTTAATACCATATCATAAAGTTCAAGTGTTAGTGGAGGGGTTCCGGGAAGGTAAATTTTTATTGTTTGACATAATGTATTTGTTGTATTATCAACTTTCTTTTTAGCTAGACCGGTGTCCCGAATAGTAGAATAAGTATTAAAAAAAAATAAAGAATCGACTGTTAGGCGGTACGATGTTCGCCAGGCCAGCTAGTAATAAATATAATTAAAAAATAGTAAATAGAAAATTAAAACAAATTTAAAAAGTTTAGTCCCTGTGGCAGTGTACCTTTAATGCAGCATTTCCTCGCGATACTTATTCTACTACTACTTACTACTTATTCTTTAATTAGCTGACCCAAGCGTCTCTAGTCCAAAGGGAACAAAGTCGAAAATATGTAGTTATATCAGTAGAATCTTCAAAATCACGCCTTGGCAAAAGTTTTTCTGTTTTTTGGTTTCTTCTATTCTGGGTTTTCTCCACCAGGTTGTGAGTTTAGTAACATAGGGTTCTGTCATCCGCCATTCGGTGTATGTCCCAACAACTTGAGTCTGTTGCATTATGGACGATGTTGGCGTCAATCCTATAGTGTCATCACCTTGCGAAGGTTGGTGCTTTGACAAAACCATTGTCTAAGGTTTTTCAAGCAAGAGCATGGTCAGGTCTCCTTCTACCTGCCATATTGCCTTGTATGATTAGTTGATGGTTGGTGTCGTCAGGGATGTTATAAAGTAGCGTTACAAACTGGCACATGTGTATTAAATAAAAATGCATGCAAGAAATATCGGCCTTTGGACCGCCAAGTTATAGCGCCACTTAATTATTATTATTACCGATTAACATATAGAATCTTTGTTAGAATAACAATTTCAAAATTGTAATACCCCAAGGCCCTGTTCGGGTCCGAAGAGCCATAGCCAAGACCGACCTAGATCAAAGCTTTCAAACCGGTTTAATCTAAACTTATATTAAGATTTATATTCTATAATCTTCGTGCAATATTCGTGCGTGACATAGACGTTTGATTGTTTTGTCTGTGATGTTTCGCGCTTTTTTATTATCTACTAATTATCACGTGAACTTCAACACAATGTTTGGTGGTTTTTGTCGAGTTATAGAGACAAAATACCGCTAGAGACGGTTATTGCTCTTTCCGCAAGAAATTATCATGTATTCAGTACAACATTTTGTTAGTATAATTAAAGATTTCTTATTTTCTTTCGTAATTTGTAGGCGTAAACTGGGGCGTTGGGTATTTTATGTTTATTAATGATAGAAGTGGTGTCATTTTCAGTCATTTAGCGCATGTCAATTGTCACTGTCAAATAACTTATTTGACGTATAACGAGACGATGACGACTGTTAAGCAAGTCGTAAATTTATGTCTTGCGTTCATTACGTTAAATAATTTACTCTCCTAAACGACAATTGTCACTTTGACAATTTACTTTCATAACCTCACAGATAATGTAGTTTCAAAAAGCTATAATATAAGACATAGACAATATATGTTTTTGTCTATGGCAGCCATGGTGACGGTGCTATGTTTACTCCATCTTTTATAATAAGTATGAATAGGGCTTCGTAAGCTAAAATCCAATCAATTTTTTTTATTTAATATATTTAATCCTATTTTATTACCAATGCAAAATATTCCGCCTCGGCCCTAGCTAATATATAATCAACCTATAGTGCCTCCACCTGCCTCTCTGTTCTGTGGTTTCCCGCCAATTCATTCGATCAAGTATTAAACCATAGACACAGAATAGACGACACAGATTAAAAATTTATTCGATATAATCGCTAAATCGACGAATGTTTTACAAATGATATGAAAATACAAGTATAATTTTATAGTAATTTAGAATTGAATATGGACACGTCTTATATTGAATTATTCACGTCAGAAAGCGTTATCAAGACCACATTAGCAGAGCTCTAGCGGGAGCCGGTTTGTGGTGAAAGTAATAAATTACGTTCGCCAAATTTTGATTGATAGACACAAATAAAATATTTTTTACTCGTGTAATAATACAGTGAACAGCGTTGGCCTAGTGGCTTGAGAATGCGACTCTCATACTAAGTTCGTAGGTTTGATCTGTGCACCAATGGACTTTCTACGCAGTTAACATTCGCTCGAACGGAGGAAACCGTCTTGCAGAAATAAAATAAATTTGTTGACGGGACCTGCCTTGCGATTCTGTAACTCACTTTTCGAACTCACACAGCGGTTTTCACAGCGGCGGTCGCGCTCAAATCATTCGTAAAGCAGTCATTTTATGATTTGGCATGTCGATAAGTAGCTTGTAGTTTATTGTTTACAGAATCTGAAATTGACAAATCATGAAACAGATACAGAAAGCTAAGGCCCTACAACCACAATACACCACTATACAAAAACTTTGCCAGTACATACCACCTTATTATAAAGCCATTCTTACTTTACGCATAGGAACGCAATGTCCCTGCGTAGAGAGAGAGAATGTACTTTACTCTCAGTAGGTATTTATATATATATATCGATGAACTAGCTTGTTAGCATTAAATTGTGTAACCTATTTTTTATATGTATTTATAAGCTAAGTGTGAATAAATAAATAATATGTTGCATACTTTTTAATTAATATAAGATATGTATTCCAAAATGTCACTGCCAGTAAACCCGTTAGTAACAAAGCGACTTCCAAGCCTCAACAGAACGAATCTCAATATAATAATAATTACAAGCCACTGTCTCCTTAATAAACACCTCCTTGTGCTTGGCGTAACTCCCTTTAGCGGAGTTTCAGCGCAAAGGAATCAGTCACCCATGTAGTCCAGGAATGAGTGGCTGTGGCGCAACGAACAGAAGTTCTCGGAGCAGTGAAATCGTTCCGTGAAGTCTGTCTAGAAAACTTTCAGAAAAACAAAAAAAAGTTAAATAAACTTTCTTTCTTTCTTTTTGAAGTTATACTTCTTTAGGCGCGTTATAAAAAATTGATGAGAGTGAAATTTTACGATGCGCGCGCACCGTTACAAAAATTTAACAGAATGACGTTAGTTCTAGGCGGCACGAAAATCGATAATATAATAACTGTGTTCAAGTTGTATATTCTAGTATTTTTATATTTAGAACCCGTGTTTCGTAACAGTACAATTAAACAGTGTGATTAAATAAATATTATTTTGGTGTTTTTATTAAATCAATTTCATATACGATGGTGATAGTATTTACTAATAATAATTTTATTGATTAATTTTAATATTTAACGTTAATCACTACTGATTTTTTTTCCATACGCCAAAGAAGTATAACTTCTAACACATGTGCATTAGTACACGCACTCTTTTTTTTTTCTGTCTCAGCTTTTGGGAGGAAGCTGGCTTAAGTCAGGACTTAAGAACGGACTAAATGGGCGTCTAAGTGCCGAAACTGAATCTTTACAAATAACTTTTTCTTTCATCTCTGTTTCGACAATAAATTATGGATCGGTTTAAATTTATCACTGAATTTAATTGATTTTGTTATAAATAAGATGTTCATAAGAGACTTGTTATTGCGTTTTCTCTTTTACTTTATCTAGCATCTTAATTACTTAATTGTTGAGGAATTTTAGTGCAACAAAAATTTGGTAAATTGTATAAATTAGCTTAAGTAACGTGAATATAAAGTTAAGAATTCTTGTTATTTGTGTTTGCGTAAATTGTTGGCGTACCTGTAGTAATAAACTAATAATAAAAACTTTATGACAAAAAGGTTCTAACTAGAAAATAATTATTCCGTTGTACATGATAAATGTTTAAAACAGTTTGAAAAAAAACAAATTTTAGTGTTACGATTATGTCTTACAAGATATTAAGTATGTGTGAGTGTGTGAATGGGTGTGTGTGCGCATGCATGTGAGAGTGTAGCTAAGAGTTGTTATAAGCGTAATTCAGCGTAATATTTATGTGATTTGTGAGTTTGTATCTGGATAGTTTGACTATCGCGGAATCCATTGGGAAATATTATTATGATGAAAGGGGCCCCTAAATAAACCATGCCATCCAATGGGCCCCAGCTATGTAAAACTATACAGCAATACAGCCAAATCCCCTAAAACAAGTAGGATATAATATATTGCTAAATTTAAGTATGAGGGTGTGCAATTATTAAAACAATTACCGTCTAAAATTCGTAATATTAGCGCGTTTAACCCATTCAAAAGGGCATTAAAGATACATATCAGAATGAGCCTAGACTAAAATTGGGACGGCTGATCGCGACGTGTATCTCGAATATATATTAAGTTTCTCAGTAAATAAAATACATTTAATTTTTGTAGAAATAAAGTTCTTTTAACATTAAACATTAGATTTCTGTAACTTGGTAGATACCAAGTATACCATCATGAATTTTCTCTTTAAGAGAAACACATCAGCCTTGCGATTCTGTAACTCACTTTTCCAAAATCCAAATCATAAAATGACGGCTTTACGACTGATTTGAGCGCGACCGCCGCTGTAAAAACCGCTCTGAGAGTTCGAAAAGTGAGTTACAGAATCGCAAGGCAGAACTTTGAACAGAACAAAAGCTAAGAGCATATTAGTTTGTAGCGCCACTTGATTATTATTTAGGTGAAGCTTGAATATTATTAGTTGCGAATATTCACTCTTTGGGTAAGTCGTTATAAAGCAAGAAAAGGTAAAGGTCAGTGGAAAAGCACGTCTAAACTTTTAATATCTTCTATATAAAATTCTCGTGTCACAATGTTAGTTACCATACCCATTCGAAACGGCTTGACCGATATTTATAATTTTTATGCTATTATAGAATCGGCTACTGTCTATTTTTCATACCCCTAAGTGATAAGGGTTGTTCCTAACATTTATTTTTTATTTTTTAGACGAATTTTTTTTTAATATGCCATTAAAAATACATACCCTAAATTTTCACCCCTCTACGATAAACCCCTATTTTTATTATAGTAGATAGTTATTTTTGTTGAACTAAAAAAGTTTTCTAGAAATAATATACATGGCAAAACGTTTGCCGGGTCAGCTAGTCTATATATATAAAAATGAAACCCGTTTTCCGTTGTCACGACCTAACAATATGAAAACGGCTTGACCGATTTGTCTGATTTTTTTTAATAATATTCCTTGAAGTACGAGGGTGGTTCTTACGGGGAGAAAAATTTAAAAAAATTGAGTGAACAAGTCTAAAACAACACTTTTCTATATTCCCATACAAAATATTCGTAATAATATTTAAAGGCAATTTGAACTTTAATGCCATAGCATTAAGTTCAAGTGTTAGTGGAGGGGTTCCGGGAAGGTTTATTTTTTTATTTTTTGACAATGTATTTATTGTATTATCAACTTTCTTTTTTTTATCTTACTAGCTAGACCGGTGTCCCGAATAGCAGACTAAGTATTTAAAAAAAAAAAGAATCGACTGTTAGGCGGTACGATGTTCGCCAGGCCAGCTAGTAGTTTATAGAATCTTAATAAATTTCTGAAATAAATACAGACAATCTATAAATGTTAAATAAAATGAAACACTGATTCTGTTGTCTGCATACGGAATGTAGGTAGTAATTTAGTCGTTTTATTTCCGCGTCCAATGCCATTGAAGGACATTTTGTTATTGGAGCAGTGCTAGAATATATTAAGATTCAAAAATAGATGTTATAACCATATAATTAAAGCACAATTTGCCTTGATCAGTTTTATTTAATGCAGTCCATAAATATTTTCACACAAGCCGAAAGTATAATGTGTTCCGCGTTATAGGAAACGCATTGTAGGAGTATGTTCATAACGTGCTTGTATGACCCCATTTTATGTAAAAATGATTCACGTTAAAAAATTATATTTAAAGGGGATTTACGGTGAATATTAAGAAAAAGCTATGTTATTAACGAAATAAGCACGTACAAATCATGATAAATGTCACAGTACAGAAATATAACGTATGGAATCCCCGCGTTATATGGGGGAATACCCGTGTTATACGAGGGTCTGAAATCGCGTTTATTCTTTAAGCCCAATAGCGCGTATTATTAGTTCGTTTTTCTTCTTCTTTTGGTGCCTCTCCATAGCTAGTCAGTCAGTCTCGTGATCCATGTCTTGTCCTGTGCCAACAATATCCTTCTACACGCCGTTACCTTGGATTATACCCATAATTAATTGAAGGAGCTGGTAGCGGTCATGGCACGCGGCCAATCAATTAAAAACAAACTTAAAGAGTTTAAAACAATTGTTCTAATTACGTAAGCACTATAGGGGGCAAGGGGGTTGTCTTTGATTTTCTTAATTCGTGATTACGTCAACAGTAATTATTAACTTTTTTACACATATTACCCACACATTGTCTATGCTTGAAAACGAAATGCATTTCGAGGATTCCTACAAAAAATTAATACTTTTATGTACTATTATTTTTGATTGCTTACTTTGCTGACAAAAGGAAGGAGTGGGGGGGACAAATTGCAGTAAATCTGCGTAATAGGTGTAGATATTGAAATTGGCACTGTTAATCACCAATATAGAGCTCTTAACAAAAACTTGGTTTAATCGAGCTGTAGAGCGTGGGATTGCAATACTGACGCGTACAGTCAGCAAAATCAGTACTTCTAATTCAACTTACACTCTTCAAGAGCGTATCAATTCTTAATTAAGGGCCAAGCAATCTGAAATTGAGTGTCCTTGAGCGCGTATCATCAGGTGTACCTCCTGCCCGTTTGCCCCCTGTTCTATACAAAAAGAGCGTACTACGGGCAAACAATTGAGTGTCTCTATATCACATTAGATGAGCCTCCTGCCCGTTTGCTCCCTGTTACATAAAAATCCAATGGATGGTCTTTTTGGGCACTTGCTCGTACGGTGAAGGAAAACTTCGTGAGTATGCCGGCTTTAGACCCAAACATATGTCAGGCAAATATGGCTGATCTACCTGATGTTAAGTGATACCTATATCTGATGTTAAGTGATGGCCCATAGACACTCACAAACCAGAGGGCGTGTACGTTGCAGGCGTTTTAAGAATTGGGACGCTCTTGGACCCTAAATCGAGATGGTTCACACCTGGACCTCTGAACTATTCTCTATAATTGTTTGATGACATAACATTAAGATTAGCTTTTACATTTTTGTTAATACATATTATTTTTATTTTTTTTTCGGTTTTATTTTATTTTGGTTATAGTTACATGTTATTTTGAGTTTTTTTTTTGTTAATATTATGCACTTCTTGTACTTCACCCTCTGTAGGTGTTTCTTTTTTTATTGCTCCATATTAGGGTTGCCTGGAAGAAATCGCTTGATAGAGATAAGGCCGTCCGTTGCATAAAAACTTTTGTAACCTGTTTTTTTATATCTATGTTTTGTATAAGGTAACTAAGTGTAAATAAATAAATAAAACATTTTAATATTAGTATTCTGTGAAAGTATTATGCCGACCGTACACATTTTATTAATCGCTTGTAAGTACTTTTCCAGTGTTCTGTGCGACCTTCAGATTTTAGCGCGTTTATTTGTGTATAGTTCTCATTTAGTTAACGACAATATACAAAGTAATATAAAAAATTAAGTAAATCACATATTTGTGTGTGTAATGCACACACGCAGGCACAAATATTTAAATTAAATTTAACTTGGCCGTAAAGTACAAATTTATTAATACTCAAACATTTATTATTTAAACGTTGCTCAGCTAATTTAAAGCCCAATTAGTTAACGACTAATTAAATAAAGAAGAAAACAAAGTAGTTTAAGTAATCGTTAAATACGCTGAGTTATTTATAACATTTAACCTTTTTTAATTAAGTATTCTTTAATTTTAATTGTCCGTTGAGTGAGAAAGAACAAGGGCGTAGAGCGGGCAAGAAGAACTGGCAAGAAACTCACCGCCACTCTTTTTAATCGCCAAGTTTTGAGTCATACAAATTGTTTGAACTGGAGCAAAACAATCCCAAGGATTAGGATATTTTAAACGTGAAATTTATAAAAAGCTTTATTGGTTTATTTACGATTAACGAGAGATTTTAATTTATTCAGTGATAGTTCTCTAATTTCGCTTGGGAGTTTGTCGTAAAAAGGAATACAATTTCCATATAAGGAGTGGTTTATCTTCTGTAGCCTGGTTGGTCGTACGCTTAGATTAGTTCTGTTTCGAGTATTGTACTGGTGAAAGTCATTTGTTTTAAAGTAGTTTATATGCTGCCCGTTTGTTCTAAATCGTATATCGTTGCTGTAGAATGATAACCTCGTATGTCCAGAGAACCAAACATAGCAGGACACGAAAAAATGTTTCATTTCGTCAATGTTCGTTCAAATATTATTGTCTTTTTGTCCATTTGGATGGTAAAAAGGACTTATTTATTAATAACACAAATGATTATACCAGATGACATAAGAATAAAAAATAAATGTTTTTTTGACATGAGGTTATCAAGTTTTCAAGGCGATTAAAAAGAGTTGCGGAGGGTTTATTGCGCGTTCTTCTCTTCCGTTCTACGCCCTTGATTTGAGAACTGGCAGTAAATGTAAAATTAGAAGCATTTTAATGTATATTTCTTTTTTGACGTTCATAAGTGTACATTGTGTGACCTAAATTAAAAAAATGATTTTGACTTTTGATTCTAAAGTGACTATATATACTTTCTTTTAAATCTACCGAAATCACCGTTAAGATCGCTCTATATACCAAAACAATGGTTAGATGAATCTGCAAAATAAAACGGCAAAAGTGCTACTCAATTAAGTAGATTGCTAACAAAAGTGAAATCGCTCGGGTGCACTGGCCGCTACGCGCCGTCTCGCGACACACACATATCTGCATTATAACGTATTTATTAACGCGTTTGTTAGCTATCTTATTTCGTGATTATTAATAGAGAAATAAATCAATAAATTAATAAGATAATAAATAGAAAAAACAAATCGAAAACGTTTGGCCCCTGTGGCAATGGCAAGATGGCATTTCCTTGCTGTATTGCGATACTTTTTCCATTTATTGATTTCTAATTAGTATTACTATAGGCCTAGTGGCTTCAGCGTGCGACTCTCATACCTGAGGTCGTAGGTTCGATCCCCGGCACTAATGGACTTTATTTCTATGTGCGCATTTAACATTTGCTCGAACGTTGAAGGAAAACATCGTGAGGAAAACCGACGTGTCTTAGACTCAAAACGTTGACGTGTGTCAGGTACTGAAGGCTGATCGCCTACACCTTTTTCATTTTATGTAGGTTAAGAAAATTGTAAATACCTAGTGTATATTTGTGTGTTTGTAATAAATACTATAAATAATATTATATTATACTTAATTGACTATTTAATTTGGAGGTTGGTAGTAATTGTGACAGCACAATTAAATCCAAATATTTATTCATGTCACTAAGAAAATGAATGTGTGTGACTCTATGGTGATATCACTCTGTGATGTCCATGTCCGCATCAAAAATTTTTTTTTTATTTTTTAGAAAACATTTTTTTTTTTTTTTATGATACAGCAAACAAAATACATACAACCCTTAATTTTCACCTCTCACCAATTAAAAAACGATCAACCCCTGTTTTTTAATTGTTAATTAAAACTTATGCCTTGAACTCTGAGGTTTATATAGAGAAAAATTCACAGAAAAACCTAAAAAGTTTTCATTCCAGAAAACCGAACAGTCTCTGAGGTAGCATAGAAAAATGTTCCATGTGTGTACTAAAAAGGTAGGCTAAGTAAAATCACATTAAGGAGAAACGAAGTTCGCGGGAGCAGCTAGTAATCTATAATATATTTAAGTATTAGATTTTAACTCTACTAGTCTATATGTTTTTTTACCTATTTTTAAAACGCAATAATATCACAAATTAAACGAGGAAACATAGTGTTTCGTTTGACGCTATATTTGACGTGTGCGTGGGCTTATATGAATTGTTTTATAAAAATGTGGCCAATTTCGGCTATTTGTATTCATTTTGCGAAACGTCAGTGATATCTGTGATCTTGGTTACTAATATAGGATCGTGTTTACATTCTGTGGGGAAAGAGAACCGTCATTTCAGCAGTCATCGTTTTGCACTGCAACTGGAGCAATAATTAAACTATACATTTAATAAGTAAAATGTACACAAAGTCAATCACGAACCCGTTCACAACTGTAGCAAACGCGGACAAAACTACCATATTGCTTTATTCGCACAAATTGTTATCTGTCTCTTTCCATCACAGCGTAAATACATTTTTAAAGAAAGAGACAATATCTTTAGTTTATTATTTTATGAAAGACGTTTCTGTTCAAGCATTTCCTCGACTTTTACTATAAGTAATAAGTAATATTAAAGCGATAATTGTTAAGAATGAAGTGCTAAACGATTGCTTTAGTTTGATAAAACTAAACGTGGGTGCCGCTAAACGCAAACCGGATCTCGAGTCGAGATAAATCATGAAACGTGCGACTTGATCCACTTCTCGTAAAAGGAACTAAATAAATTGTTTTATTTTTACTTACCGGAACTGTATTTATTGGCGTTTTGTTTTTATGTTTTTAAATGTGTGCCGAATAAAACCTTCGCGCACTAACCTGTTTGGTAATTACCTTGTTTTATAGTCTGTGACACCAAGAATAGATTATCACAACAACGACAAACGCGTTGCCTAGCAACAGTTAATTGGAGGGAAAACATAAAAACAACTTGATTTTAAAATATTCTTATTTAATAGTATCATAATTATTACATACACAACGATTATGTCAAAATGAAACTCTTTTTTTAATAACTTCTAATTATTGCATTTAAAATTTTAAGAAGGAATTATGTTTAACACCTTTACAGTTTTGACCTATTGCATTGTACGAACTATGACGTAAACGTTCTAGTTTTTTATTCATATGTTCTGGGACCAGGCTGTGGTATTTCGACCTCACCACTTTGCACATTTAATTTTAAATATTAGCCAAATACTAACGCAATAATGTACAGATGACTGATATAAGCCCCAAAAATTGCTAATGACCGCCATTTTGTTTCCGTAATATGACGTGTTAAGTACCGTTAGCATCATATCGGCGTGTATGCGTATCGAGCTGTGAATACGTTGACTTTTTGTAATGGTTTAAATAATTTATTTAAACCGTTGTTATTTGCATTCATAAAATATTAGTTGATTTCATAAAATTATGGTTCCGGGGTTTGGTGTATTCAAAAATTGATTATAGACACGGACCACTTGCTTCCTAAAAACTCTTTAGTCGATGCGTACGGTATATTATATAAAAATTAGTTCAATTTTAAGTTTATATTGCAAATTATAAATAAACCAACACAATCCTCGCGTGAAAACACTTCTGAAATGGAAAGTCCAACATGACAAATCAACATGATGGCTCATAGATCATGCAAATACATTAAATACTGTTATTATCTAGATTCTAGACACGTCACGATTCATTTGACGTGAGTTGCATCTGTCAAAATGTTAACTTACGAATCTGCGTGTTGCGACTACCGGTTTAAATATTTCATGAATCCGTGAGATTAAGTTTTAGTTTTCGGTATTATTTTAGATTAAATTTAGTAATTCTATAATTCTTAATTTTTATAAAATGATTTTTCCTTACTAGGAGAGATCGCTTGTTAGCGACGTTTAACGTTCAAGTATTACGTATTATCATCTTTGATTTTCTTATTTCGTGATAACGTCTCCAGTAATTATATTTTACTTTTTTACGCATATTACCCACTCATTGTCTATGCTTGAAAACGAAATGCACTTTCGAGGATTCCTACGAAAAATAAATACATTTATGACCTATTATTTTTAAGAGCTTTGCTTACTTTTGCTGACCAGAGGAAGGGGGGGGGGGGATAAATTCTAGTAAATCTGCTTACGTAATACTTGAACGGCCCCAAGCATACCAAAGGTAATGCTTAGGTGGTTTGGCTATGAAAGGAATGAGAAGCGATTAATACAAGGCAACCGTGGATGGTGGAATCGGGCATACCTGGACCAAATCCAGAAGGTTCTAGAAACACAAGTTATATGTACCTATAACGGACGAGCATGGTGAATCGCACGTGGTAGCGTTATTAAGGCCCTATCCCAGCACGAATTGCTGTGTCAGGGTCTCAGGGTGGACTGCGGGGCGCAATAGAGAGCTGGAGCACTGAGGCGCGCCGGCCCGTAATAACAATTAGTTATGTAAAACATTAAATTAATGTCATTTTATCATTTTTTTCTTCTGAAATGAATTACTTGGCTTGCGATAAAATATATCGTGCAAATTTCATAATTATGTTCTATTTATTTTCATAAAATAAATTCAAAGTGGCTATATTTGGATTTTTTTCTCTATTGAGCGAAGTTATTTACATCTTCGATCTTTTAAATGAAACATAAACGACTCAACTCCACGATATATTTTTTCCATTCGCCCTACTTCAAGAAACGATGACGATACATGGAAAGACATAACCTACTTTTTTGGGGTTTTGCGACCAGATAGGTCCAAAAGTTACCACAATAAATGAAATAACAAATTTGACTTTGTAACAATAATTAATATATTATATTTTTTAAATATTCATCAAAACGCTCTTATTTTGAGTGAATGTTTAATTGCTGACAACTTTTAACTTTCTCGCTTTCAGCTGCTATAAAAAATAATTAAAATTGTGTGACAATTATAAATAATGAAGGATTAAATCAATCATTTTAAACTGTATATAGAAGTGTTGGCTTGGTCAAGTGACTTCAGCGTGCGAATCTCATCCCTGAAGTCGTAGGTTCGATCCCCTGCTGTGCACCAATGGACTTTCTCTCTATGTGCGCATTTAACCGCTCGAACGGTGAAGGAAATATTGTGAGGAAACCGGCTTGCCTTAGACCCAAAAAGTCGACGGCGTGTGTCAGGCACTGAAGGCTGATCATCTACTTACCTATTAGATTAACAAATGATCATGAAACAGATACAGAAATCTGAGGCCCGGACCTAAAAAAGGTTGTAGCGCCACAGCTTTTTTAAAGAAATAGAGATTTCGTGATAATCGCTTAAACAGTTTTTAAATCGCATTATACTTTCTTTTAACAGAAGTTCTGTAACATTATTCAATGTTCACTTGACACACAATGTCTCTGCTCTATCATTACCGTTTGACCTTTTGACATCTAGAGTCATTTATTTACTCTTGTAATGGTACAAACAGTAATGCTTTTCTAGTCATTAATAATGTGTAATTCGTTTTGATTTAATAAACATGGTGGCAGATGAATGTCTACGTACGGCTTTAGAAATGTTGGTGGCATTGTTATTAAGTTTTTTAGTATACATACAAATATACAATAGCCTACATAGTAATAAAAAAAGGGTGCGTGTACTTATGTACGCGCGTAAGTTATACTTCTTTGGCTTTCTTCATTTTTTTTTAATAGAATTAATTAATATTTAACGTAAACAATTTAATAATATTTAGTATATTATTCAATTATTAATTTATGTTAATAACAATTATTATTATTATTTATTATTTTATTATATTATTCATTCAATTCAATAACTTGGTATTTTTCATAACCTTTTAACTAAGTAACAATAGGTCTTTGTGAAAAAACATTGTTAAGTTTCTTTGAAAAAATAATTAAAACTCCTTTATTTGTTTAAAAGGTAAATGTCATTATGGTTATTCAAAATTCTTGGCATAGCTACTAACTTCACGCATATTCTATTTCTTTTTACTTGTAGATTGTAGTATTCCCATCTCGCTCGCGCACGCTATAATCACACTGACAACTTTGTGTCCCAGGTGCGCGCGCATCGTAAAATTTCACTCTCATCAATTTTTTATAACGCGCCTATAGAAGTATAACTTCAATAATAATTGAAATTTTACAAAGAGTAAATTAAAACAAATTTAAAAAGTTTGTTCCTTTTACCTATAGCTGGTATTTCCTCGCTAATTCGTTGAGGAAAGCACCAGTTCTGGGATCACCGGTAGTTTATTGCCAGTTCTTCTCTTCTGTTCTACGCCCTTGATTTGACAACTGGCAGTAAATGCAAAATTAAAAGCATTTAATGTATCTTTCTTTTTTGACGTTCATAAGTGTACATAGTTACCTTAATGAATAATTTTTGACTTTTGAGTATAAGGCGCGAACTTAAATCTTTTAAAAATTAGCTTTTAGCTTTTAAATTAGATTTAACATTATTCCAATTATTCCAAGAGTCGACTCCAAAGAGAACAATATCAAAGTTAGAAGAAAGAAGTAGACTCTTTTATTTGAGCCGTTTTATTATTTAAAAATAATTTTGATTTTGTTTGGTAAATGATTTGTTTTGTGATTGATGAATGAATCATATCGATTCAGAAACTGCGTAAAGAAACGCTCGTTGTGGAACGACGGACGTCGAGGTGATACAGGTGGAATTTCGTATCGACGTCCCATTGAGTATAAATATAGATAAAGACGAAAAGTTTAGTGAAGAAAAGGGATATTTCAATCTTTAAACTGAAATGTAAAAAAAAACAGTTTTCTAATGGGTGTGAACTGTCACGGCGCGGTACCAAATGGTAATGGTCAATGGCCATTACTTTCGCAACTCACGACTCCAATTATCAGTGCATCTCTCCATTACTGGATAATACAGCGAATTTTATAATTACGTTCTGGTAATTAAGAATGCATAAACTTAATTGCTTTAAGAAAATGTTTCGTTTTAAAGTTTTTAAAAAGAAAAAAATAAGTTTATGATAATGTTAGCGATTACTATACGAGATATCCTCTGATGAGACGAGAGCACACGGGAAAGCTTTTGTTGCGCCGCCCAGTTTGTGATTTAGACTGGGTTCTTGTCGACTCTCATCCCTGAGGTCGTAGGTTCGATCCCCTGTGGACTAATGGACTTTCTTCTTTACTTGAGTTAAATGTATTGAATAATTTTTTTTGCTAAAAATGGTGCAGTGCAGTGGAATAACTAGTGTATCATAAGTTTTATAAGTGAACCCTAATTGTTCCTCTACTAATTTTAGTTAGTTTATTGCTTTCTATGATAGATATAGATAGTTGGATGATTTTATTGTTACCAATCCATTTAATTATCAAGTACTGAATATTTTATTATTTTTATTTAGTAAGTTAGTTATAAGCTGTAAATCTTTCTCAATAAAAAAAATAGCATTCAACCGATTTCCCTAATATCTCATTAATTTTACACTACGCTATATATCGGTAAACCAATTAATGTCTTGTAGTAAAAGAGAAATCTTCCGTAGTAATGAGTAAATAGCTTTAAAGAGTTATTATACAATTATGTTTCATATGGATAATTGCGCTAATAGGGCCTTTTCATTTATTGACATAAATCTTTGGTTTAATGTTAATTATTCAATTGTGTACTTTGCTCTACTCTGAGTTATTCATTCTTCAATATATCAAATGACATAGCGTTGTTCTGCTCTGTGTTAGTTAATTACATATTCTTGAATAGAGCAAAGGACACCACTTTGCTCTGCTCTGTGTTAGTTAATTATTCTTGAATAGAGCAAAGGACACCACTTTGCTCTGCTCTGTGCTAGTTAATTATTCTTGAATAGAGCAAAGGACACCACTTTGCTCTGCTCTGTGTTAGTTAATTATTCTTGAATAGAGCAAAGGACACCACTTTGCTCTGCTCTGTGTTAGTTAATTATTCTTAAATAGAGCAAAGGACACAATATTAAATTAAATATTGTTTAATAATTAAATATTGTGTTACAATGTAGTCAAACTCCTCCGTAACGGCCTGATTTTACAAAATTAGAGAGGGGTTGTTCACATTAAAACCTGCAGCTGAATTTCATCAGTCGTTGAGGTAGAATACGTATCAGCTCGACGTCTATCGTTTCACAAATGAGCCTATTTAAGGCCATTTTTTCCGCTCACCAGCACTATGTAGGACTGTCTCCTGTAGTATTTTCGAACCGTAGCATCCCATACCAAAGTCTGTCCCATCCTCCATGGGAGCAAAGACATCAGCGGTGTGTGATGTCATTGAGCACGACGTAGAGTGAAAAACTACCTGCACTCTTTTGGCAATAGAGGCGAAAGAATTACATTTAATTTTATTATTATAGAGCACAAGCCACTAGTGGCTTCAGCATGCGACTCTCATCCATGAGGTCGTAGGTTCGATCCCCGGCTGTGCACAGTGCCGGATTAGCCATATAGCAAGAGTAGCAAATGCTACGGGCCCCGCAAACTTAGGGGCCCCGCGCTCCAACGCCTGTCTGACCGTAATAGAAAAGTATTAATTAAGATAGTAGCGTAAAATATCTTGCATACCTTTAACGCGAAGCGCTTAGTCTATGTTTCACTTCCACATAAAAATAAACTTGACTTTGTCAAGTATAATCGTAAAAATAAGTACGTATTTATCTTTTTAACGTTAATTTTCAAATTTTAATTATAATCGATATACATATTTAGACTAGCATGTTATTTGTACCCTTCAGATATTTATTTTAATATAGGTTAGTATACATTTATTTTGCGAGTTTACGTAGCCGAGATTGTACTTTTCTAATCGATTTTAATATAATATCGATTATAAGTATTTCGAGGAAACAGGCGAACTATTTAAATCCTAAAGCCTAACCAAGGGCCCCTAGGCAGAATTTGCTACAGGCCCCGCGCTTGCTTTATCCGGCACTGGCTGTGCACCAATGGACTTTCTTTCTATGTGCATTTAGCATTAGCTCGAACGGCAAGGAAAACATGGTGAGGAAACCGGCTTGCCTTAGACACAATAGTCGACATGTCAGGCACAGGCATATGACCACCTACTTGCCTATAAGACAAATGATTGTAAAATAGATATAGACATCTGAGGCCCAGACCTAAAAAGGTAGCACTGATTTATTCATTTAATATTATATCTTTGAAGTTTCAATACAGACTTTCTCAGTTAATGCGTTCAAGAGGCTATTTTTAACAAGCATAAAAAGCATAATAAATTGGGCACTAAAATTGAATCTGAGACCTCTCGATGAGTAATTAGCTATAACCACATCTCAGAGGTCAGAATCGCCTAAATTACTTCGAAAGTACCGCTGTATTTAAGTATTATTTTTTGTAACAGATTTGTTACTGCTTTTTTTGTACTACATCCACATCTCTTAACATTACGATCCAACTTAACTTAATAATACGTAGTTTAAAACTAATTTACTAAAATTTCAAATTAATTTTATGGCCGCAAGGTTTGAGTGCACAATCTAATTAAAGATTTAAGTTGGCGCCTGGTAGATAGTACCGGTGACCCCAGAGCAGCCCTGCGATTCTGTAACTCACTTTTCGAACTCACACAGGGGTTTTCGCATGTGTGTGTGAGATACAAACAAAAAAAAAAAAAAAAATTACATTTGTAGCATTATATAGATTAAAAAATAATAATAATAATAAGCAAAAAATCAGCAACCAATTTGATTTTGTCCAGGCTATAGAGCCAATCATAGGATTGTCCTATGGAGCAGGACCAGCATGTTTCCAAGCATTCTTATCTTGAATATAATCATCTAATTGTATAACATAAGCATTAATATTATGTATTTCTTTACTGACAAGTCATAAGTGTGTTACATACAATGTGTTACCTACATGATTAAATGATTTTTGAATTTGAATTTACTATGTAGGAAATTGTAAATACTGTATATTTGATTGTTATTTACTAAAAAGGATATTTTATATAAGTGTACACTAATTGCAGTCTCTTTTAATAAAACACTCTGTTCTTGTGTTCTCATTCCGCTTACCACTGTTTAGCACTTAAGACTAACGTGCACTACCACTAATTCAAATGGTTTCATTCTACCAAGCCTATGGTGTCAAATAGCCTTTCCTTTTGCCAACTAGCGAGCTGTGGCTTCCAGAGGAGGAGCCAGGAAAAAAGAGCACTGGGTGTCCATGGGCGGTGCTTATCACTTTATTCAACGTAACCGGCCTGTTTGTTTGCCTCCTGTCCCATAAAAAACCCATTTGGGAAGACTTTATAAACAATTCTCAAGTAATATATTTTTGAAGTTATACTTCTTTAGGCGCGTTATGAAAAATTTATGAGAGTGAAATTTTACGATGCGCGCGCACCGTGACACAAAATTCAGTATGGGCGCCGAGCGTGCGCGAACAAGATGGATATAAGACAATCTACTTGTAAGTACCTTTTAAACAAATAAAGTAGTTTTAATTATTTTTTCAAAGAAATTTAGCAATGCTTTTTCACAAAGACCTATTTATACTTAGTTAAAAGGTTATGAAACATACCTAGTTATTAAATTGAATTAATAATATAATATAATAATAATTATTATTAATATTAATTAATAGTTGAATAATATACTAAATATTAAATATTGTTAAATTATTAACGCTTAATATTGATTATTAATTATTTAATATTTAAAAAAAATAAAGAAAGCCAAAGAAGTATAACTTCTTACGCGCGTACATAAGTACACGCTCCATTTTTTTTTCATAATTAATTGAATCCTAGACAACGCTTCTAAGCTCTGGAGTGGACGTGTGGAAGTTGGCGATGCTTAAAGACCATCTGCAAAGCTTTTGCTTCTGCAGCTTCACCTGATAGGTCATCCTATAGGATGCCATAGCACAATCTACGTCAATTCGACTAATCTGTGACCGATTTTCGTGACTGAGTCACTGAAGTCCTATGAAGTACCGTGACAGTAAACACATAAACAAACATCAAGATTTTATTACTATGGGTATGTTCCGATATACACTGCGACCACTGTACAGAGTACCGTCAATTTAGTATACTGTGAAACCGTTTCTCTATAGCCAGCTATACTGGTTACAATTTAAAACGTAAAAATATACCAGTCAGCTTCGTTTTTCGACACAGTTTTCAAATGAGTGCATCAAAGTTTTTCAATTCAACAAGAAAAACTATTATTGGAGTATTATCGCATTAAAAAAATCTATATTAATATTAACTGTCAATTGAATTAATATTAACTGTCAATTGAATTAATACTACAAAGAAAGTAAGTTAGAATTTTAAATGTTTGTTATTAAACTGTAAGTTATATCAGCCGTTAGGCATTCAAGTGGTTTTGATTGATCACGTGATCAAAGCACTGCGAGTACCTTACCTCGAAAACGCCAGTGCTCGCAGTAGAAGTATAGCGGGGATTTGTGACGTCATATATTTCCCTAGGACGCTGCGGCTGTATACTGGCAGTCCATAGCGGAACGAATTTTTGAACAGTGGGAGCACTATACAGTACTCGCAGTGTATATCGGAACATACCCTATGTTAATATTACGGCATTATTTATAAGCATCATAGATTCTACTAATTTGTGCCCGTTTTGTGTCACGTGACAAACTCAAAATAACTTTATTCATATAGGTAACCAAGTACACTTATGAACGTCAATAGAAAAGATATTAAATTGATTCTAAATTTACTTCAAACTGCTCTGTTAACTAAAGCATTCTATGTCTGTCTAAATACGGCGCAATACTAATTTATTTTTATAAATAACAGGGTCTTTGGCATCCGCTTGCAGAATTGCAAAGCCGAAATATAATTATACAATTAGTAATAAATTGTACGATTTCTAGTCTGCGGTTAGCGTAAGTACGTAAATCAAATTGAAGATGTCCGATAAAGTGGTTAATAATTAGTGGAACTTGTGAAAGTGTTGAGAGAAAAAATTTCGTGAGAGCTTAGTTGAATTGTGCATCATCCGGTTATTTATATTTGAACTTGTTAATAAACATTATTGTTATTTGAACCAAACGTGTTCTGTACCGCGTCCAACATGCGTTTTAACCAAATGTGTTTTGTGCCGTGTCCTTAATTTTTAGCGCCAAATACTGCTGTCAAATCTTTTTACGTAGAACACTTTAAACTATTGGTCTAAAGCTGTCTACACACCGCAGCCGCCGGCCGGCCGGCACGAACCCGGCGGGCAATGCCGGCGGCCTTGGTTTTAACGCTGTTGCCGGCGGCTTGCGCCCGCGCGATCTACCCCGCGGCACGCTCCTCGCCGCTCTTCACCACCGGTTGCCCACCGACTTTTAAGAAATAGTATTAATCGACTAAACATTATGGAATCCGTTAATGAAGTGGAGAGAAAAATAAAAAATTTAAAAAGTCACTAGCAAGCACTTGGCAATCACTAATTGTGAACACTGCATGCCGGGACTGTCGTGCCGCCGGGAAAATTGTCAGACTCGCGACTTCTAAAGCCGCCAGGTTCACCCGCCGGTACTAACCCGCCGGGTTCGTGCCGGCGGGCCGGCGGCTGCGGTGTGTAGACAGCTTAAGATCCCCATATACAACGACCTTCACCGAGATGCTTATTTAATGAAACGTATTTTATATTTAATTTAATATGTCAATAAATATAATCCATATGGGTTGCCTAGCAAATTTCAGTCCAGAGTATTTTAATTAATATTTTAAAAAATATATTTTTTAAACATTTCACCGGTATGATTATTAGATAAATTCTATACCAATCGAAAGTATGAAGCCCATAGAATATGCAAACGTTAGGTTGTTTTTAATCAATTAATTATTTATGTGACACTAAAGTATATATACTTACATCTTTAGTAAAAAAGAAAGTTATAGTGATACATATATAATACTACCCTGATTAAAAATATTGATTGAAAAAAATTAAAAAAATGTACTACATGCAAATTATAAAAAATATTTTTTTTTAAATATTAATTAAACATACTCTGGACTGAAATTTGCTAGGCAACCCATATGGATTATATTTATTGACATATTAAATTAAATATAAAATACTTTTCATTAAATAAGCATCTCGGTGAAGGTCGTTGTATATCGGGATCTTATACTATATCATTATCCTATAAATCAAATAACTATTTCTCAAATTGTGAAGTTGAATTTATAATTCGTACTTAGGTACTCTGTTTTTTTCACATTTTATGTTCTCCGTAATTGTCAAATATTTTGCTGTCACTAGTATGATAATTTATGAGTGATGTGGTGTGCTAATAAATAAAAGTTCGCTCTGTGAGTAGAGTCGATTGATATTTATTATTTTCCTGTATTTCAAAACCAATACGTGTTTGACATTTGACATTCTTTAGCGCCAAGTTTCGACTGTCTTACATGACATGCTAGTTGCCACTGTGTTTAAAACGTGTTAATCAACGGAAAAGGGAATTAAGGGGAAGAAAAAAATTAGGAAGAATAACTAAGATAGCAGATGTTTCAATAAAAATAAATAGATTTAAGTAAATGGGCGGTGCACATGGCAAGAGAAACAGAAAAGTGGAGCATGTATTAAGCTGGTTCATAGTACAATAAACGAAAAAGATGAAGACAATTTAGAAGATGGATAGACCAAGGAGCAGGTACATCGCAGAGAGTGGGACAGTTCACAGTGCACAGTGCACTGTGCCACTCTCTCCTTGCCACGGCATGCGTCGCCACGCCAGAAATCGGGTTTACGTACCTACGTATGTTTCACATCAAAAAAATAATAAATTAAATAAAAATATAAATAATTAATTTATATAAATGTGTTTAAATGTAGAGTATCTAAAATGCTTTTATTATATTCATTGATCGGTAAAAGACGCGCAGAATTTTAATTTACAATTTCAACAATTAAAAAACGTAAATTTGCATGCAATAAAATTGATGATTCAGTAGATTTCAATGCAGACGCAACTTAAACATTAAATTTTACTGCTCTTGTCCATTAACATTTTAATAACAAGAACATTTAAGCTGCGAAAGTTCTATAAATCATAAGCTTAGGTCATTATACTGTTTCTAATCATAAAACCTTAATACGAAAATATTTATGGAGGTAAAAAGCAGAATTCTGAATTTTAAGGTCGTTTGTTCACACTCACTCCTTCACTAAACTGCACCCACACTCACGCGTAACGTAATGCTTTTTGTAAAAAAAATGGGAGATGGTGTAAACAGTTAAAAAAAAAAAAAATGAAGAGCTGGCATCCCCGACGCTGTTTTAACTTGAAATAATCTTACACATAATTAATTGTTTATAATGAATAAACACATTTTTGATGTATAACATCTATAGCCGCATGTAAAACCGATTTCTGGCGTGGCGACGCATGCCGTGGCGACGCTTATGATGGTATATATACAGTCTATATGCAGTAGTGTGTACGGTGTGTGAATTTCGAAGTCACTGATTAATCGAATTAAGTAGTCACGATTTGAAATAAATTCGTAAATTTTTGTATTTACTGAAAATAAATGTTTATTCTATAAATAGTCATCGTTATCTGGAAAAAAATCGTAATATTTTATCATATCACTAGCCGGCCTGGCGAACATCGTACCGCCTAACAGTCGATTCTTTATTTTTTTTAAATACTTATTCTGCTATTCGAGACACCGGTCTAGCTAGTAAGATAAAAAAAATAAAGTTGATAAGACAACAAATACATTATGTCAAAATGATGTCAAAAATAAAAATTTACCTTCCCGGACTCCACTAACACTTGAACTTTATGATATGGTATTAAAGTTCAAATTGACTTTTAAGTATTATTACGAATATTTTGTATGGGAATATAGAAAAGTGTTGTTTTTAGACTTTTTCACTCATTTTTTTTAAATTTTTCTCTCCGTAAGAACCATCCTCGTACTTCAAGGCATATTATAAAAAAAGAATCAGACAAATCGGTCAAGCCGTTTTCATGTTATGTCGTGACAACGGAAAACGGGTTACATTTTTATATACATATATAGATTACCTATGACATATTTAGTTACTTTTACAAAATAATATCGATGTTTCACATCTGCCAGGCGTCCCGTGACGGCTCACATTTTTTATTTGTAAATCTATCGATTTGCTCTATGTAACTGTTGATAGAACCTCGTGACAAATATCATGTCTTTACCTAATATTTGTAGTCAAAAGCGCGAAATATGACTCCCGTATGCCACTAAACGTATTTGACATTTAATATTAAAAAACAACACGTACAGAAATAAACAACACAAAAATTTTAGACTCGGGTTATTGCCGTATTTACTTATAAATATTATGAATATACAATATGTGAACCAATATATATAATTAACATAAAATATTTGTCATAAAACCTTTTTAAACTATGGCGGTAATAGTGTAATTAATTCATAAACCTATTCTTCTTTTGGTACCTGTCCATTACCTTCACTAACACGCCGTTAACCCTGGATTTTACCCTTAATTAATTAAAAGAAGTGGTAGCGGTCATGGCGCACATAGTCCATGTTCGTAACTTTCCGTAGTTTAATGTTCAGCATAAGTTTTTTCGACATTCCAACTCGATTAAAAACCCTCTGGATCCAGCCTATACGAAACTTCTTTTATTGTCATCACTTAATAAAGAGCAAATTAAATCTTGTGTAACGATTAAAAAGATTGTGTCACCGAGGAGGTTGATAATGTGGATACTCTATGGTATTCACCACATGCGCTTATTCAAATATAGAATCACACTAATAAAAGCTAAAAATAAATACCACATGCATAAAAGCATTTACGACTGTCAATTATCGTGTTTTCCTTTTAAAAGTACTTATGTTTGTTCATTATATAAAGTATCTATTATTTTGAAACCCGGATGTTTACTCTGTGACCTACTTATGTCAGATCAACTGTCAACATGCCAAATCGGTATGTTATTCTATGATGCCAAATTGAAACATTCAACTCGCATGTTTTTTATTTATATTCTATAGTTTCAAAGATTTATTAGGATTTAATAGTCATAGCAAAGTCAGCCATGGGTTTTCATATGTAGTGTGTTACTATGGTTACATGACCTTGGTAACAAATATGTAAATCTTTTCGATTTCTCTATGTTTAATACCGTAGATAACTTGAATCTGAGACTAATAGTATCGTTCATTTTAATACACGCGAAAATATTATTATTAGTGGATTGTAGAAGATACCTTCATGATTTGGCTAGTTATGCCATACAGTTATTTTAATGTAATTAACAGTTAAACGTATGGCCATTATCAAAATTATTGGCGATAAAACAGATTAGTTTGTTAAGACAAAAGGCACAGATTAGATATAGAATTTTGACAGATTAGAAAGCGCGGGAACGAAGCAAACATCCCAACTAAATCAAAACGTAAATTGTCAGTTTTCAAGCGTAAATTAAATTAAAATTTTATAGACATAGTACATAATCTTTAGTCGTTATGTCGTAACGCATACAAAATTATTTTAATTGCAATTTCAAATTACATAAGACAACAATGTAGTCTTTAGTTGGCAAAATTCTTGGAATTTTATTACGCATTATTGCAATAAACTGTACATAGATAATTAATAATTTTCTACAGATTGTGATTAAATACAGATATAGTGAAGTGGTGGGGTTTTAAGCGGCGACACTGGTTCTAGTACGTCTGAAGGCCCTTACAATCTTATTGATCCGGTATTGTATATAACAAGTCTTGGATACACAGCGATTGCGCTAACTCACTCAGTGGTCTACTGCACCGCTCATCGCGCCAACGCAATTTAGTTGACATTTCACCCTATAGCAACTTGTTGTGCTTTAATTCGGAGATATATAACCTTATTAAAGTAACTCTTATATAAATAGACGGCGATGGCAAGCGGCCGGGGTGTCTTTGATCCTTTGGAGGATGGGACGCCGGACGCCGGACGTTAGCCCCGTCTTACCTCTCTCGGACAAGCAAAAAAGCTGGCGCGGCCGCAGAGCAGGCGGAGATTAAATAACTCAAATATAAGTCTTTCCTCCAACTTTTATTTTGTTCCCTTTGTGAAACTCTTGGGTCGTGGGGTTCAAGTGCAAAGCTAATTAAAGCTCAACGAATAGTATCGCAATACAGCGAGGAAATACCAATATTAAAGATAGGAACCAAACTTTGCTAGAATTTTCTATTTATCAATATTTAATTATTACTATGTAGGTTAATATAGGAAATACTGTACACTTGTGTGTCGGAAATAAAAAAATGATGTCTATTATAATCTAAGTATCAACTCAGGTATCGTACGGATCCCGCAAACTTTGAAAAAAAACCTTTTGTATTTAACGCTAAAAGAATGAAAGATAGATTTTGTTTTAATAATTGGTAGGCCTTTTGAGCTACTTGCAGAGTCATTTGGTTTAGTCCGGATAAATGCGAAAGCGACCCCAAATTCCTCTGATGCTATCCGAGTAGCCAAGGTGATTTTGGTGGGTATTACGGATTGAGTAAATGCGCAAACGCATGGGCGAAATTCCATAGTATTTTTTTTATATAACATTTGTTTCTGCACTTCTCGCACGCATCATGTTTTTTTTTTTTAGGATTTCTCTTTAACTAGGGTTGCCTGGAAGAGATCGCTTATTAGCGATAAGGCCGTCCGTTGCATTCCTTATAATTTTTATGTATTGTGTTTCTTTTATTTGCAACGAAGTGTAAATAAATAAATATTAACAAATATTATCTTAAAAGATAATAAACGTGATACGGTAATAAAATATATAAACCTGCTTTCCACTTTAAATATGGCGGTCGTGATATAAATACAAACATTGTCTCGGGTCCGGCTTCTTGCATAAATGCTACCGGTACCTGTTATTATTTCTCGGTACTAATGTATATGATATTGAATTTATCATTCATATTAACGCTGAAATGGTAAATAGTTTGTAATGATTTGTATGTTTGTAACGAATTGGCTCAAAAAGTACTGGACCGATTTTAAAAACACAGAATCGGTTATCGCTGATTAAAAAAATGGTGCGTGTACTTACGTACGCGCGTAAGTTATACTTCTTTGGCTTTCTTTATTTTTTTAAAATTTTAAATAATTAATAATAAATATTTAGCGTTAATAATTTAACAAATTTAATATTTTTATTCAATTATTAATTAATATTAATAATAATTATTATTTATTATTTTATTATATTATTAATTCAATTTAATAACTAGGTACCTATATTTCATAACCTTTTAACTAAGTAACAATAGGTCTTTGTGAAAAAGCATTGCTAAATTTCTTTGAAAGAATAATTAAAACTCCTTTATTTGTTTAAAAGGTACTACCAATGTCATTATGGTCATTCAAAATTATTGGCATAGCTGCTAACGTCACGTATATTCTATTTCTTTTTACTTGGAGATTGTCTTATTCCCATCTCGCTCGCGCTCGCTCGGTGCCCATACTGATAATTTTGTGCCACGGTGCGCGCGCATCGTAAAAATTTCACTCTCATAAATTTTTCATAACGCGCCTAAAGATGTATAACTTCAAAAATAACTATAATGTATATATTTTGTATTGTTGAAATAATAAATAAATAAATATGGAATGTCAAACTGAAAATTTAACTTAACGTCAATTTTTTTAAACGATTTTCGTACAACGAGCGGCTTGATGCGATGCGTGGTGTCTCTGCATCTTCTATCACATTTATCAGTGTGTTCAGAGGAGTTTGAGCTGCAACTGAGTTTCAACATTGTCGAGGCAGAGTACGAAATTCCAGCCGTGTTACGACTTCCGTCGTTCCACAACTGAGCGTTTTTTAAGGCTATTTGCCGCGCACCACCGCTATGTTTAGTTGAAGTATTTCCGGACTAAATCAAGTATTTTTTTATTTATTCCTGAAGATTTGAAGTTTTATTTAAGGTCTTTATTTCGGAAAAGCTAACAGTCTCTATGGGATAACATAGAAAAATGTTCCATATGTTGTAACTGAAAGGGTAGGCTAAGTAATAACATTAAGGCGAAACGAAGTTCGTGGGGGCAGCTAGTAATAAAACTATTTCAATTAAAATATCACGAGAAATATACTAAAAAAAGCCTAATGGAGGGTCTATTACAAACAATCCAAACAAAATAATGTATACTTAATATAAATACATTCAATATTTGGAAATAAATGATAGTAAGAGTGTAATGAATAAAATATTTACAATATACTACAATTAGAAGTTTTTTAACAATTTGAAATTTAAATGTATACAAAAAGATGTTTACGAAATGCTTACACAATTTGATAGGCTCTGTTAACTTCAGGCATTTAAGTTAATTTTAACGTTATTAAATGTGAACTTTCTATAGAGACGTCAAGTTGTACGTCAAATAATGATAAATAGCAAATATTTGAAAGTAATTAATATGGTTTTCCGGGGTAATTATGTTGAGGAAATTATTATAAAAGTGTATACCACCAGTGGGTGCTGTAATCAGCATGATGGTGAATCCGCAACTGGTGGTATACAGTAATGGCTGGAGCCTAGGGCGGCAGATTTTTGGGGCGGAAATTTGGGATGCAAATTTCTTTTTGCGTTTTACAGTTAGAAGTCTGCATCAAATTGTGTCCATCATATCACATAACATTAGGCCCGTTGGCCCACTCGTTCTATAAAAAAGTGAGTCAAGAACGAATCATCTTCTTAACTGTGTTATCCAATTCTGGGTTAATCTGTGCAGTCATGGTGTGATCCATGTATCATGTGTGGGGCTCTGCGTTCCATTATTTGTAATTACACAACAGCCTCACAACAGTTTCCAACCCAAAGGTTTTACAGATATTAGACAAAATTATTAAATACTAGCTGCCAGTTTAGCTAGCAGTTTTGTTTTTAATTTTTCTCTTCGTAAAAACCTTCCTCGTATCGGATTCAGTTTTCGAGTTTTGCGCTTAGCTTAACATATTTCGCGATTCATTTTTTTAATACGCTCTTTAATAGTTTTCCCACGTAAACTGACTCAAAAATATTAAAAAAATCGATAGCGTAGGAAAAGGCTTGAATATAATTACCATAAGAACACAGTTGGCACTTTAAAAACACGTTTTGCGTGCTTTATGTCTGACAATATTATGCAGATTTGTGTTTTATTTGTTATATTTCTATATGTCATTCATTGTTGTTGTTTCTTTGTATTATTTAATCGTGTTTTGTGTTGTATAACTGCAAACACATAATATGTCTGTGTCAAAAATTGTAGGCGAAATAAAGATCCGGGGTAATGGAAAAAACTTCCCTCATCTTGACGCGTCAACTGTCACGATTTGGCGCGAACTATGACTGACAAATGTCAAAATCCAAAACCCTTTTCAAAGTATTTCAAACTTGACATTGACTTGACGTGAATTTTTGATTATAGAATCAATTTGACCTAGTAACCGGATATGAAAAGGCAATATTGTTGGTGCAATGCACTTGTGTGCGTCACAAGTTACATGAAGGACAAGCTTTGTCTAGAACAAGTGCGAGGGGAGAGGGCCCGAGGCCGCTTCCTGACACGGACTGGTTTTGCGGTTTGCACCACATAAATGCACCAGTTTCACTTCTTATAAATTTGCATAAACAATACAATGTTTTTACGTAATTAACGAGCGATTTTTACAAGAACAGTAACGATTATTTGAACACAGATTTGCAGTGTTAATGTTCACAATGTGATATAATTAGCATTTATAATACAACATGATATTAGATACATAAAACTAATAATAAAATAATATACATTGAAATAAATAACTAAACTTAACATAAACTAAAATATATCATTAAAAGGAGTCCCTTTAGGCAAGGTTCCGAAGATACGCAGCGTTCCCCCTTTGAATAGCTAGACTAATTCTTTGTCCGAGGTAGCTGCCAGATCTTCGGTCTCCTGTGATGTCGACTAACCTTTTTGAAATTTCTTTAAAAAGCCTTAAAGCGCTAGGACCCCACGGACCAAGGGTCCCGACACCGAATGGGACAAAATCATATTCTGAGCCCAGACCTCTGTATTTGCATGCTTTATTTTTTTTTATGTTATGTTATGTTTATGTTTATGTTCACAATACAATGTTAAGTGGGAAGAAAAATCAGTATTGGAATTAGCGAAGATTTAGGAGGTGGCCTTCACGACAGAACTCGTGTATTAAATTTTTTTATAATCTTTATCATAAGTGACTATAGGCATTTCTTAAATACAGTTTTATATTTTTGTCTTAGACCCAAATTTGACATCTGTCAGCTATATAAGGTTGCCTACTTGACCTCCGGGTTGACGCTATGAAACAACGCGTTGCGCATACATTTATAAATTGATAATAATAAGAATTGTCTTGCTATTCCAGTAAAAAGGTTTATATGTACCTAATATATAGTTAAGACGGTCACTGTTGTTACGCAGCGGCAATTTGATTTGAATTACCAAAAGTTACAAAATTCCTTCACCACAGAATACATTATTGAGTGCATAGACTATATAATAATGAAGAAAAAAAAAAGAAAATATTTAAAAAGTGTAGACTGGCTGATAAGAAAAAAACAACAAATATTTCGGTCACTTTTCCCCATCACTCACTGATCGAACAGATGCTCTGACAGTTACAAGATCGCTAATTTATTATTATGATTTATTCACTGAGAAAAATCTATGTACGTACTGACCGTATTGTATCACGTGGGAAAATTTATTGATTTAATGGAGCTCGGTAAAAGTGAAAGTCATCTTCCAGTAGGCCATGCCGGCGAATTATTAGGGTCACATGTTCTGGGGAATTTCAGACGCGTTTTGTTTGCTTCTTATTGGTCAGCAATTGTCTTTGGTATCTATAGAGTAACCACAGATATGCAAATCTATTTGTTTCGTGCGACTCTCATCACTGAGGTTGTAGGTTCAATCTACGGCTTGCCTTAGACCCAAAAAGTCGACGGCTTGTCAGGCATTATGAAACAGAATCTGAGGTCCAGACCTAAAAAGGTTGTAGTGCTACATTTTATATTTATTTGATATCTATACTACCATTTTAATTTAAATACAACATTCCCGGCCACGTGCGTGAGCCGGTTGTCGTTATGTCGTGATAATGCGCGTGCGCATCTCTATGATTATACCGGCGAGTTCTATCGTGCCAGTAATGTTCGGTAACGTACAATGCCTGTCTTTGTTCAGTGAAAACTGCGGAAAACAAAAGATGCCCGTCACGCCAGATAAGTGAAATTACTGTGGAATCCAGGGTTCATATAGTTATTTATTTATTATTCTTACAACTACAAATATACATAGAAAAGAAATCACATAAAATAAAAATAAATCAATGACGCTACAACCTTTTTAGGTTTCGGCCTCAGATTCCTCTATCTGTTTCACGATCATTTGTCAATCTAATAGGCTATCAGCCTCCTGTGCCTTAGACATGTCTACATTTGGGTCTAAGGCAAGCCGGTTTCCTCACGATGTTTTCCTTCACCGTTCGAGCGAATATTAAATGCGCACATAGAAAGACTGTCCATGGTGCACAGCCGGGGATCGAACCTTTGACGTCAGGGAAGATAGCCGCACGCTGAAGTCACTAGGCCAACACTGCTGATAGATACTATCAACCTAAGGCAATTATGAAATTTGAGATATACGTATATACAATACGTATTGGATAATATACAAAGCCTAAGTAACATTGATAAACAAAATATACGAAACTGAAAACAAAAAACAATTAAGTACCTAATTATAATAAGTACAACTTAATATTTAAAAAATTTAATCGTCACTACTGCTAAATAAATTCAGTCCTTGGAATATTCGAGAGAATCTCTCATCTATAGCAAGCAAGCATTCGATTGGAATCCTCAACGGAAAGGAAACGTGGCGGCCCAAAACAGACCTAATTCTCTCAGTCTTCCTATAGATATTACGTCTCCTTGCGTTTTCTACAGGGTACTATGGAGTGTCTCTTCTCCGTTAGAGCCGTCGGCTTCAAGACATATTCTTTTGCTAGCGAATTGACTCCCACTGGGGCCTTCTTATGGCGATTTTTGCCGGGCACCACCACTATGTGGAACCAGCTGCTCACTGTTAGCCCATGGGCGGTATCACTAAACATTACATGAGCTGCCCGTTTGCCCTGTTACATAAAAAAGCGTGGGTACACGTGTCAGAAGTGAAACTTCTTGGTCAAACTAATTTTTAACTCTTGTTCATATTTATACAAATCTAAAACTTTAGATTTTCGAGAGTTAAAGGGAGGGAAAAAGGAAGGTATGTTAGGAATTTAATGAATTTAATTGTCATTAAAATATTAAGTGTCGAAAATTAATACAAATTATTAATTTAAAACACGTGGCATTTTAATTTACAATTATTCGTCAATTGAGATTTCAATAAATGATTGCATATCTTCTAATATATAAAATTCTCGTGTCACAATGTTAGTAACCATACTCCTCCGAAACAGCTCGACCGATTCTTATGAATTTTTTAATGGATATTCAGTAAGTTTGAGAATCGGACAACATCTATTTTTCATCCCCCTAAATGTTAAGGGTGGTCCAACCCCTAAATTTTTGTTTTTATTTTTTAGACAAAACTTTTTGTATTTATTTTTTATGATACAGCGTACCAAAATACATACGATCCCTAATTTTCACCCCCTCTACGATCAACCACTATTTTTTATTATAGTAGATAGTTATTTTTATTGAACTAAAACAATGTTTCTTATAAATAATATACATGGCAAAACCGCGTTTATCGGTTCAGCTAGTATATAATATAAAATACTAATATTTCATAAATTCTCTTTATGAAATTTTAATTTTAAAAATAGAATTTCTATAAGGTAATTCGCCCTTCTCACTCTCTCTCAATCAAAACGTCACGTAAAAAATTTACCCTCATGCGCCGAAAGAAGTTTCACTTCAAAAACTATTGAATTATCATGCTTTTTGACAATGTGTCTATGAACAGGTGATCCAGGTGAGCCTCTGTGTAAAAAAAAATCTATTACGCAATTGAGTTAAGACGCGTTGCTCGCGTGCACTATTTGGAGTAACTTGCCCATTGGTTTCGCGTGTTGCACTTTTATTTTAATGAGCCGGTTTTCGCGTCTCGCTCGTACTGAATGCTCCACTTTCTAGATCGTTTTTGATGGCCAAAAGTCAATTTAATCTGGCGCAAAGCTACAAAGGCAGCGTACAAAACGAGATACACTTTAACAATTTTTTGTTTCGCCCGCGTGGATTTCGTTTTTCGTCGTAATTGTTACCTTATATCGTTATATTTTGGATAATCGTGTCACATAGAAAGCAAAGATATACGATGGACTTTAAAGATAGCCATATGGAAAGGACCTAGGAAGGAACTTAACTAAGTTACAAGTTAAACTGTATATATTGTTATTATTGGAAAGACTGGAACATAAAAACATAATGATTATACCTTTCTCAGGAATCAAACTATCTGTCATATGACGTTTCACTTTACGGTACAATGTTTTAAATGCGGATATATATATATTTTTAAAGACAATTCACACCAATTGACCGAGTCCCATGCTAAGCTGGTGAAGCTTGTGTTATGGGTACTAGACAACGGATATTATAGATAGATAGACATATAAATACATATTTAAACACCCAAGACCTAAGCACAACACCAAATGCTCATCAAATGGATGTTCGTCTCAGCCAGGGATCGAACCCGGGGACCCATGGATTCGCAGTCAGGGGTACTAGCCACTAGTCCACCAATGAGTCGTATAGAAAGTCCATTGGTATATATATAATGAATGGAACTCAAATATGTTGTTGAAATATGTATTTTAAGATACACTAAGAGTTTGTTATTTTACTTGAAAACAATCACTTTTATCTTATTTCTTTTATAATCCAAAATTCTAACAAAAAATCTTCGAATTAAAATTTAAATGACAGGCCAAAACTCGCGTCTATTTCACAGACTAACAAACAAATTAAATAAAACGTAAGTTAACACATAATAGATAATAATCTAAGACCCATTTTCCCCTAAAATAAAGATTATTATCAAAAATATGATCGGTTCGCGCATTTGTAGAAGAAAAAATGTATAAAACCAATAGCTCCTTTTGAATTTGCCGGATCATTGAGGTGACACGACATGCAAATAAACAATCAAAATGCAAAAAACAGCCGTATGTCAAAAACAACATTTTTGACGTATTGAAGTCAGTTGTCAGTTTCTGATTAGCGTGACGCTCTCTGGCGCCATTTTGTGTTCTGACGTGTGTATCAATGACATCACTACCGGATCGCGTGCTTTGGACTTTTACTTAAAAGATGTTTGTGTCACGATTTTCTCGGAATAAAAGCTCTTAATATAATATAAAGATGTTATCTCTGTTAAGTAGACCATTTTATAATTGCTTCGTTCACTTGTTCAATTAAGATTAACTTTATCGAATATCAGATAAAAATATTAAACATTTTCGCTGGCATGAACAATAACAGGTGGACAGTGACAAAATGGAATGGACCAGGGAAAAAGAGTACAGAAATCCTCAAATACTCTTTCTTGAACCGCTTATACCCACTAAAACCATTTTCGCCACCAAAACGACCGCATCAGAGGTCTTTGGGGTTGCTTCCGCATTATTCCGGACCAAACCAAAGGATTCTAAAAATGCCTACCAATTATAAAAACAAAATCTCTCTCTGTTAACGATAAATTCAAAAACGGATTTCGCTTGAGAGAGATGAGAGCTTTTTTCAAAGTTTACGTGATTAGAAAGAAGCCAGAGCGGATAATTAGATTATATAAACGTTTTAATATCTCATTATTGTCGCAAATTTATAAATATTAATTATATTATATTATATTAAGCTATATATTATTAGATACATAAAACTAATAATAAAATAATATACATTGAAATAAATAACTAAACTTAACATAAACTAAAATATATCATTAAAAGGAGTCCCTTTAGGCAAGGTTCCGAAGATACTGGCAGCGTTCCCCCTTTGAATTGCTAGACTAATTCTTTGTCCGAGGTAGCTGCCAGATCTTCGGTCTCCTGTGATATCAAAGAAAAAAAAATAAAAAATTAGATTATATTACATCATTAATAGACATATTTTTTTATTCCTAACACACAGATATATAATATTAACAATATTCTAAACCTACATAGTAATAATAAATAAAAAATGTATAAATATAAAATTATAACAAATTTAAAGTTTGGTCCCTGCGGCAGTGTTGGATGGTACTTTCCTCGCTGTATTGCGATTATTTGTTAAGAAAAACACTAGCTCTGGGGTCACCAGTACTGTCAGACGCCAACTTATATGTTAAATTAGCTGTGCACTAGAACCCCACGGCCCAAGAGTCTATACCAAAGGGAACAAAGATGGAGGAAATACTTATATTTGAGCCAAGCCAGCTTTTGTGCTTGTCCGATTATAATTTGTCTTATTTATAATTAACTTTATACTTTCCAATCCTACCCATTAAAGTTAAATTTTAGTACAAATCGTAATGGGCTATATAAATGATAAATTCGTTCGTTTATTTGTCAATATATTTAATAATAATAGTGTAATAATTATAAGTCAATTAAGTAGATAAAAAGTGAAATTAATTACCTACAACTTAATATGTATTTTATAGAAAAAACAAATTGTTACTACTGCTAAATAAAGTCAAAGTACGACACGAGTCCAGTTGAGTACGAAAAGACGAAAGGCTCTTATATATTTTAAGGCATTAATTATTATTCTGCATCGTGGCCACGGCAGCTTTTGTGCTGGTCCAGGGTAGGTGAGGGGCTAATAAGTCCACACAAGTATTAAAAATATAAATCCAATTCACAAATACTTTTGTGTATTGGATTTATATTTTTAATATAAAATAACAGTTTCTGAGTCGATGAATGTATTGTGTATGAATATATTCATGGGCTAGTGGGGCCTGTCTCACCTCTGCTACGCTCTTGTTGTGAGTCACATAAGTGAGAACTATTTTACTGCAGAAATCTTCCAGTTGCCATCTGAAGTTTCTTAATATTTCGGGTAAATGCTCGGTTTTTACCTTGTCGCACCTGGAGGCTCCAAATACAGGACATTCTATAATGAGATGTATCACTATCTGAATTGTTTGTGAGTTGCACGTACATCTGGATCTGCCCTACGATTCTGTAACTCACTTTTCGAACTCACACAGCTGTTTTCGCATCGGCGGTCGCTCTCAAATCAGTCTGAAATCTCAATTCTGAAAAGGTGGGAGCATGTAGTTTATTGTTTATTAGAATGCCAAATCATGAAATGACGGCTTCACGACTGATTTCAGAGCGACCGCAGATGCTAAAACCGCTGTGTGAGTTCGAAAAGTGAGTTACAGAATCGCAGGGCTGACTACAAGCCAAATCTGTGCAGGTATTCAGCAAACGCCCCATGTCCTGGATCTGCATAATTTGGGTCTGCCTAGGTCTTATTTGTATAATAATTTTGTAGCCGTCTATAATACTACTTATAAAGAATTTTGTTGTTTTAGCGGTATGAGCTTCTTTGTACCGTTTGTCCCACTCCGATATATTTCTGTCTTCTTTCATGATGTGAGATAGTTGTATATATACGTATTGAGCCCGTTGGGCGCATTGAAACCTTTATTGAGATCGTTCGTTCGTCTCATAAAATATTTAAACCATTTCATAAGTGGATTAATAAATAATAATGGAGTGGATGATCACGTCAAAATGATGACTCCACGATGTACTTTATTGAAAAGCAATTTTTATTATTATCGAAGTAACCTTTATTCAGTGCCGTCAATAATTGATATGACCTGAAATTTCCTTCCGACAAGGGTTTATGTAGGCGAGGTCTTGGGTTCGATAGCCCGAGTGGCGCTAAAACCTTTTAGCTTTAATAATTTTTCTTAATTGATATGTAGGTGATTTTTTTATGTTTTTGCTGTAATTTCAACACACAAATATGCAGTATTCTTTACTTAACCTACATAATAATAATAAATTTGATATTAAGAAAATTATAAAAAGATGTTTCGACATTTATTAAATAAAAATAACATTATACTGCTAACATAATTTAATATAAAAGTAACTAACCTTCAAATATTATTAAAATGATTCCCTTTAGGCAAGATTCCGAAGATACTGGCAGCGTTCCCCCTTTGAATAGCTAGACTAAATCTTTGTCCGAGGTAGCTGCCAGCTCTTCGGTCTCCTGTGATGTCGACTAAGCTTTTTGTAATATCCTTAAAAAGCGTTATAATTAAAACAAATTTAAAAAGTTTGGTTCCTATGTATTATATATGTTTAATGCTGGCATTTCCTTGATGTATTGCGATATTTATTCGTTGAGGAAAGCACCAGCTCTGGGGTCATTGGTGCAACCAGGTACCAACTTAAATCTTTAATTAGCTGTGCACTTAACCCGGCCCAAGAGTCTACTCCAAAGGGAACAAAATCAAAGTTGGAAGAAAGATATTTGAGCCGTTTATTATGCCTGCTCCGCAGCCGCGCCAACTTTTTGCTTGACCGAGTGAGTTGAGACGGCGTTAATATAACACAAGTAGTATTTTTGTGTTTGAAATAAAAATAATAATTTCAAATGTTGTTAGTATTTACTTACAGCTAAATGATAGTCGCCTGTAGACATGTCCCCTCTTAGGTAACGGCCTCTTCTTTCTAGGACTATCTTTGCCGATAGTCTGCTAGTCTTTTCCTGCTATTTCTATTAAGTCAGCCCACCGTATTTTCGGGCTGTCCACTCTTCTTTTCCCGGGTGCTCCTTCGTGGTATTGGGAATATGGATTTATATTTTCTAATATAATATGTAATAAATTGTTTAATGTTATTCTTTTGTTACAGACTGCTTGCCCATCCGTCAAACCAATTTCTGTAAGTATTTACACTTTAATGTTATTAAAAATTGCAAGCCGCTAACAATGTCGATGATTTATATAATCTAAGTTAATTTGAGTGCACACTTTGACTAAGTATAGATAGTATCTATAGTCAGACAGGGACATATTATATCAACAATATAGATGATAGAATATCCTTGTCTATGGCATTATATACGCGGGAAACTAAGACCTTTGTTTATTTGCCAATAAAGAATATAGACGTACACAGATTATAAAATAGACAATTCCTATTGACGCTCACAGATTAAACAGATTACTGATTATAACAGGATATCCTTTACAATGCTTTTAATATGTTCATCACATAGACATATAATATATGTTTATGCAAATATGTAGTTAAAATAAAATAAAATAAAATATGTTTATTATGGAACATAAGATACATGTATCACATATTCCACGTCTTTTTAGTTGTTTAATATTACTACTTGAATAACGGAATTACGATTCTTTAATAGAATTGCCTTTGCCATTTAAACAAAACTTATTTACGAGTAATAAATCTGAATTTATTACATTAATTTAAAAAATCCTTAACAATTTGTTTTATACGAAAACTGATTTAATAAATTATGCGTCGTCATCGGACAGTTTTGTTTTGTCTTCTGGGCTCAAAATATCTTTAGTTTCATTATTTACAACTACGTTTTATTCTTTGTTCTCAGGATTTATAGACTGTTAAAAATACATAGATTACGTATAGAAATATACTATAAACCTATTTAAATTATTTAACCATTAAAATGCTTCAATATGAGTAATATATATTTAATTACAAAGGATGCTAATTAAAAACCTTCCTTAGAACTTTTGAAATTAATTTCTTTTTGATCAAACATATTCACATAACATAAATTTGTGAAGGTGACGTATTTATGGAATCATGTAATAATAATAATAACTTAAATTTTCATCTAATTATCTAACACACAGCACATCATTGTGACTGACAGAATTCGAACAAAATCATGGAAAAAATAAGTATCCAACGAAAAAAAGAATTCGTTTATTTTAACAAAGTCTTCAAGATTATTCTAAAGTATAAGTAGCGGCACGAAACTCTAGCGCTGACCGTTATTGCGCAGAAGTAAAAAATAAGGTGCCTGAGGGGGGCTAGCGGAATGAAGAGCGTCGATTGGCTCTCCAGTCGCATTTTGTCCCCCGCGCGACAGTACACATGCGCAGCAATCCCCTCCACGTATCGGCCAGCGCTAGACTTACGTGCCGCTGGTTATACAGGATTTTCGTACCTTTAAATCAATCCACAAAATTACTAAGATAATCTGTAAATCCATATATTGCATGCCATAAATTACAAAAACACGCTGACTCTCCCATTAAACCGACAGAAATGTTAACATCGCTTGCATATGTCAATTGACATGAATTAATTGTCGCAATAAATGAGTTTCGATTTCATTTATTAAAAGTCAACAAGTGTACGTTTATAAGGCATCACCACTATATGTAATCAGTGCTGCTCTGTGATCCTATCCTTAATAAATGTCATAGTCTATAAGTGTATATCTGTGTCTATGGAGTGCCATAGACTATCTATAAACAAATTATTTCCTGATATTAGTACGTAAATTTTTTTGGCATTCTGATAACATTAAACTACAAGTTCCCACCATTTCAGAATGCCAAATCATAAAATGACTGCTTCACGACTGATTTGAGAGCGACCGCCGATGCGAAAATCGCTGTGTGAGTTCGAAAAGTGAGTTACAGAATCGCAGGGCTGTTATATACAAATAAATATACAGATGTGAAGGTGGGAGACTTTAGTACTAAACAACTCTATAGAAAATTATTATGATTGTTCAATGTTACCATTAAACTACATGATTTGCTTTTGACCCGAGAAAGTTTTTTAACCGGAAATGATTGCCATTATTGAACTCAAGATAAATACAATATTTTAAATTGTGTGTTATTAGTGAACAGTTGTTAGTAACTATAATTTTATACATACTGTATTGATAGAGTTTTTCAGTGTTTTAAGGGCAATTTTAAATTAAATTATTTAAGCGCAGAGATAAATTACTCTAAAAAAATATGTTTATTATGGAATATAAGATACAGGAATCACTTATTTCACGTCATTCAGTTGTTACGGTAGATATCACTGAGAACACATGGGCAAAGAAGACAGAGGGTAGGCCGAGAGAAAAAACCAGCGTACAAATACTCTCGGTACTCTTTGAAAATAGCAAATCATCAAACAACACTTATTGTAAAACAAATATCGCAAGGTATTTAGAAGTAGCCTGTCTAGAACTAATACCAGGCCCTTTTATCAACTACATAATCTTTAACTTTATAGTAAACCTTTTTACACAGCTTTTCTTTAATACATTTCTTAAATTTATTAAAAGGCAGAGATAAAAGAGCCTCTGGGATTTTACTAAAGGAAAGTATCCCTTTACCCAAAAAATAATTACTTACTTTACATAGTCTAACTCTATATATATAAATTCTCTCTTTAGTCTTCATTACTTAAGCATTGTTGGTATTGCATTTCCTTCACTCCAACCTTCGGTTTTAGCATCTGTGTGGGCCTGTAAGAAGGAAAAATTTGTCCTCTATCATCAGTAGGCATGGTGATATAGGAGCACGCACTTAAATTCCCGTAGGAACAACACGCAAATACTTAGTCGAAATAACTAACATCACCACAAGTAGCCCCCGTTCACGAGTATGACGCTTGGCCAGCCATCGGCCCCCTCGCCATATTTTAGGGCGAGAGATAACCCGACGCATGGACGCCGCCACAAGTCAAAACAGGCGCACCACGCCACACAAAGCGATCACAAGCTGCTACAAGTTATCTGGACCTCTGCGTGCTATATTCAAAGCTTAGGATCTTGGTAACACACTGAAGAAAGGCGGGACACTTGTAGAATTGACATTCTCAGACAACAAGTGTTCACCTATTAGATTGACATCATGAAACATACAGAAAAAGGTTGTAGCGCCACCGATTTATTTTATTATTATTACAGTAAATACAATTTGACAGTGACTACGCTACTGATTTCTTTACTATGACAAGTTTATTTAACAAGTTTCTATAGATAATGTAGCCATTGGAAATGCAGAAATGCGGACAAGTTTTATTGCAATATCAGAATGTTGAGACGCACATAAAATAGCGCGCGCGTTGATGTCTTTTGTATGGAGCGTTCGAATGGTTGCGTATACCATAATTTATATATCGTGATTTGTAATCGCAAATGTATAAAAATAAATCATATGTAACCTAATTAGTTAAGTTACATACAGTCGACTCTCGATAATTTGATTTTTTTTCCGGTCCCTTGAAAAATACTCGATAAATTGAATAAAAATGATAATTGGTCTCTTCGGTAATTTGAAGTTGAAAAAGTATTATCTTGCTCGCCAACATGCGATAATTTGAAATCCGGTCTTCCCTACTCTATATAATTTGAAGCGTTTATCATGCACATACCTGTCGTTTGTTTACGTACATGCACAGACTTGTCAATTGTTTACATAAATGGGTGACAAGTGACGATTACTTTGCAGCTCTCACCACTATCGAAAATTCTTTGGACAATGATAAACTGAAGTCACTCACTCAAAAAAAGATTACAGACTTCTTTTCGAAATAAAAATGTGTAAATAATTGTTAATACATAATAAGAATATAGAAATAATAAGTAACAAATTTTGATAGAATTCTTATTTCCTTCAGTCGCCCCTCCCCCTCGTGGTTATTCAAACACTTGTTATTTTGAACTCTTGATAATTTATCTCTAGTCCCTTGAGTTTCAAATTATCGAGAGTCGTCTGTACCTATATATATTTTAGTTAATAATTAGAGGCGCAAACCAAATGCTAGCAATCGTACACTTGATACCAATATGAGCCATTTACTTTTTTCCACACTCATAAATTGTATTTTAACATTCTCATTTCCGATATACAAAAAGGTCTAGGACTATTGTAGTGTGTATCCAAATTTCATGGCTTTACGAGAATACTCATACAACGCGGTCCGGGTCTACCGCGTTATAGGAGTATAACGTCTTAAACTAATCGAAAATCTTCTATAAATTCAATTATAGTCGAGTATTTTTTAAATATTTTTACATAATTATTCTATCATAACAGTTATTAATACGATTAAACTACACAGTAATATCTACACCGATAATTAAACAATTAAAATACACACATTTAAAATGTATATAAAGTCAAAACCGTTTACGACGTCATCGTTTAGAACAACATACCGGTTATATTGACCAAAATCAAAGGTCCCGGCTGAATTCTATTGTATTAGGTTTTTAATAACAACGTCATCGGCTGTTACGACTATCGGATTTTACGACCAAATATCAGTAGTTCGATGTTATTATAACAGATTATGACTGTATATATAGGTATATACCATAGATTTTATAACTAATAACATAACGCTTCCAAGTTGGGGTGTGCACGTGGTACTTCCAAAAGTTACGACTTCCGCTTCAGGTTCTTCCTTGACCAATCAGTAGACCTAGTCTTCCCAACCCGACCGTATGTATCTTAAATAGGTACACTGACAAAGCAAGCTCTCTTCTGCGTAGCCGATAACCCACCATATCCAGAACGATCAGGGTATAATAAAATAATGATTACTGGTTTTACAGTACTTTGTAATACATATAAAAACTTTTAGCTAGGGAACTTTTTGGACTGTGTCAAGCAATAAGTGGAACAAGGAACTCTTGAAGTCAGCGTACGTTGAACCTCCTGTCCGTGTCTGTGTCTACGCACACTATTACACAACTGAACTCGATCCGTCAATGTGTGCGTAGAGGCCTTTTAACAACTATTTTGACCTCAAAAAACTGATTGATAACATTGATAATTAATTGAAATGTAATTTAAATTAGTTTTAATTGTGTTATTAATGTTATATTAGAAACTATGTAGAATAATTTTTATATATTTTTAATTTTTGTATAATAACTAATTTAATAACAATTAAATATACAGTATTTACTATTTTCTTAACCTGCTCAGTAATCAAAATAATTAAAAATTAATAAAAAGAAAATTAAAACAAATTTAAAAGTTTGGTCCCTGTGGAAGTGTACCTTTAACACTGGCAGCATTTCCTCGCTGTATTGCGATACTTAATCGTTGAGCGAGAAAAGCACCAGCTCTGTCGATACTAAGATACCAACCATCTTTAATAAGCGCCTGTGCACTTGAACTCCACGGCCCAAGAGTCTCTACTCCCAAGGGAACAAAATCACTTAGAATCTTTTATCGTGTTAGTTATAATATAACTCGCATCTGAGTAATTACACGTTTATTATAAATTTAATCAGATAAAAATACTTAAAACACATTTAAAGTTTAACCTTACTTATAAATAGATTAAGTAACTGTGGAACCAATAAGAATTGCATAACTTAGGTATTTTTAGTGTAAATTTCTTGTGTATACACTGTAGTCCAATTCGGTAATTGTCAAATACAGGTATCTAATATATAAAATTCTCGTGTCACAGTTTTCGTTGCCATACTCCTCCGAAACGGTTTGACCGATTTTGATAAAATTTTTGTGCTTATCCGGTATCTATGAGAATCGGCCAACATCTATTTTTCATCCCCCTAAATGTTAGGGGTAGTCCATCCCTAAATTTTTTATTTTATTTTAGACAAAAAATTTTATTTCTATTTTTTTATGATACAGCATTAAAAAATACATACAACCCCTAATTTTCACCCCTCTACGATTAACCCCTATTTTTTATTATAAATGATATACATGGCAAAACGACGTTTGCCGGATCAGCTAGTAATATAGAATAATATCGGACCAATACGACTTAGGGTCCTTCAAAAGAGCGTACCAATTCTTAAAAGTCAGCAAGCAATGTCCAAGTATCATTTAACATCAAAGCCTCCTGCACGCTTGCTTCTGGCCTATAAAAATAATAATAATAAGCCTCATTTATTTCCTGAAACATTCATCCATCTTTGCTAAAGATACACTTGAAATTTAATACAGAAATATTTTTCTCTCTTATATCTCTCATGAGCATTTTTCTCCCAATCAAAGTCAAATTATTTATTTCAATTAGACCACCTAAAATGGCACTTTTGAACGTCAAACAAAATACAAAGAAGATTCTAGTTGCCCCTTCCAAAAGTTACGTGTGGAGAAGAATGGGCAAGAAACTCCACACTTACTCTTTTAAAATAGGTTTACAATATTTTGTTTACATTTGTTAAATAATTATATGTGAAGACAATGTACTCTTATCTTCTCCACCTTCCTTATTCTTTTCATCCCATCGTGCTAGAGGGCAACCTCTTCTTTATGACATTACATTAACAATTACATTAACATTTAATTTACTCTTCTAGTGTATCTGTGTGTCCTTTTTTGACAAGGGCCTCCTCCAAATCCCGCCATTCCTCTCTGCACTATGCCACTCTTCTTTAGTGTGGTCTATCCACCTTCTGATTTGTCTCCCTCTTTTTTGTTTGCTCTCTTGGGCCCCAGTTTAAAAGTTTTTTGCTCCACTTTTCTGACCTCTGACCTTTAACAGGGTACAACTTCAATCTTCTGGATTGATAAAATGTTTATCACTCGACATCGTCGTGTAACACATCCAAATTGGATTTAAGTTAAATCAAAACAACTTTAATATTGTTTGCGTAAGTATATCGTCGTTATATAGTTAAGGAATTGTGCAAGTCGCCAATTGGTTTAAGATATTGCAAGATTCAAGTACATTTAGTATCGTAAAGTAATTATACTTAATATAAAGTGCCGCGTATATCGAACGTATTTTTGTACAGTTATCATTTATATTGTAATCCAGAAAGGTTTAGGTTTATTATTATAAAAAGTCTCCGGCATCGTTGTCCGGTTTTTTGTAGTCTTCATTTATATTGTAATCCAGAAAGGTTTATTAATAATAAATGTCCAAGCGTTGTCGGGCGGATTTTTATACAATTTTCGTTTATATTGTAATCCACAAAGGTTTATTATTATAAAATGTCTCCGGACGCGTTTGTTGCATGGATTTTTGTACAGTTATCGTTTATATTGTAATCCAGAACGGTTTATTATTGAAGTTATACTTCTTTAGGTGCGTTATGAAAAATTGATGAGGGTGAAATTTTACGATGAGCGCGCTCCGTGACACAAAATTAACAGAATGAAGTTGCCCACGGAAGATGCTACGGCATTGGACATAATTTAAAAACAACATTCGAATAATAATAGAATTTATGTTACACCTAATGTAAGAGAATAATAATAAATATTTAATTTTTTAAATGTAAACTAAACTTTATTGACTATAATGACTCCTTTTCCAGTCTTTGATTATTTAATTGTAATTAATTATTTGCATGCAATCAAAAACTATTTTTAATAATGCCAAAGAAGTATAACTTCTTACGCGCATACATAAGTACACGCACCATTTTTTTTTATAAAACGTTCCCGGTCTCTTGGGTCGGATTTTTGTACATTTATCATTTATATTGTAATCCATAAAGGTTTTGATGTTAAGGGTTGCTGCGACCCTTGTCTTATGTCCAGACGCCGACACCCATTGACACTGCCAGAAGGAAACGCGTTTTAAGAATTGATACGCCCTTTTCTGGAAGGACCCTAAGTAGCATTGCTTTGAAAATACAGTGGGAAGCTGGTTCCACATATTTCTCTCTTATATAAACTAGTTCAATTAAAATTGTAATTGACCTTTCCGATTTTGAAATACTTATTGAACACGTGAACTGGCCATTGTTGGCCGCAAGGTCGACAGTAATGTCGATGAATATTAGTTCCTTATGAAACCAGGTCACAAATTGGTTTCGATTTATATATCGTTTTTGTAACCTTCCCCATATTTTAATCCCAATGCGACCAATATATTCACAACAGTTCCGCATTTTAATCCGCGAATCGGTGATAAGCTACAATTTATGATTGAATCACATTTTTGAAGTGAAATTTGTATCGGCGATGAGGGTAATTTTTTTAAGGATGACACGTCACGAAGATGTGCAGCGTTTTTGTTGAAAAGGGAGAACGCGATTGAGAGAGAGTGAGAAAAAATACACGCTATTGGTTGATGTATTCGTTTAGTCGTTACATATTAGAACTTTTGATGGCAATTCTGTCGCATAACGTCTTGTGCAGTAAACGCAGATATTTTATTTATTTATATTATCATTAACACGTATACAGTGTGTAAACAGTGTGAATATACATATACAAATACATGGAGCGATCATATACTGGTACATGATCATCTATTGGGGCTTTTACCTTAGTAATAATTAATTTACAAAGAAGTTTTACTTCTGACATGTGTACTTTTTGCGCACGCACTTTTTTTAAAATTTTATTTATTGATAAAAGCTTGCCAACGCTCGCCACACTGATACATTGGTAAACGAACCACAATATACGATGTTTAATGTGACAAGTACTTATATGTGTCACCGTAAAATTGTAAACACCGTTAGATTGTAATCTATCTCGCGAGATTATAAACTGTCGAAAGATTGTGAACCTCAACGAACTGCTTACAATTTAACGTATTATTATTCGGTAGTTATATGAAATTGTTGGAAAGTAAAATTAATTTCTAATTGACCAAAGAAGTTTGAATGATAACTAAGTTAGTGTAGTACAATCTACCAAATAATAATAGGTATGTTAAATTGTAAGCAGTAAGCTGAGGTTCACAATCTTTCGACAGTTTATAATCTCGCGAGATAGATTATCTACAATCTAACGGTGTTTACAATTTTACGTTAACATATGCAAACATGAAATACACGAAGAGATAATACAAATATTAAACAAAATAATTATTATTAATATAAAATAATAAGTGAGGAAATATTTATGAGAGAAAACTTTGACTTTATTAAGCAGTAGTAACAAATTATTTCTTTAAAATATTAAGTTGTAGTATGTTTAATTTAACTTTTTATCTGTTTTCTGTTCGTATATTTTGTTTACCAATGTTTTGACTTTGTTTATTGTCTAAGAGTATAACGTATTGAGTCTTGACGTGACGATTTTTTTTATATAGAACAGTAGGTAAATGGGCTCATCTGATGTTAAGCGATACCGCCCATGGACACTCAATGCCGGAGAGCTCGCGAGTACGTTGCCGGCATTTAAGAAATGGTTTCTTTTCTTAAAAGTCGAATCAGTTCGGAAATACTTCAGTGGTCAGCTGCTTCCACATAGTGGCGGTTGCGCGGCAAAAACTGCCTCAAAAGAGCTGACACGGGTGGAATTTCGTATTCTGCCTCGACTTCCGATGATGAAACTCCAACTCCTCTGATGCAGAGTGAATCTACCCAACGCTAAGAGATCAAGCCGCTCAGTGACCGACGTCACGTGACCTAATTTATATACAACATAGATCGCCGCAGACATTTCTTATATTGTATTTGAAATATTTGTCTGACGAAATTCCGTAATATCCGTTAAGACTAAATCAATGCACTTGCGCGGGTGTGGCGCACACAGGCGTATTACACAGACACGATGTATGCATAGACACGTACGCACACATGCGCGGTGGCAACAGCGCGGAACGAGTTGAGAACGACCTGCTCGCGCAAGAAAGAACTCAGCCAAGGACGCCGGCGTAACGGTACCAACGGGACGGGGGAATGCTCCCCTGACGTCATTTATTAGAACACGTCATTTGAATTTCGAACATGACGCAGCAACTCACAAATTAAAAAAAATGAAATATTTTTTAAAAAGAATAAATTTTACGTTACCATAGATTATCTTTATGAATTTCGAACGTGTGTCAAATCGCGAGAACTCAAATCAAAAGAATACTATTGTTGCCATAAATTCTATTTAAAGTTAGATATAAAAGTCGTATACATCAGTTACAAATGTCACTAGTAAATACTTGAAAACACAAATATAATTACGTTTGAGCATTTTCACATATACGTGTAAAAACCATTCCAGGTCACAAACATTTCCTAGAATTGATATGTTCTAAATTTAAACTTTAATTCAATTTCGTTCCTCTGTCCGGACATCGACCCAAAAACCTTATGCTCCATCTCTTTCGCGCACCTTAATCTCGATCGTTTTGTCTCTTAGTCACGAGTACCGCTGCTCTGTCTTTATTTTGTTACGATCAAGAACAATGACTATTCGTCTATAGGACCGCGTTTCTATGTCCGTTCCTCTCTAACAGCGAAAATTTGTATTGTTGTAAGCGAGACGGCCTGCTTTCCAAATGTTTCGAATTCTTACTGGGCAGTCCGTGAGTTTAAAGATGGCCACTCATGGACCGTTTTGTTACGATAACCCAATTTTGAGGTATTATTGAGTTCAAAAATCGATATCCCATTAAGATCGAATGTCAATTCGAGTGAAAAGTCTTACGAGGCCGCGTGGTGATTGAACTGTGTTTTTTATCTTTGCTCGCGATCCAAGGAAATGGAAGTGGTTGCTCTTGATTTTTCCCGCGCTTTGTTATAAAATGACCATGCGTTTATACTCTATGGACGTTTATTTCAATATAAGATGGTTTGAGAGATTTTTAAACTAAACAATAATTTTACATATAGTAGTTTAGTCTCTTTTCAATATTTTAAGAGAAAACATAGTTGCCTAGCAACGCTATCAATGATGACGAATGTCAATGTAATTAATTATAGTTTTCCCTCCATTATAATGGGTATGTGAATGCGAGATAATTATGTAAATTGTCAGTCAATATGTTTTTAGTTAACAAAATTTGGCATAACAGTCGTTCTATTTTGGGTCACAGAGCAGAGTGCGTATTATTGTAATAAGTAGATTTCATCGTGTAGACCATAGTAAACTTGAAAATTTTGTACTTTTGGTAATATGAAGTTTGAAATATTCCATTTTTAAAAATTGTTATTCGGGCGACACAGACGTCTGTCTTATAATAATTTAAATAAAGAACGATACAATTTTAAGATTTTAGTAACTTAATAAAAAGTTCTATTTTTAAAAATTCATTCATCGCATACGTTTCCATCAATATTATTTTTAAATTAAAAAAGGAATTACTTTCTTTTTTTTGAAAAGATCGATATTTAAAAATCGATTTTCCATATTGCAACTTAATTGCCCCTCTATCCCCGCTCTGGCTCGGAAACGTTGAAGGTTTACCGGACATCAACCAATACGGAAATGCCTTCAAATCAAGTTTCCACGTATCGGTAATATAAAAACTGGAGCACTTAATATTAACTTTTTTACAAATATGATAATTGCGAATATCTAAGCATAGGGTATTCATACTATAGAGATAACATTAATTTAAAGAAAATATCTGTTTTCAAGATATTTGCTTGCTTCTTATAAGATTTCTTTTTACATCTTAATAAAATCTTCTTTGGGCTTCAAAATGCATAACCTTGGGGGATGACAGGAAAACTTTAACTCTAGGCTCTCACCGCATTTATATACTTACACATATATTATGTATATCAAAAATCTTACATTTAATTTAATAAATCTCAAATTGTTACTAAACGTAATTCATAATCTATTTCGATCTATTACTATAAAATTAAAAAAAAAAAATTAACTGGCCATTAATAAAACTGAAAAAAAATTCAAAATGTGTTAATAATCTGTGAACCGCTTCGTGTAAATGTCAGTGACCTAACAAAATGCGCGGGAAAGTTCAAAAACGTATCTTTTCACGTAATTCAAGTTCACCTGTCGTAGTTCATTAATCATACATAATACCAAATACAGAATGTTATTCCAATTCTAAAGACTCATTTGTAAAGGAATAGTGAAAACGTATTTATCAATAGAAATATTATATACTAGTGAGAAGACGAGAAGATTTGTGAGTGAATACAAATAAACAAATGCCCGAATAGAAATGGACTTTTACTAGCGGCCTTAGGGTTATTATGGGATAATATCTATCTCTCTCTCTCTCTCTTCAGTCCGTAGCTTATGTCAGAGCAAGGAAACATCTGGAGCAGACAATCAGAAGCACTTGATCGATCCATCTGGTTGGTGAAGACTCACGTTTTGCCTTCTGTGCTAACGGTCAGTTTCTCCAAGTTCTCATCTCCTCTGCGCATTGTATGGCCGAAATGTGATATAATTCGGTATATGGTAGATAGGAGAGTCCGTGGGGAGATTCCACACGGAGTTGGGTCAGGGTTGATGTATTGGTGCGCTTTACAGTCCACGGTATTCTTAGCTTTCTCCAGCACCACCTAGGGATAATGTAGGCTATTGTTGATGTTTGATGTTCTATATTATTCCTTGTCATAATTTCTTTTAAGAATTGTCAATGTCTCAGGTAAATTGTCAAAGTAACATTTGACAGATGCACTGTCATATATAAGGACACCATAGCATGGAGCTTACATTTCCTGCATTGTAATGGTATGACTCAGAAACCCCACTTAAGATAAGTTATCACAGAGATTGCCAGATATGACATGTTTTCACTTCACGCAACTTTTCTAAAGCATCGTGTTAAAACTTTTAAATAATTTAAGATATCTGACATAATGCATTTATGGAGAAAGGAAGGTGAACAGTTCCAACGACCTTGCTGTTTTTTACATGACAAACAGCACCCGGGCAGGATGCTCATCTGATGTTAATTAGGGTTTGGTTACGGTCCTTCTAGAAAAGAGCTATCTCTCTATCAGACCACAGACTCCTCCACTGTGTAGCCCAAACCCCCCAGTGGCATCCATGTTAATAATTATGAAGTCGTTTACCGTTTAGACCTTCCAACGGACCGGTAGGAACGGTAGGATCTTGACTGTTTGCGTGTACCATAAGTGCGTTATTGGAGAGTGGCACAAGAAACAAATTCATAAATTTACACTATGGTACTACTAAACTAAGCAGGCGCTTGATTGGAATCCACAAGGACAGCGGGAGCGTGGCTGATCCATTATCTACGTAGAGTTGCAGATGAGGCAAAGAGAGCTGGAAGGACTTGGAGCTTGGACTCAAAGCTCAATCTAGAGGACATTAAGTCAAGACTACTAAACAGAGACTTTAGTATCATTGTACTCTATCTATCGTACACGAGCCAAGCATTTTTGTCAAGCTTTCTTAGTTTTATAAGCGTGATACTTAAGTTGTCGGAGTTACGCCCCGAGAGTGTAGCCAGACGCAAACACCCTCTTCTCAATAATAGTATTTAATTATCATTACACTTTTGTACGTCAGTGATTAATATCCTCTAATATTTAAAGCCCTGTTGGCCTAGTGGCTTCAGCGTGTGTTTCTCATACCTGAGGTCGTAGGTTCGATCCCCGGCTGTGCACCAATGGACTTTCTTTCTATGTGCGCATTTAACATTTGCTCGAACATTGTGAGGAAACCGACATGTCTTAGACCCAAAAAGACGACGGCGTGTGTCAGGCACTGAAGGTTGATCACCTACTTGCCTATTAGATTTAAAAATGATCATGGATCATGATCTGAAGCCAAGACCTAAAGAGGTTGTAGCGCCACTGATTAATTTTTTTTTTTTTAATATTTAAAGCATCCCGTTTTGTGGTCCTTCGAGCCGGATTTCTGTCATAAATGAGTTCTTTAACTTCCATTCTACCACTAGTATCGTTTATTTTTTAAAAACTTGCAAATATTTCTTCTAAATCATTGAAAGCAATCGAAAATAAGACAAATTAGTTACGTTTCAGACGAAATTAGCAAAAACGTATTAAGGTCACGAAATAGATCAAGCAAAAACTTATGTCCGCATAACAATGACAGGTAATGTCAAATTTATCAGTAGCCATACCGGATATCGAGAAATATTTATGCTGTATTTGTTTTCGAGTTATGTATTAATAATGAGGACGCCGGGAGGAAGGGCATAGAGAAACGAAAAAGTATACTTTAAGACCATCTTTATACATCTATTTATTTATTTATAAAAGCTAACCCTCAGCACATTTATACATAGGTACAATAAAAATAAAATACAATATTTAATGCAACAAGCACTTATAGGCAAACAATAGACACGATGAGAAAATAATTTATATATATATAAATGAAAATTGATTTCAAAGTTTGAGGGGAGAAACTATGGATATCCAGACATAGCTCGTTTGTCAGAATGCTCTGGTTATCGATGCTGGAATGCCTAGATACCCCATCTAGAGATTTAAATGTCGATCTTAAACGCAAGCGATATATCAATTAATTTTCTACGATTCTCCCACGACGTTCGAAGGTTCCTTCGCTAATTATGTCTTAGACAAATATTTCATTTTGTAGTATAAATAACTGATTCTCAAAGGGCCTCTACCTCGGGAATGCAAAAATCGGTAAAGAATACAAAAATATAGGATTGACATAAAGTACATACATTTGACAACTGACAGACAATTTAAAAGGTTTGATTTCTGACGTTTATTGTGTTATCTATATATATATATAATTATAGCCTTATATTTCTGATACTTTTACACTTAAACACATTTATATGTTTAAATGTGTGTGCCCTTTGGCAAAGGCCTTCGCCGAATTCCCGTCTACACTGTGCCACTCTCTGCCATGTACCCGCTGTTTGGTCTATCCACCTTCTAAGCACCAGCTTAATACTTGCTCCACTTTTATATACCTCTTGCCATGTGCCCCACCCATTTCCTAGGTTTATTTTTATTATAACTTCTGCTACCTTCTTTGTACTTTTTTTGATGAATTCTTTATTTATTTGTCTTCCCAAAAATATCGTTTCATCGATTTTTGACACAACTATTTCTTTAGATATCTATATAATGTTCATATATATAAAATTATAGACTATATCTATATGATTTGACTAATTACGCAGTAATTAACTCGAAGAGCAACATACTTTCACATATCGACGCATACTTGTATCAGATTTCGCAAGTACATGATCGGATCTTGGTTCTACCGTATCTAATTTACAAATAAGTACTTATTAGATTTCTATAGTGGGAGTTATATAATGGTTTAATACGATATAATAATAATAAGCAACAACTTTTTAGGTATGGGCCTCAGATTTCTGTATATCATGATTTATTTATTTATAAAGGCTTGCCAGGGGGCCTCATAGCCTAGCGGTCTTATTAAGTGGCAGCTAGGTGAGGGGTACCGGGTTCGAATCCCGGTTCGAGGGCAAGTTTTAATTTAATTTAAATTAGTTCTCGGCCTTTGGGAGGGTTGTGCGGTACCGGGCGAGTCCTTAAACCGTACATGGAGGATACGGTTAAATTTCTAAGGTAAAAAGCACGAATTATAAAAAAAACTTATACTTGACGCTGGCTAATGCAGAAACCGTGCCAGAGCACGGCATAAAAAAAAAAGCTTGCCAACACTCGGCACTCTGGTACAAGAAAAATAAAATACAATATTTAATGTGACAAGCACTTATAGGCAAACAGAACAAATACAAAGAGATACAAAAACTGAAGGAAAATGGATTTCAAAGTGTGAGAGCAACTATGGATATCCATACCTAGCTCGTTTATCAGAATGCTCTGGACCTGGGGGTACTTCTTCTTCTTCTTAAAGTGCCTCTCCACTACTGGAGGTTGGCGGTCAGCTCGTCAAACTCCTTCTTATTTTTCGCCAAGCGCATCAGCTGTTCTACGCTGGCCACTCCCGTCCATTCTCTAATATTGCGGAGCCACGACTTCCTCCTTCTGCCAGCGCGTCTTTTCCCCTCGACCTTGCCCATCATGATTACTTGAAGAAGTCGGTACCGTTCGTGTCGAAACACATGTCCCAAGTAACTTATCTTCTTCTTTTTAATGCTCAACGTGAGTTCTCGGGATCGTTTGACGCGCCGTAGAACTTCTTCGTTCGTGACTCTATGGACCCAGCTTATCCTCAGCATTCTTCGGTAACACCACATTTCAAAGGCGTCAAGTTTCTTAATGGTTGCCTCCTTCAAGGTCCAAGCCTCGCAACCATACATTACAATTGGCCAGATGTAACATTGAAGCATCCTACTTCGGAGGTGCAGACTGATGTCCTTGTTGCAAAGTACCTTTCTCATTTTGTTGAAGGAAGCACGAGCAACTTCTATTCGGGTCTTCACTTCATTTTCAGACTCCCATGCTTCAGTCAGCCATGTGCCTAGGTACTTGTATTTATTAACTCTCTCTAAAGTAGTACCTGCCACCGAGATTGTTGGGTTTAAGTCTTCTCTTCTGCTAATCACCATATACTTGGTTTTGGCGAGGTTCATTGATAGCCCCGCTCTTTTGCTGCACTCATAGACGTGGTCAACTATACTCTGTAGATCTTCAGGTGTTGTTGCTATAAGAGTGGTATCATCGGCGTATCTCAAGTTGTTAATTATTTGCCCATTGATCTTGATACCCCACTCTTTGCCTTCCAGTGCTTCAGAGATAATTGCTTCTGAATACAGATTAAATAGAAGCGGGGACAGAATGCACCCTTGCCTGACTCCACGACAGATTGAAATTAGTTCGGTTTCATCACCGTCCACTCTCACCGTGCTGGTTTGATTCCAGTAGAGGTTTTGTATTATCCTCATATCCCTGCCATCAATTCCGACTTCTTGCAGACGACGCATAAGTACCTCGTGTTTGACACGGTCAAAGGCCTTTTCGTAATCAACAAAACATATAATGACGTCTGTCTGTAAGTCTCGACATTTTTGAACAAGCACATTCAATGAGAACAAGGCTTCTCTGGTTCCTACTCCAGATCTGAACCCGAACTGGCTCTCCGAAATTTGTGCATCGCATTTGCCTCTAATCCTCTCATGTATAATCGAGAGAAAAAGTTTTAAGACCTGACTCATCAGACTTATTGTGCGATATTCTGTGCATTTCTTAGCCGTAGGTTTCTTCGGGAGGGTGATGAACGTTGAATTTAACCAATCCTTCGGCATAATCCCCGTTGCATAAATACAGTTGAAGAAGTTTGTTACCGCATCCACCAGGTGTTCCTCTAATAGTTGGAGAATCTCCACATGAATTTGATCTGGACCTGGAGATTTTCCAGTTTTGGCTCTCTTTAGAGCTTTTACTACCTCTGCTCTCAATATAGGAGGTCCAGTTTCATTTCCTGGTGTTACTGTGATTCTTCTAGTTGCATCTGCGAATATGTCTTCAACATAGAGTTTCCAAGTAGATTTCTTGCTCTCTACGTCTAATAATACATTACCACTATCATCCACTAACGTATTCCGGTTTGTCCTTTTCCGCAATCCAGCCATCTCTTTGATCTCTTTGTGTAAGTTAAAGCTGTCATGTTTGGCGTTGAGCTCTTCCAACCTAACACATTTGTCCTCATAAAATTTTGACCTAGCTGCTCGAATTTTCCTCCTGATTAACTTATTTAGGGCATTGTATGCGTGTGGATCGAATTGTTTAATCAGTCGTCTTTCTTCCATGAGGTCTAAGATTTCATCTTCCATCCACTGTTGTCTTTTGTTATATTGCGTCTGACCCAAAATAGTTTCATTAATATTGGTAATGGTTCTAACTAGAGCATGATTCACTTCTTCTACAGATGCAGTTGTATTAAAATTTTCTTCAGCCCAGCGGTTTATAGCCTTGGAGACTTTTACTCTTTTATCCGGATGTTTGATACTGCGTATATCCGGACGACAGATGATTTTAGTCTTTTTTAGTTTTTTCAGGTTACAGCACATTTTAACTATAACGGGGTTGTGGTCAGAGTTGATATCAGCACCAGGATAGGTTTGAGCACTTGTAATCGAATTTTTGAAACGACTATTTATCGCTATGTAATCTATCTGGTTGCGAACTATGTGATCTGGTGTATGCGCTGGTGAGGTCCATGTGTAGAGCCTCCTTGGGTGATGTTTGAACAGGGTGTTCGTGACTACGAGTTCATGTTCTTGACAGAACTCAATGAGCGCTTCGCCCCGTTCATTTCTTACCCCTAATCCATAAGGTCCGATCACTCCTGGTACCTCCCCTGCACCCACCTTTGCGTTTAGATCTCCCATTATAATATTTATGTCATGTTTCTTCGTGTATTGTAAAAGATTCCTAACTTCCGCGTAAAATTCATCCAACTCGTTCTGGGGTTTGTCGGCTGTCGGGGCATACACTTGTATGATATTTATGTTCTGCGGTTTAGCTTCCAGACGTAACAGCATACTTCGGTTGGAATGTGGTATGAAACCGCGAACGGCTTGAGCAGTTTCTTTGGTGAGCAGGACTGCCACTCCATAAGGTTCGGTTGAGCCATTTTTACCCGAGTAGTACAGTACTTCGCCCTCTGTGGTCTTGTATCGATCGTTTCCTGGCCATTTAGTATCACTAATACCCAACACCCCAATTTCTAGGCGCCTCATTTCTTTGATGACATTATGTAGTTTCCCATGCTGTTTAAGACTCCTTACGTTCCATGTTCCAATTTTTAGCCTGTGTCGTTGTTTTTGTTCGTGATCCCCTCCGGAGATTCTTCGCACCCCTGACCCATTTAAGGGACGCCGGAGACTCAGGGCCGTGGCTATATTTGTGCTATCCATGCTTAATGATCAGAGCTGATCAACTAGGGAGTATTATGACGGTGGTTTCCCGTTGCCTTCCGTCATCGCAGATTACCGCCGTACCGCCATCCTAGCTCCGCCGGTAATTCTCGATATGAGCCCATCTCTGGCCTCGATATCGTACTGGCTCTACTGCTGCCTAGCGCCAGGCTGTCGTATTAAGCTCCTACAGCTGAGCTTGCCTCTTCCGCCGATGTCACCGATGTGATCTTCTAGATCTACGCCTTCACCGCCGTTAAGGTCTTCACCTGTAACCCTAGGCAGGGGACCACGTTATACCCCGTGGTGCTGGGTCCTTCCCTGAACTCGGCCATTGAGATGTCCCGAGCCTACTAGAACACTCAATGCCCACCCCCGCGGCTTGGACGCGCCAGAGAAGAATTACTCAAGTGGCCGCCAGAGAACGTGACTCTGGTGACCCTTGAGCCGGGTTAACGGTTTTGTATGTTACCAAAACCGAAGGCTGGGGGTACATGAAGTTTTAATTTTTAAAAGGTTGGGGCAATCTACCTGATTGTTAAATATTTTAAATGCAAACGATATATCGAAAGAGTGGCGGAAAGTTTCTTGCCAGTTCTTCTTGCCCGCTCTACGCCCGTGACACACGAACTGGTAGTAAATGTAAATTTACAAATAATTTAACATCTTTTCTGACGTTCATAAGTGTACTATTACCTAAATGAATATAGTTATTTTGAGTTTGACAATATCTTAAAGTTTGCTAGCCTGGTTTTGTGTGTTTGCGACCCTTTTTGGAGCTGCCACGTGAGAAATGTAGACGCCATAGTGATCATTTTTGCAAGCTCGACACACTGTTCCATATACTAGTATGCTGCGCACGAGATTGACGTATAAAAAAAACATGTGTTTATGTACACGCGTTAGAAGTTATACTTCTTTAGGGCAACCTCAGAGTTCAAGTAATAAGTTCTTAACAAATAAAATATAGGGGTTGATCGTAGAGGGGTGAAAATTAAGGGTTGTATATATTTTGTATGCTTATAATATAAAATAAAAACAATTATTGTGTTTAAAAAATAAAAATTCAAATTTAGGGGTATAAAAAATAGATGTTGTCCGATTCTCAGACTTACTGAATATGCATAAAAAATACTTAAGAATCGGTCGAGCCGTTTTGGAGGAGTATGGGAACGAGCATTGTGACACGTGAATTTTATATCTTAATATATATAAATCACGTGTCACGTTGTTTGTCCGCGATGGACTCTTAACCACTTAACCGATTTTAAATTAAATTTGCACACCGTGTGCAGCTTGATCCAACTTAAAAGATAGGATAGCTTACATCTTAATTTATAGCCGCAATATTATTTTATTGCAAATTATCTGTTGATTATTTGACAGTCACAATTCTAACAGATGGCGCTGTGTTGAAAGTACCAACGTTTCACATAAGCTACTATTTAATGGCATAACCACCAAAGAAGCATGGTCGTCCCCATGACTCTTACCGTTTCCCTTGGATAGTTGATTTATTTTATTTATTTATTTATTTGATGCACAAAACACATTATAATCTTTACAAAAATAAACTTAAAACTAACAGTTATGAACAGGATTCTAATGTAAAACCATGTGCACACTGCAAAATTAATGTTACAATAATAAACTAAGTAATGTAACAAAAACCTTAGCCACAGCAACGCTTGGCCGAGTCTACTAGTTTATTATAATTACCTACTACATAGTTGAAGAGAAGACAAGACTAGACAAGATTGTCAGAGATATGTCACCCGCACAAATAGCACGAGAGGTAACGCGGGTGTCGCCGGGCAGCGGGCCCCAACTCACCTATAAACATTATGACGATATTTTCGGAGTAGTTTTCGCCCGGGCCCGGCGGGAGATGCCAACCCTTTAAGACAATAATATCCCTTTTTAAGAAAGGGGAGATTCTGACACTCCCCTGCTGCTTGGCCACTCGGTCACAAATCTGCCAGATTGCGTGGCTGATAGGCTAGGATGTAGGGGTCCCTTTAAAAAAAAAAAGTTGAAGAGAAAGATTAATTCGTGATTATTTTTGACAATAAACTGTAGACAGATCGAACCTCATGGATGACGCACGTCCTACACTGATTATTACAGCGGTAATTATTAAAATTAGGGGTATAAACTTTCGTAATTACGAACTTATTGCAAAGGTTGTCTTGATTTAAATTCGCAAACCGGTCAAGTAGGTTTTATTTACGAAGGTAATTACGATTCTGAAGTGAAAACTGTTAACTTTCCTCTCAGTGCTCCAATTATTGACCTTTCAAAGTTAAGTGTAATAAAGGTTTTACACGTTTAACTGGGTATCGGTTTTAACCGAGTTTTTGAGCTTTTAAAAATTTTCCACCACCGCTATGTGGATCCAGCTGCCCACTGAAGTATTTCAATTCGACTGTGGGGTCCTTCAAGAAAAGAGCGTACCAATTCTTAAAAGGCAACGACATGCGAGCCTTCTGGCAATGTGAGTGTCTGGGCGGTATCACTTAAATTCTAACAATTCTTTATATAAATAATATAGTTGTCTTATTTGCTAAGTTAACCAATTAATGTAAGTAATATCTGGCTTAGATTTATATTATTTATATACATAACAGTGTTTCGTAATTAGCGATACAAAAATTAGTTTGTAGCTTCACGACTTAATCAAATGTATCAAGTCATCAGCGCGAATTATTTCTTAATTAAGACGTAATTGTTATCAAATCGTTATAAATGGACAGATTAGAATTTATAAGATCAAAAGCATTTATTGAATGATCTCATAATTTTTATTGTGTCTAACGAGAAAATTTTGACTAAAATTATAATTGGCTCGATAGGATAAAGTCTCTCTTAGCGTCATTGAAGCATTAATTGCAGTGGACAGCAAGGTTTTTAATTAGATAGGTGCCTAAAAACTAACTTCAAAAAATTTATAATTTAGTTTCATAATATCTCAAAAATATTTAGGACACAAATGTGAATAAGAAATAAGCATTAATGTTTTCTTTCTCAGAATTCAAGCTAATTTATTTAAAGTTGATTTTTACTTTTATATTAATTGTACAAGTAGATGCATAATTGCTAATTTAATATTAACATCAGGTGAGCCTCCTTCGCGTTTGCCTCCTTTTTTATTAAAAAAAAAGTAAAATCCTGCGGTACAACGTAGCCCCCAATTAAAACAGTGCGTTTAGACTGTTTTTTTATGGATCTTGGTGGTCAGCCTCCTGTGCCTGACATATGTCGACTTTTTGGGTCTAAGGCGAGCCGGTTTCCTCACGATGTTTTCCTTCGTACGAGCGAATGTTAAATGCTCACATAGAAAATCCATTGGTGCACAGCCGGGGATCGAACCTCAGGGATGAGAGTCGCACGTACAAGCCACTAGGCCATCACTGCTCTTAATCACTCTTCATAGTTGGTTAAAAAACCCACAACAAAACCCCATCAATTGGTTTTCCCTTACGGAACTTGTGGTCGGAATTCTCGAAGTGTACTTAAAGTGTTTTTTTAAAATGGCATTGTGTTTTTTTAGTATTTCCAAACAATAATTAATGTGTTATAGGAAAAACACCTTTTGTGGGGAAATTATTATATTAAAACATTATAATTAATATTAATTGATAATGATAATATATTTTAATAATGTCATGATGGGGCGATAAAATAATATAACAATTGACTAATTGATACGACTCATATGTATATACTCATATGTATGTATGTATATAACTTCTATGTAAAAATCCTTTTAAGACAAATTAGCACGCCATTATATGTCGAAGAATGCGATCTTTCCATTATACCGCCACAACATGTTTGTACCATAGTCTTGCAAATATGGTACAAACATATTTGCAAATAAATTATTATTAATAATTTTTCGTATTACGACTTTTGCGTAAATTTTTGACTACGAATATTTTCTTCTGCCATTTTATCAGCGCTTTTATTCACGCATTCAATGCACATAGGCGATGAGAACTTGGATAAACTGATCGTGGTAAACACAGAAGTCAAAACACGTGGTCAAACCAACCGGAGACCGTTCAAGTGAAAGACTCATCGTCCTCAACACTATACACTGTCACAAGAGATGTTCTGGGCAGGAAGCGGTGGAAACATATTGTCTGTTCTATGGAGCGTTGCTCGACGATCAGACATGAGCTACCGACTGAAGAAAGAGAGAGATAGTTATTTACGCCTTATATGTAAAGAAATTCACTTCACTTCACTTTATTTATAATGGCGGACTTCTGTGTAAATCACAATTCCGCCAATGTCGCGTTCTAAGTCTTCACACGGTGACGATAGATTTGATAGATTGAATTTAATCTAAGCAGTTACCCAAAACAAAAATGACGTCACAATAAAGACAACACACACAGACATCTAATAATATATACAAGAGGTTAACATTATACTACAAGGTATGGAGGGGAAAATCTTATTTATAACTTTAATTTATTAACAGAAATAAATTTCCCTAAAATTTTGACGATCGAGCTGGATGGGAGGGAAAGTAGGGAGTTAAGGTTACATGGACCAGGGAAATCTGGAGAAAGATGGTCAAATAACGAGTCATTAATTAAAGAACAGTTAAATATGTAAAGAAATAATTATAATTGTTTTAAGTCATCTGTCGTAAGTCAAAACTGACGTTTTATTTAAAATTAATAGTTTGTTAGTCTGTGAAAAAAGGCGCGAGTTTTGGCGAGTCAGTTCGAGTTTTTTGTTGGAATATTTTCGATAAATTTGATTATAATAATTGTTTTTAAGAACTTTTATGAATAACCAACTCTAAATTCAGCAACACATTGGAGTTTCATCATTTTTTTTTATGGCTCTGGCATGAATTGTGCATTAGCCAGCGTCAAGTATAGGATTTTTTATAATTCGTGCTTGTCTTTTAGAAATTCGACCGTGTTCCTCCATGTATGGTTTAGGCACTCGCCCGGTACTGCACAACCCTCCCAAAGGCCGAGAACAATTTTTTAATTAAATTAAAACTTGCCCTCGAACCGGGAATCGAACCCGGTACCCCTCACCTAGCTGCCACTTAATAAGACCGCTAGGCTATGAGGCCCCTAGAGAGAGTTATATATAAAGAAATATGTAATTATATTTGTTTTAGATTGTCATAAGTCAAAACTGACGTTTTATTTAGTAGTAATAGTTTGTTAGTCTGTGAAAAAAGGCGCGAGTTTTGGCGTGTCAGTTCAAGTTTTTTGTTGGAATATTTTCGATAAATTTGATTATAATAATTGTTTTTAAGAACTTTTATGAATAACCAACTCTAAATTCAGCAACACATTGGAGTTTCATCATTATTTTTTATGGCTCTGGCACGAATTGTGCATTAGCCAGTGTCAAGTATAGGAATTTTATAATTCGTGCTTGTCTTTTAGAAATTCGACCGTGTTCCTCCATGTATGGTTTAGGCACTCGCCCGGTACCGCACAACCCTCCCAAAGGCCGAGAACAAATTTTTAATTAAATTAAAACTTGCCCTCGAACCGGGAATCGAACCCGGTACCCCTCTCCTAGCTGCCACTTAATAAGACCGCTAGGCTATGAGGCCCCTAGAGAGAGTTATATATAAAGAAATAATTATATTTTTTTTAGATTGTCATAAGTCAAAACTGACGTTTTATTTAGTAGTAATAGTTTGTTAGTCTGTGAAAAAAGGCGCGAGTTTTGGCGTGTCAGTTCAAGTCTTTTGTTGGAATATTTTCGATAAATTTGATTATAATAATTATTTTTAAGAACTTCTATGAATAACCAACTCTAAATTCAGCAACACATTGGAGTTTCATCATTTATTTACGTTTAAAATAAATTCTTCACAGATTACAAAACAAAGCTATTTGTTAATAAACATAAAGTTGGACTATTGTATCATTGGTATCGGTTGATCTATGTTAATCGTCTGGACATTAGTGCAGGTAATGGTCAGTCCATGTTCGCTCAAGGCTGTTGGTGAAAGGGTTTCTATTAATCTGGATCATCCGACGATCCTCTGCGTTCAATATTCGTAAATGCGTAATACTACCATAAACGAGAGACAATTTGACAGAACAGTCTTCAATTCATGAATTATTCGAATTTAATTAAATTTCTTAAAGCGTGTTTTGTTTCTTTAAGTATTTGCATTGTGTTCTATTTTTTAATTATTTGAATTGAATCACGTCTGTTAAAGCGTATGTTTTGTTTCTTTTAGTATTTGAATTGTGTTCTATTTTTGAATTGTGAGAATTTAATTATGTCTGTTGAAGTGTTTTGTCCTTATCACCCACGTATTTTAAGACGTAATAAATAAAAGAGAGAAACGATTAACTTCTTCGTTTTGTGCCTGTATTTTTGTTTTATAATTTTTTTATATTCCATTTTTAAATTATTTGAATGATAAGCTATATACATCGATTTTCCTAGTATTTAACAAGCCAGAATATATGTAATGTATTCCATTCTTGAATTTGAATTATTTAAATATCCTGTTTTTATTTTTTTCTTAGTGTACAATCTATTAAAGCGTTTCCTTATCGCTCACGTATTTTTAGACAAATAAGAGACAAACGATTAATTTACTTTGACTTCTTCGCTTTGTGCCAGTATCTTAATATTCCATTTTTAAATTATTCGAATGATATGCGTCAGTGTTACTGTATCAATTATATTCTAGTTTCTAACATGCAAGTATTTATGTAATGTATTCCATTTTTGAATTTGAATGATAAAACTTTTCTTAGTGCATGCTAGATAATTTGTGACCTTGTGAATAGTGTCATAAATTAACAATAATATAAAAACTTATCAATGTTTAAGTTATTCCGAACCTACCTCAACGTACGTAAACACGAAATCGATGCTAATCCGTTTCGAAATCTTACGATAATACCCATAAATAACGACAAGCTAATGACGAAGTGATGGTGCTAGATCACGACTGGAAAATATATCGCTGTAATAGTTAATTTCACTTAACATATTAAATGCCGTTCACTCGAAACTTATTCATTCAAATTCAGCATCACCTTGGTGGCTAGAAGTCTTCTTCCCCTTTCAGGACACTTTTACCGCTTAGATCTAGGCCTCAGATTTCTGAATCTGTTTCATGATCATTTGTCAATCTAATAGGCATGGTTGTTGATCAGCCTTCTGCGCCTGAGACTCGTCGTCGGCTGTTTGTTTAGTTTTTCCCTTACTAGGGTTGCCTGGAAGAGATCGCTTGTTAGCGATAAGGCCGCCCGCTGCATCTATTCCTTATGTATTGTGTTATTTGTGTTTTATTTTACTACAACGATGTGTCAATAAATAAATAAAATAAATGTTTTCACCGTTTGAGCGAATGCAATGCGCACATAAAGTCCATTGGGATCGAACTTACGACCCCAGGGATGAGATCCGCTGAAGCCACTGGGCCAACACTGATATTTGAAATAGAGGATTAATAACTCTACATAACCTAAGACCATGAGTTCGCTTCCTGTTAAATTTGCATTTAGTAATTGCATTTGTGTTAGCGAAATCTCTTTGCCATAACTTTGTTCATTTTGTAATAAAACAAAAGCTAATATATATGCTCAAATGAATTATTTATTTATTGAAGTTTGCCACATAAGTCGAAAATCATTTATTCATATAGGTAACGCAATGTACGTCGAAAAAGAAATATACATTAAATGCTTCTAATTTTACATTTACTGCCAGTTCTCAAATCAAGGGAGTAGAACGAAAGAGAAGAACGGGCAATAAACTCTCCGCCACTATTTTTAATCATACATCTATATCTACGGTATATGTTACTAGGTATCTTATCTTAAATATATGACCATTTTGCCAAATATAAATGTCACAAAAAATTTAAAATTAAAAAAACAGCAGATTTGGTATGAGAAAGGTGACCTGTCTCGGTCTGACACACCTAATAGGTCTAAGGCTTGCCGAGTTTATCACGACGTTTTCCTTCACCGTTCGAGTTGTGTTGTGAACATAGAACGATAGTGCACAGCCGGGTATCAAACCTACGATCTCAGGGACTCCTTCATTCTGCGACTCTCAAATCGCACGCTGAAGTCACTAAGCCAATGGCAATGTGATAGACAGTTAAATTTAATCGTTATTTAATTACCTAATTCATTTAAAACATGTTGATTCAATGGTTGTCAAACAGACACATACAAACAAATGATTACATTGACAGCTCATTTGATAGACTTTGAATACATCTTGCAAATCACCGCTTAATACGGTAGCTCACAAAAGTTTTTTAGTGTATTTTTAACGGTTGTGTTCGTGGTTAGGTCGACTGCACATCATGAGGTCAAAAGATGTTTGTTTGAATGGTCTGTTACCCATTACGGCAATCATAACTGAATGGATTTGAAGGAATATTTTTTATAGAGCCCCCTGCTGACGGTAGGTGTCTGGTATTATGTGATACCTCCCATAAACACTCTCTATGCTACGAGTAGAGGGCTTTTTAAGAATTAGTACGCACTTTTCTTGAAGAACCCTAAGTGTAATTGGTTTGGAAATACTTTAGTGGGCAGCTGGTTCGTCGTGGTGGTCTAAAACTCTCAAAATCATACATCCGTTACAAAAATGTACATCTTTCCTCTTATATTAAGTCAATAAGAGAGTCAGTGTAACTCTCAGACGCAGTTAGTTGCAACGGTTGATCGCGTGGTGGGATGCGGACTAAGTTGCGCTGTTACCGTGACCTGCCTCGAGCGATTGCTGGTGGCGCCGTATAGTTATGCACAGTAGCGAGTCCCTCAAAACACTCTAAAACCCATTGCGGGAAATGGGGGGACCCATTTCACCCACACCCTAAGGTGACATTGCACCAATAACATTTTCGTTCTGTGTTCAATTAGCTACGAGAAGGCAAACATCGTAGGGATGTGTCAAGCCCCACAATGTGATACACAACGCTGATAACTTCCTTTTTAAAATGGTTATACAAAAGCAGTGTTGCTACAATATTAGGCACAGATAGCCACAGATTTCTATATCTGTTTCATGATCATTTGTCTAATAGGCAAGTAGGTGATCAGCCTCCTGCCTGACACATGTCGACTTTTTGGGTCTAAGACATTTTGGTTTCCTCACCATGTTTTTTTCACCGTTCGAATGATAAGTGCACACATATAATCAAACAAAATATTGTAAACCTATTTTAAAAGAGTAAGTGTGGAATTTCTTGCTCATAAAACATGTTACACATATAGCCAATATACAGTCAGCTACTTTTCAGATTTACTCATTATTATCGCGGAAGTTTATTTTTATAATTTGACACGAGAAGCCATAAATCCAGTTTATGTCGCTTGAAAGTTGTGTCCTTGTTCGCTGGAATTATTTTACCGCATTAACCAAAACGCTGAATATCGTTTACTTTACCATAAGTGTTCCACCCTTGTTTATCTTGTTATAAAACAAAAGCTTATGGTCTAAGATCCCGATATACAACGACCTTCACCGAGATGCTTATTTAATGAAACGTATTTTATATTTAATTTAATATGTCAATAAATATAATCCATATGGGTTGCCTAGCAAATTTCAGTCCAGAGTATGTTTAATTAATATTTAAATCATCATCAGGATCTTATACTATTAATAACAGTGGTGGATTAACCAGCAGGCTGAATGGGCTGGAGCTTAGGGCAGCAAATTTAAGAACCGATTTTTTTTTGCTACCTTATAGAAATCAAAAATATGTCTGAATGACGGTTTTCTGATTTTTAACAGATAGAAGTCTGCAACAAATTTTGCACAACCCCTGCGCCTTCGTTCGATTGGTCGTGTAAAATTTTGTGCCCAAAAATCAAACCCAAATAATATTTTACGTGAAACGAAATTCTTGAATTCTAAAAAATCATAGGACATCACAGTAATGAATAAATTATTACAATTTAATGGTAATTGGGAGCGGTCATACTATTTAGATAATGCATATCCATTCTAGTTACTAAGTACAATTAAAACAGTAGCTTCCATCTGAGATTGCGTCTGTGCAAGAATAATTTATTATTTTTCTACTTGTAACACGCACTTGTCATTGTCGTAAAAAAATCCCATCTCACGATAGTTTTTATCTACTTCAATCAGCCATTAAAGGTTTTAAATGGCTCGCCAGCCGTTCCAGAATTAGTACGCTCTTTTCTCCAAGAACCTAAAGTCAGCCTTGCGATTCTGTAACTCACTTTTCGCTCACTTCACTCTGATAAGGAGGGAGCTTGTAATTTATTGTTTATCAGAATGCCAAATCGTAAAATGACTGCTTCACGACTGATTTGAGCGCGACCGCCGCTGTGAAAACCGCTGTATGAGTTCGAAAAGTGAGTTACAGAATCGCAAGGCAGATTGCTTCGGAAATCAGGGGGCAGAATCCACATAGTGGTGGTGTTTCTGCTGTCAATAACGCTCAGTTCGGATGGTATTTTGTATTCTGCCTTGATGCATGAATGAAGCTTAGCTATATTAGTCCGAACAACTCCTCTGATGTATATTTCGTGATATGAGCTATTGTTTCTTGTAAATATTGCCATTATCTATTATTGCTGTTTTATTGACGTAAAGTGGTATATCTGGTCTATTGTAGTATGAATTCTAAGTATGACTTTCTAGAAACGTTTCTAGAATATATTCACGGTATAAGGGAACGTTCAAGTATTACGTAACGTATTTTGGGGGGGGGGTCCTTTTGTAAAACGTTACGATGCGGGGCGGACATTGAATTACGCGTTGTTGTATTTTTTCGACTTACACCACATAATAGTAACTAAAGAGTCACTAGGTGTTCAGGAAACGTTTGACTATACTTGGGTACAGTACTGTACTTGGGTACTGAAAAACGTTACGGCGAGTTACATGGGGGGGGGGGGTCAATAATCTCCAAAAATTGCGTTACGTAATACTTGAGTTTTTAAGTTAATATTTTTATTATGCACGTAGGCACACATCGGTTATCGTAGATTAAGAAAAACAATAGTTATAATGTATATATTTTGTATTTCTGGCTATAAATGAATAAAATAAATAAAAAATTATTATAGGTACAAATTCAACCCAAATGTAGCCAGTTAAATGTAAAATCAATTCTCACAACTCAAGTGCGGTCGTGTTGTACCAGTTATTATACTTGCAAGTTGCTGCCGCGTGGGAAACTCGACCAAACAATATTTTATGTCAGATTTCGACGCAGTTTATAAAGGATAGGTTTTTAATAAGTGTCTCTTATGTTTATTGTCATAAATGCCACACGCAGTTGTGAATAAATCAACTGAATATAAAAAATAAAAATTGTGTTTATTTATTTAATATGCATTACAATGTGTAAGATTTGGGAACCCTTTTAATTAGTTCGACATAGCCGAGTCGTTTTAGACACCTTGTTTTGTTAATTTGCTATTTATATTTATTCTTACATAATGCGGACCCATGCGAACTCTTCCATACAAAGAGTCGTTTCGGGAATTGTATGCTGCGGTATTTCTAAGGAAGTTGCATGGATCTCGTTAGCACTTCTTAAGTTCTCGTGTAATTTTTACATGTATATCTATATATGTATATAAATGTTATGTTGGTTTGTGTACGCTTCAAAAACTCAAAAAGTTCTGCACCGATCTGAAATTTTTGCATGATATATAATCCGCATCAAGGATTGTTTTTATCTATTTTTTTATTGTTATTTTTCTACAAGTACTCCAAAATCTAATATATAAAATTCTGTGTGCATATTGGGTATGTCTGAGAATCGGACAAAATCTATTTTTCATCCCCCTAAATGTCCACCCTAAATATTTTTCTGTTTTTATTTTTTTATGATACAGCATTAAAAAATACATACAACCCCTAACTTTCACCCCTCTACGATCAACCCCTATTTTTTTATTATAAATGATATACATGGCAAAACGGCGTTTGCCCGGTCAGCTAGTATTTATATTATATGAAATGTATTCTTTGTTTCGTTTCTCGTTTCTCAACCATTCAATCAAAATGTGCCACAGCGTGGCTGGGTACAGCTAGTATAACATATTTTCATAAGTATCTGCTTGCTCTCCATTTAATACGCGATGTTTGAGTAGTAGTAGTTTGACAAAATAAGATATAGGAGAAATTATAGCTTACGATTAAATAACTTAAACATTTTTTATTTTTGTAAACAACCAAATAACGAGGTTAATACACAAATGAATCACAATTAATGTTTGTTAGAAATTTAATCCGGATGCAGACAATTTATTTGTCAGAAACACGGTAATGAGAAATTTTATTGCTCTTTTATTTAATGTTCTATGGCGCAGCGAGAAGAAACAGAATAAATGTCTATGGAAATCATGTTTTAATGTCCGAAGAGACATTATTGTATTGAACGATATAATTTCTGTGCAGAAATACCATTTCTGAGTTTAAACATGTTGACCATAGAGAAAAATGAATAAATGTCATATTTCAGATATAGTTTTTAAATTGTCAATTAAGGACCTCATAGCCTAGCGGTCTTATTAAGTGGCAGCTAGGTGAGGGGTACCGGGTTCGATTCCCGGTTCGAGGGCGAGTTTTAATTTAATTTAAATTTGTTCTCGGCCTTTGGGAGGGTTGTGCGGTACCGGGCGAGTGCTTAAACCGTACATGGAGGACACGTTCGAATTTCTAAGGCAAGCACGAATAATAAAAATCTTATACTTGACGCTGGCACAAACCGTGCCAGCGATAAAAAAAATGACAATTATTTTATTACTTCTTCAAATGTCACCAGAATCCAATCCGCCATGTTTATTTCTGGTTTGGGATATCATAAACGATGTTTACTTTTAAAATTAAATTAAAATATATGCGTACGAGCGGCCTAGAATTATTTATGAATATAAGTATATGTACTTATTATGGTAAAGCTGTTTTTCTACCAACAACAGACTACTAAACAACAATCTGTGTCAAATATCAAAAGTTTTGTCTCTGCGCTAAGGGCGCTGTATACATGACACGAATTTTCTTAATAATTTGTAGTATGGTACCACAAACGTTGTTTGGTTACGGTTGGTCCAAATAGAGAAAAAACTCCAAACACATGACCTCTGAGGTTGAGAATTTTCACTTTTACAAGAGATCAAAGCGAACATCTTCAGCGAAATGTCAGAGGTGAGCTGACCACGTTGACTGACGTACCCACGCTCAGGAATCCACTTACACGCCATATTTAGCACAAATGACTTGTAGATATTATTAACACGTAATCCGTCTTCAACATGGACAGAAAGTATATGAGGAAAAATTAACGGTTATAAACGAATATTTCACTCCAGCCCTGCGATTCTGTAACTCACTTTTCGAACTCACACAGCAGTTTTTGGAAAGGCGGTCGCTCTCAAATCAGTCGTGAAGCAGTCATTTTATGATTTGGCATTCTAATAAACAATAAACTACAAGCTCCCACCTTTTCAGAATGCCAAATCATAAAATGACTGCTTCACGACTGATTTGAGAGCGACCGCCGATGCGAAAACCGCTGTGTGAGTTCGAAAAGTGAGTTACAAAATCGCAGGGCTGCGTTTTAAGAAATTGGTTTGGAAATATGTCAGTGAAAACACCCAATTCTAGGATAAGGAAAGCGGTGGCCCTTGCATTTTAGTCTGACGAGCTATAAGGGGAAGATTGGCAGCAAAATGCTGAAGATAGAAAGAGATGGAGACGGTTGGAAGCTCTTTAGGAGATCCTTGAAAACATAATAGTTTTCTATTAAACATGATGCTTAGAAAAAATCATGTTATAATAGGTATTCTTGACAGAAAAGCGGACTTTTTAAAAACCTTTAATTCCACCTGTATCACCTCGACGTCCGCCGTTCCACAGCCGCGCACCACCACTTTCTGGAACCTGCTGCCCACTGAAGTATTTACGAATCAATTCGACTCCTTCAAGAAAAGAACGTTACAATTCTTAAAAGGCCGGTAACGCACTCGCGAGCTCTCTGGCATTGAGTGTCCATAGCAGTACTGAAAACAAAGAGACTATAGTATTGTGTGTGTATAGTGAGCCTTTTAACTTTTAAATTCCTAAAACTTATACTAAATCTGTAAGAATATTTCAATATTAGCAAATTTCAAATCATGACTGGCGCACCTGCGCAAAGCGATGCCCCATTTTCGTGTTCGATGCGAAACATGTAACAACCAATTAAATCGGTCGTATTGTCGTGAACGTATCTCGAGAATCGCGGACCGTGTACCACAAACCCATTAACGATATTCTAGCGATAACTTTTGCGATTTAAAACATCATCAGTTTATATCAATCTTGGTAGCATTACAATGTAAATCTTCATATTTTAAGGTTAATTATTGCTTTTTGTTATGTTAATTTATGTTAGTTGTAGGATTACTTTATATACGTTAATTATCGTAACTAGATATTGGTAATTAATTACATAATACATATGAAAGTGGTTTTCGTAGTCATGTTTATACAATTTATAATCTTCATGTAAATTGTAATTCATAAACTTAGATCGACTCATCCACAAAACATGTTAGGACTGTCATATGTCATGTACTAAACTTGACATATCTTCCCATAGACTATAGATCCACATGTGTCCACAGACTATTAGCATAAAGTATGCAATCTGTCAAACTTAAAAACTTTGTAAAAAAGACCGCTTTTGTTTGAGTTTTTCGTGTCTATTCCCGCATTAATTTAATATACACCTGTCTACACACTAATAATCTCCAGTCTCAATAGATTAGCCGTTGAATGGGTTTAATTAACAGTATTCCAGTACATAGTTTATAGTTAGATTGTAAGATAACGCGCAAGATAGCCGAACAAGTCTTGCTAGACTAACTGGAGACATATTGTTAGTGAATGTTACGGTATTCTTAGTTAATACACAGCTGTAATTACATCAATATTAAATTAACATTATAATAGAATAAAATGACAGGTTAACAACCAATAAATAATAAAAAAGTGCGTGCGTACAAAGTTCACATGTCAGAAGTGAAACTTCTTTTTAACACATTTTTAACACTTACTTAATCATATTTATACAAATCTTATAGTTTAGATTTCCGAGACTTAGGGGGAGGGAGAAAGGAAGATATGTTAGGAATTTAACTTTACAATTAAATTAACAATTAATTTACAATTCGTCATTTGAAATTTCAATAAACTATTTTGCATAAAATATAAAATACGAATATTTCATATATTCTCTTTATGAAATTTTAACTAAAAAAATTGAATTTCTATAAGGTAATTCACTCTTCCACTCTCTCTCAATCGCTCTCTCCCTTTTCTTCGACAAAAACGCTGCACATCTTCGTGACGTTTTTTAAAAATTTTACCCTTATGCGCCTAAGGAAGTTTTACTTCAAAAATTGTTTACCTTGTATTTTTTAAATATGTAAATCATTTACATATGATAACTCTGAAGTTATGCTATATTATAATTACGCTACTGATAGCGTCAGGCACAAAAGGCTGATGACCTAGTTAAATAGTAAAAGATACAAATGGATACAGAAATCGGACAAGATTGCTCGACGCTGTTTTTTTTATAAAAATTTAAGCATAGTGTTCATTAATTCTTACAGTCCATGAAGAATGACACTTTTATATACTTACAGTGTTAAGGCACTCTTCACTCTGGCTGTAAAGAATATCACAAAAGTTATAAAAAATAAGTGGTTCTGTCTCTTTTGATCACAGCGTAAGTACAATTTGACGGAAAGAGATAAAACATTGTTTTCAAATAATTAGAAGCGTAAACAAAATGTAAACAATCATCACACACTTGAAGCCAATATGCCCTTTAGTTTTTACCACACTCATAAATTGTAATTTAATAATTTCCGGTAATGACCAATAACATAAGTGTCACTTAGATTCACGAACTCTTTAATAAGTCAAGTTAGTTTTTTGTTAATCCAGCGTAGCAACCCCACTACCCCTAATGCTATTATAGTTATAAGCTCATATTTTAAACAATTATAGTCGGTTGTTACCCAACTTCAAACAAAGTGTTTCATTTAACGCCACCGAACTTAATGCGAAAAAAAAAGTGGGATGTTGAAACGTGTTAAAAGCGAAAAGCCGTAAGCGCATGATTACACATCTAAGTAGTTTTTTATTCCTAGAAGAGAAATTCAAGTAATCAAGCTAATGATAAATAATCGTGTCTTGCGGTCACATATGACCTTTATAAAACAAAAAAGTTATACGTTTTCTTCTTTCAAAGAAAACATTAAAACACGAAATAGTGTTTGGTGATTACGTACTATTTTAAAAGCCTTCAAAAATATATAAATATTCTTCTTCAGGTGCCACTATATTGGTATAGGTTTGTTAAATTGCCCGGTCGGCTTATTTACTTTATGTCCTATTTACCCCTAGATGGGGCAGAGAGCGTCCACAGTGAGTCTCGGTGTTGAGCCTCATATTTCACCTCTCTCCAAGTCTTTCTGGCTCTCTTTCCATCATCTGCAACTGTTTTATCAGCCTGAGACGCCCACGCTTCCGATTTCCTTGCGGGTTTCCAAGCGCCTTCTTGGGAATATGATTGGAATCCGGAGTGTATGGCCTCTCCATTTCCATTTGCGTCGCTGCCTGATCGGGGGTTCGTTCGTTCGTTCCCCAAAGTCCAAAGTTGCTAGTTAGAGATCGTTTTGGGCCAGTAAATGCCCAGAATACAGCGAAGACCAGGTATCTTGCGCTAGTCTAATCGGCTGATCTGATGCCGGTCCAGTAGTCAATAAAGAAATACTGTATATTGAATACTAAATGCTTCTAATTTTACCGCCACTCTTTTTAATCGCCATGTTTTTTTACATAACGTTTGTAAGGAGCTGCAACCATTACACCATGTTCCACATGACATCTTAAGTTATTAATAATAATAAATTAAAAACAAAGATTTGTCCTCTATCAGCAGGAGGCATGGTGAAATAGGAGCACACACTTACATTCTCGTGGGAACAACACGCAAATACACAGTCAAAATAACTATGTACAATAGCTTTTTCTTTATGAGTGTTCGAAGTACGTAATCGATCCCGATAGGTCCATGGTCCGTAGCCCTTAAATGACTGTTCTGGCATATTATAAAAAACGTGCTTCTAGTCGTGGAATTAGTTATTTAATAGACAATAGACGGTAAAGGTCGTTTTCCCGCTGAGAGTATTACGCACACATTTTTGCGATACCAATGAAGGTCAACTGGGTGGTATTAACTTTTGTTGAGCAATTTTAAACAGATAACTATCTTGTTTTTAGAAAATAAATCAGTGGCGCTACCTTTTTTAGGTCTGGGTCTCAGCTGTTTCTGAATCTGTTTCATGATTGTCAATCTAATAAGCCTCCTATGCCTGAAGTATGTCGACTTTTTGGATTTGAGGCAAGCCGGTTTCCTCACGATGTTTTTTATCGTTCGAATGTTAAATGGGCACATAGTCATGTCCATTTCAAGGGGAGGGTGAACAAATTTTTAAAGACAAGGTGCCAATTATATAGTGAGAGAGGTTTTGATCATAAGTTTTGACAACAATTATACTTAACTGTTCATATAATTATGACATCATGATAATTGATATTACATTTGCACGCCTATTTTATATGGCTGATTGTGCGGTCTTTTTTTATAATTAATCAAACTAAATGTACCACTTTCTTTGCAAATAAAAACTTATTATTATTATTATTGCTACACAGGTAGTATAAGATCCCGCTATACAACGACCTTCACCGAGATGCTTATTTAATGAAACTTATTTTATATTTAATTTAATATGTCAATAAATATAATCCATATGGGTTGCCTAGCAAATTTCAGTTCAGAGTATGTTTAATTAATATTAAAAAAAATTAAAAAAATTTATAATTTGCATGTATGCAGTAAATTTTTTGAACTTTTTTCAATCAATATTTTTAATCAGGGTAGTATTATATATGTATCACTATAACCTTCTTTTATACTTAAGATGTATATATACTTTAGTGTCACATAAAAAATATACACATAAATAATTAATTGATTAAAAACTACCTAACGTTTGCATATTCTATGGGCTTCATACTTTCGATTGGTATAGAATTTATCTAATAATCATACCGGTGAAATGTTTAAAAAAACATTTTTTTTTTAAATTAATTAAACATAATCTGGACTGAAATTTGCTAGGCAACCCATATGGATTATATTTATTGACATATTAAATTATATATAAAATAAGTTTCATTAAATAAGCATCTCGGTGAAGGTCGTTGTATAGCGGGATCTTAGACCAAGTCTCACAGTCTCAGAGTCGCACGCTGAAGCCACTAGGCCACTGCTGTATAAATGTTTTTCAAGCAATTATAAAAGTAGTTTCAATTAAATTAATTGAAAGTTTAAATTCATTTACATTTAAACTTTCGCCTGCATGTAGTGCAAATCAAAATGAAGGCAAGTATTATGTGCCTGTCAATGTTTTTGAGTGTAATTTTTGTTGCCTTGCTCCACATCGGAAGAGAAATCAATTGGAACACCACCGGTATTCGATCTCAAAATCTATGAATATTTTTGAACTTGAAAGCAATATTCAAAATTGGTTGGCCTAGTGATCTCAGCGAGCGACTCTCATCCCTGAGTTCGTAGATTCGATCTCCAGCTGTGCAATGGACTTTCTATGTGAGAATTTTACTTTCGCTCGAACGGTGAAGGAAAACATCTCGAGGCTTGCCTTAGACCCTAGTCGACATGTGTCAGGCACAGGAGGCTGATCAATTGTCTATTAGATTGACAATTATGAAAAAGATTCAGAAAACTGAGGCTCAGACCTAAAAATATTGTAGTGGCACTGATTTATTTTATTTATAGAACTTTTATGCATAAAGTGACAGCAAGTTAAAAAAGGTTTGCATATACAGTCAAACCTCAAGAGAGCTCAAAGGGACTGCGATCTCTTTTCTCTTACTAGCCTGAGTTTCTAGCTTAGAGAGTCACAGTAGGGATCTGTCTCTCATATAGAGGTCTATAAAACTAAAGAAACCAATAGCAGACAGCACATTTGGTTTGAATTTAATGAGAGTCACTCGATATTTAAGAAAGAGTCATTATCAAAAGTTAAATGCGTTTAACTGACGCTTATAGAGGTATAGGCAAGTATCACTCTCATAGAGGTTTAGGCTAAGTTCAGATGACCGCGCGGTACCGCGCGGAACTACGAACCGCGCGGTACAAGATCAATATTAACGGTAATTATCGTCTACATTACCGCGCGCCAACTCGCGGCGCGCTCCGACCCGCGCGCAAGATTTTGAACCGCGCGCTTCCGCGCGGCCGCGCGCGGCACAAGTTTTGCAAACCTGTATCGACCTGTTCAGATGATCCGCGCGGCATGAGACGGAAAGACACATAGATCGATGCAAAATTAGTACCGAAGATATGGTATTAAGTATTTGGTGATATGCAATATCTTATAGCATCTTCACTGGATTTTAAATCATTTTCAATAGAATCGTATAAAAAATCAAAGGATGCAACTGACATCCGGAAATAGTTAAAAAAATTATCTTCGTGTAACCTCAAGTCGGGATACAAAGTGACAAACAGGCTGGAAGTAAGTCTGTCACTTAAAATTGGATGCACCCAGTATCTTCTTTGACTTCTTCTGAAACGTCTCAGTCTTCTATATAAAATCCATAAGCAAATTGCCTCCTCCACGTCCATTGTCAATCAATGTTGAAGCCACACTGCCGCGCGTCATGTGAATGCTCCAACCGCGCGGCGACGCGCGGCTACGCGCGGTCATCTGAACTTAGCCTAACGCGGGAAAAATTACTGTCACTTAACAGGTTTCTTGTTTCTCACTTAGAGGTTTTGGGAGGGCAAAATATCATGTAAATAATCTTATTAAGAGTTTTCTCTCTCACCCAGTTTTCACTTATACAATTCGTTATTTTTTTTACGGAGAGTTTATTGCCAGTCTCTTCCGTTCTACGCCATGATTTGAGAACTGGCAGTAAATGTAAAATTAGAAGCATTTATACTTCTTTTTTAACGTTCATAAGTGTACATTGTGTTACCTTTATGAATAAATGATTTTGATTTATTTTTAAGACATTTGATGTCTTTTGTTTTTTACTATTTATTTACAACACACAACACAGTATTTACATATAAATAATAGATACATAATACATAATATACTCCTAAACGGCTGGACCGTGTGATGAGTATTAAATAATTCAAATTATAATGGTTAAATTTTATTGGTTGTTTTTTGAATTTTTTGTTTTTAAAACGTGTACAACATACCACATTATTCACAAATTCTTTTAATGGAGCCCTATCGTCACGTTGTACTCATTGTAATTTTAATAAACTTTGAGACTTTCAATGTACTCAAGATAATATCTTATGGCCCTCTTGTGTCGGGGGCCCGTTGCATTTTGCCAGCCCTGCCACCCTATTGTTACGCCACTGCAGCTAGTAAATATATAACTATATATATATATTATAATTAATTGTATTATGTACATAATGGTATCAATCGCTTATACAAGTACTGAAAATAAATAAGGCGCAATTGCGTATCTCTGTGAATACAAAAGAAACAACATTTAAAGCCTATATTCTAGGTTTTATAAAGTAAAATAATATAATGAAAAAATTAAAACATCTTACATCTATTATGTCAAGTGACAAATTAAACATCGTCGATCAGACGGCAAAGAAGAAAAATAAAATATAAAAAGAGTTTGTATAGGAAAATATGTTTTCCTTACATGTATATAACTCAAGTTTGACTTTTAAATAATTGATTTAAATAAACCTTACCTTTAAATATCGCAAGATTTTTCGAAAACATGAACGAGTTTATTGTAACCGTAGATGTAATATTATACGTCGTTTCGGTCCACAGGTTTGCTCCAATTCATGTCACCTGACAGCCATTTCTCGTTTTACGCGTAATAATAATTCGTTAAATTTTTGATCGAAAAACATTGTACAACAATTTACTTTTATCTTGGTATACTATGGACCAATGAAAAAAGCATTGTTATGTGTCTGATAATCCGCTATTTTGAGAATATTTTTTTGCTTATTCACTATAAGAAAAAAAATACTAATCAAAGTCAAATCTAAATTGGTAAGTGTAATATTTTATTACTTTTGTAAGGTTTATGTTAACCATAATTGTCTTGTATTTTAGAATAGATAGCTAATAACACATATATTATATGACATAGTGAACTTTAATTAATAAACAAATGTCTGAAATTATTTAATACATACATAACGCTTTTTATGTTATCTATTTTAAAATATATAAAAATTTTGGTAAAATTAAATGTTACAAAAATTAAAAAAAACTAGTAATTTTTTGTTTATTAGCAGAAACAAATATCGACTGCCTTTTTTAATGTCTTCACGCCGCTGTCTTATTCACTATAGAAGTTTTAAAAATAAATAGTAAATACCCAAGCTCATGGTCACTTAGATCACCTTCCATTTCGGTGATTCATTTGTGTGTGTCACTGTTTTCTTTTGTTTTTTACATTCGAAAAGACGGAATTAGACGGCGAGAGTAGTGGTTGCAGATTCGCCTAAAAAAGTCATTCAGAGAACATTATCCGATTTTTAAACATATAACTAACTCTAAATTTCACCAGCATCATCTTGATGGTTGGAGGTCTTCCACGGTCCGCTTCACAAGGCATTTTCTTTTGCGAACTAGCGAACTGTGGAATCGGCTCCCGGGGGGGTCTTCCCTCAGAGATGCGACCTCCAAATGTTTAAAAAGAGAGCCTACTCCTCCCTCAAAGGCCGGCAACGCACCCACTAAAAATGGGTGTCTATGGGCTGGGTAGACTGCCCTTTTTTGGTCGTCCTGCAGCTCGTTTGCCCCCCTATTTTATAAAAAAAAAAAAAAAAAATATATTATTTATTTATTCACAAAATACACACTTTTCTTACAGTACTAAACCAATACGATACAATATATATATATATATACAGTAGAACCTCGATAAGATAAAGTCCAAGGGAAACACAAAATATTTTATATTATCGAGGTTTTAAGTTATCAAGGTTCTATGTCAGGTAAAGGCTAATATAGAGGTATGTACATGTTTCTATGTACCCTTCCTCCCATTTTTACTTGAATGCATCAGAAGGATGGAAAATTAAATATTTAATCATATTTATTCACATTACTTACATTACATAAAAATAAAACAACAACTAAAGGTTTAGTCTACTTAAAAAAACTGTGATTTTCTTTTGTTTTAAAAAATTCACTGTTTATAATCGATTTGATTTTCAATGACAAATAGAGAGGAGAATACATTAACACATTAACTTAGGATGCAAGTAAGTCGTTGTCACAAAGCTAACCGCCGCAAAGCTTTGAAGAATTTATATAAAGCAAACAATAGGTAATGTATTGTTTACGTTAACAATACATTAGTAAACACGTGCAAGCAATAAATACCGAAACCATTTGTTTTGACACTCTTATAAAATGACTCATTCACAAACAATTTTATGTTATAGAGGTTGTGGAAACATTTCTTTTAGTTACTGAGGGCCTATACAGAGATTATTTATTTACGTTATAGAGGTTGCGTATTTTAAGTTATAGAGGTTTTGGGCTCTGATGGGAAGGGAACATAGTATTCTTTGAAGTAACAGAGGTTTTTATGTTACCGAGGTTTACGTTATCGAGGTTCTACTGTATATATATATCTAGCTGACCTGGCAAACGTCGTTTTGCCATGTATATCATTTATACCTAATAAAAAATAGGGGTTGATCGTATAGGGGTGGAAGTTAGGGGTTGTATGTATTTTATAATGCATGCAATGTATCATAAAAAAATTAAAAATATATCTAAAAATAAAAAATATTTAGGGGTGGACTACCCTTAACATTTAGGGGGATGAAAAATAGATGTTATCCGACTCAGACATACCCAAAGTGCACACAAAATTTCATGAGAATCGGTCAAGCCGTTTCGGAGGAGTTTAACTACAAAAACCGCGACACGAAAATTTTATATATTAGACTAGATGACCCCGTGAACTTTGTTTCACTAATATTTGTGTCAAAACTTTTAAAACAGACCAAAGAGATCGGACTCATATAGCATACTAAGTACATACTGATACTATGAAATATATTTCTGAAAGCATATAAATAAATAAATGACAACCAAGTGACTAAAAAGACGTCAAATTTACAACAGTTTTTATTGGAAAATTCAATTGTCGTTTTTAGTATTTTTCTTTAATTTTTAGTTTCCCACCGTTTAAACTTCCCCTGCTGTTCTTCAATTATTTTAAGATCATATTTAACCAAATCGGTCCAGCCGTTTTCTAGTTTTAGCGAGACTTAAAAAACCGCAAAATGTTTATAGATATATAGATATATATGAATAGCATTTCCTGGTGGATTGGGTTAGGTGAACATTTCAATAAACAAACATTTTATCAACCAACAAACATTAAATTACGACGATTTAAATTAACGAACATAGAAATTTTTGCTCTTAATTAAAAGCCTAAACTGATCAAGCCGTAACATGACAAGGCATAGTTCGTGACTCGTTTGCCCTGATTTCATGCAGGATCTAAGCACACGACTATTGTTAATTATATATTCAAATTCATTATAATTTTATGACCATCATATTATCTAGTGCTCGGCTGGCAACCTGAGGTCGTGGTTTCCAGGCTGTGCTATTATGGGCAATTAAATTTTATACGGAAAATAAAACCAACAATTCTAACACAAAACGTTGCACAGGGGTGATACCTGCTAGCTTATAAAGAAATATGCATCACTGCTTATAAGATAGTTGTTGGTGGAATGAGAAGTAAGGGAACGCGTAGTAGTAGCAAAAAAGTCCTAATTTCAGCAAACTATTTTTATAGTTTAGTAGTATAGTATGTAGAATAGCGAACATAGAACACATTATGTTCATGTGATTAAAAAGGGAAAACAAAACACAAAAATACTTGGTTCGTTAACATATTTCTTGAAATGTTTTTCGAATTCGCCACTGGAAATATGATTAGAAATTTGAGGCCATGTACATACAGCAACGTACGAGAAGTGTTGGCCCTTCAACGTGCGACTCTCATCCTTGGGGTCGTACGTTCGATACTTGGCTGTGCACCAATGGACTTACTATGTGGGCCTTTAACACTCGCTCGTACGTTGATGGAAAATACCGTGAGGAAACCTTAGACCGACCTTAAAGTCGAGTGTCAGGCACAGAAGATTGACGTATTAGAAATGATCACGGAACAGATAGAGAATGAGGCCCAGACCTAAAATATTGTAGCGTTTGTATATCTCTAATTTATCGTTTTTCGTTTCAGATATCATGGAGTCACACCTCATAGTTCATCAGCTAGACGTCTGACTTATCCACGTGCAGGCAGAGCTTGGAGTGAATGATGGGAAAAAGGAACGCTCGGATCAAGATTGCACACTCTGTTGGTCCGCCTATCGCTGTCATAATAGGCACATCTGAGTAGCCTCAGAAGTCCCACTCCACAAGCATCATCAGTTACCGCCGCACTAGCGACTGCCAATAAAGTACAAGTCAAATCGGGTTATAGCACGTGTATTTACTTAGATATATTAATTTTAGTACAAACAACTGGACGAGGTGATTATTTATGCGTATAGGTTAGATATTAACTAAGTAACAGTAGACATGACGGCCACTGCACCCGAACTATCAAAATCAGATTTCTTTGATTTTGTAACATCTAACGAGATAACAGACGCCCAATACAAACAACAAATGCGATCTGTAAACGTATTCATGGAATCACCGGACTCACGTTCCAATCCCTTATTATCCGAGGAGCCCAAGGAACAGAATAACAACAACCTGTTGAGTGTAACGTGTAATCAGACCACTAGTAATACTATGACCACGGCAACAACGTCCAATTCATTACAAAGTTTCGACTCCATATGGAATGTGGACAGAGATCGTGATCGTTTAGAAACAGCTATGTTAGAGGATTTGAACAAATTTTACTGGAATCAAGATAATGAGATAAGTGGAACACACCCGTGCACAGATACCGCCATTTCCAATAAACTTATCAGTAATAACACAGATGGGCAGATATATACTCTCACTGTACTGAATCAAGACAATTGGGTGAAAGACGAGGACGTATCTATGTCTAGCCCGGCTGATATAGAACCAAACTCTTCCCTCGATCTTGAATCTATCTTGAATATGAATGGATTCCCCAACGATTTCAACCAAGACACGCTGAATGCAAACATACTACCTAAAGTAGAAAGCTTCAGTTATGAAGAGAACTCGTCTGAAAACCGAAGCACAGATTTAAACACAACAACACTTGTAAAAGTTGAGCCATTCAGTTACGATGAAAGTGAATTCCAAAGTGACAAGAAAGACGAAACAAACCGAAGTCCCATTATTGCTACATCACTTTTAGATGGACAAGTTGAATTCAATAACAACAATAACGATTGGAAGTTAACAGACCAAAATACGGAATCAAATGAATCGTTACTGAGAAGTGCATTGCAGGGTAAAGCTTTCCTACGTTATAATACCTTACAAAAGAGTTTGACAAAACTTGACGCAGAGGCGGAATTAAAAAGGGTTATTATTAATAATAATAACAAGGCGGATGTCCCGTCAATGTATCAGTGTGATAACAAAGACACAGATGCAGAGCTGCTAATGTCAATAGCACCACAGAATGGTAATGTCAATATTTCAATATTACTAGAAGATCCAACTGCAAGTGTTGTTTCCAATGGCGAAAATTCAACGCCAACACAGAGCGTTGACGATTTGCTATTCTCCCAGCTTGACGTGACATATTCTGATGATTATGAGAAACTGAAGAGAATAACAACGGAACTAGGAGAATCTGTACAACCTTTCTGTACCGTGGAGCCCATCGACCCTTCACGCAGTGTATATAATATTCACAACGTTAATGGTGAGCTCGTTACAATGATACCAGCTGGAGAGATTCAACTATCCCAGCATTTGCAGATGATGACGGCATCCCCTACCGTGTCCAGTACGAAATCGATTGGGAAAAAACATAAAAGGTTTCAGAATAAGAACACTTCTCCAACGTCACAAGCACAATCCGGGACAGCAGTCCAAGCGGCGACGTCGACATCAAATGGCGTGAGAAAGGAGAGATCCCTCCATTACTGTTCAATCTGCTCGAAAGGGTTCAAAGACAAATACTCAGTGAACGTCCACGTCCGAACGCATACAGGAGAAAAGCCATTCACCTGTTCGTTATGTGGCAAAAGCTTTCGGCAAAAAGCTCATCTGGCCAAACATTACCAGACACATATCGCGCAGAAGACAGCTGCAGCGAATGGAGCTAAGCCAACAAAGCAGAGATAACCACCCAGTCCACAGTTCCAACTCGCATAATAGTCAATATTTTTCACAGTGATAATAAATGTATTAAAATAAACGAGTTCTCGAAGGCTGATCACATGAATTTGGATAGGTGCTAAGTAGATGTAGAGACAGTTATTGCGAGTGTCAGTGATATGAATAACATTTATGACATATTTGTTAATTTGTATGTAATTCCGTCCGTTACCGATAATATTTAGCTTTAGCTAGATTATTTTTAGATTAGTGTTCACTAAGCTATTTTGTATACTTTTTCATATTTATCAATGTTTGATTGTAGGAAATTTGTGGGATTTCTTTCCCAGCTGTCAAAGCGCGTAAGCAGAACAAATGTTCGTATACCTTTTCATATTTATCTATGTTTGATTAGAGGAAATTTGTGGGATTTCTTTACTAACTATCAAAGCGCAAGAACAAAATATTGATGCTGCGATGAAAGATAGGGCCTAAATATCATGATTAGTGTTATGTATGACTTTCTATAATTTGATTTTTTTTCCGCTCCCTTGAAAAACACTGGATAAATTGAAGAAAATCAATTTAACTTGTGCCCCTTGGTGATTTGGAGTCGAAGGAATATCTTGCTTGCCAACATGCAATATAATTTCATCTCTATAATTTGAAGTGTGAACAGACTTAGGATCCTGAAGAAAAGAGCGTACTATTCTTAAAAGGCTGGCCACGCACTTTCGAGCCCTCTGACAATGTGTGTGTCTATAGGCCGGTATTACTTAACATCACGTGAGACTCCCGCCCGTTTGCAAATAAAAAAAACTGATTTGTAAATTTATGTCTGGCCTCTCGAGTTTCAAATCATCGAGAGTCGACCGTAGTCCCATTATTGGATAATTATAACATCTACATCTAGCTAAGTGCAATTTCTCCAGTAATGTATAAAAGAACTTTCTAAAAATAGTAAAAAAATAGTCAAAACGGTCTGCTATCTTTCACTCGAGCATACACTCAATTCAATATTGTATCTAATTTTAGCAACATTTTTTCCTCATATATAACGTAACTTTCGAATTCGAACTATTATCTTGGAATTTTCTGGCCTTTTAAATTTCTCTTGAAAATCTAAAATTGCTATGTTTCTCCCATACACTACATTAATCGCTCCCTTTACAGGTGAGCCATGATTGCTATAAATCTGTAACAATCGACTCAATCTTGAAATAGATCTCCTTTCCTCCAAATTGGACTTTCTTTGTTTATAAAGCCGCGCCCTAATACTCCGAACGATACTCAATAAATAATTGTATATTAAAAGTGATAGAAGCATTTTATAGCTATTTTTATTTGTTCTTTATAGTCAAATATCGCAGCATATGAACTTTCCATTGCAACTATTTTTATTGTCATTTGCATACTTAATATTAGTATAAAATATTTATATAGAAAACAATAATGTTACACCATAACTTGTTTTAAGACAGTATTATAGTTTCCAAACTTTCTACTTTCGTTTAGAATTCAATGTAAAACCATTAATTGAAATTAGATTAAGTTTTAATTATATCTTGCCATTTTGGTGACTCATTAGCACATAACACTGCCCTATGATCTCTCTGTCCAACCAGAGACTATATTTGACACAACGAACTGTTGTCTATACTCATGTAGAATAAGTTCTGATTCAAGTTACTCGACAGATTATGCTAAAATTTATCGTGTACGATAAAAGTGGTAATGAAATACTCATATTAAACTAAACGTGGAAAATTACGTGACAAACCACTTGTATCTCATTAGGTCTTATTTGAAATTAGCGAATTTATTATAGTTATGTATAAGTTTTTCGAGAGATTTACCATAGATAATAAGATTGGCTACTTAGTTTTACAACATAATTATAATGGTTGTTAATATATTCTATCGTAATAATTGTTTTGGATCTGATTATGAAATTATAAATCCGACTATTTAGTTTTGCATTTGTTCCTGAGATGATTTTTAGATTTTATTAAAACTTTTAGATTAAGTTTTTACGTTTAATGTTTGGTGGACGCGGATGAATTAAAATTATTTTTCGACATTTGTAAATATATTATTTATAAAAATATTGCTCAAAAATTACACTTCGTCCCTCAAACCGTCCTGTACAATATTATTTATTTAGAATTATTAAGAATGGAAACGAATGGAATTTGATTTAATCAGAGCTGTGATTATTGTTTATGGTAACTGTTAATTGATTGTTGAGATAATGTTGCATAGTCTGTGGCAAGTCTTCCGAAGTGTGTATCGGCTGCAAATAAGGCGGTATCGTCGAAAAACTTCTGCCGTTTGAATAAATACAAATAAGAAATCCCGCGCGCAATATTTTTCCATTTATATTTGCAAATATTTTTTTTCTTTTAATCGATTAAGAAAGACAGATAATTTATCTCGGGAATTAAAGTGTCCCTCTAAAACAATCAACTCTGTAATCTATGTATTTCTTTTATCTGTTCGCGCCAAATATTATTTAACGTTTTCGTGCAAACTCCGTGTTCGATCTCCTTGGTGATTTAAACAACCAGATTCCATATTCAAAATACAAGCCATAGAGAACTATTTAGTCCCTGTTTACAAATAAATACAATTTCTCAACTTTCTTAAACAATCTCAACAATCAATAACTGTACGACAATTTGTCTTCCATCATTATTAAAAATATAACCTTATTAGATGTAAAAAGATATAAACGTACGAAAAAGGTTTTCCCGTTAATGTAATGGCTTAATTGTTGATTTGCTCATGGCTCAAGTAAATATGAAATTATATAAAGCAATCTCATTGATGTTAACTCATTATTTGGTCATTAATTGATTTTGTATAAGATTTCACAAAGCCTAAATAAAATATTTGAGTATCATTGAAATGTTAATGTTCAGAGTCGAGAGTTATCAGTTAGGTCATTTTTGACGTATGTAAGTCATACTTAGCGCTACGTAAGATTCAGAAAATATGACACTAAAATATGTCACCAAGTCTTGACTTTAAATGTTCCTGTAACTTGGGTTGGATTTTTCTGACTCTTGCGCCGTGCCAACTTTTGTAACATTCATAGACAATAATTATGTAATTTTTGACGTATGTAAGTCATACTTAGCGCTACGGGTCAGAAATGAAACTCGCCTATAAGGCTGACTTTCGTTCGTCAAAATTGGATGGATTTTGTGATGGATGGAAAATTGGACATATTCTCTAAGTTGACTCGAAATGTTGCTTTATTTTTATACAACGCAATCTTTTTACATCGAATGTTAAAACTATACCATATTTACAATTTTACAGTTTTTTATGGAATTTATATATTTCTACTTTCCTACTTAAGTTTGCTAATAAAATGTTTTTATAATAAATTTGTTTTAATTGAACCACAGCTGCCCATATTTACAATTCGACTTAGGGTCCCTCAAGACCGTACCAATTTATTAAAAGCTTCTCGCCTTCTTCCTTGCGATTCTGTAACTCACTTTTCGAACTCACACAGCGGTTTTCGCATCGGCGGTCGCTCTCAAATCAGTCGTGAAGCAGTCATTTTATGATTTGGCATTCTGATAAGGTGGGAGCTTGTAGTTTATTGTTTATCAGAAAAGTGAGTTACAGAATCGCAAGGCTGGCATTACTATCAAGCACTCCTGCCCGTTTGTCCTCTGCTCTATAAAAAAGTGTTTGCCGCGCACCACCACTATGTTAAACCAGCTTCCGTCACAAGAAGTCGTAATTTATGTATTTATTTTAATTTCTTTGTTGTTAGTTGTTAGTATATTCTTATTATATAGTATATTCTTAGTATAGTCTTAGTATATTGTAAGGTTTTAAAAACAAATAATAGTTCATACAAAATCTAGAACATAGATAGAACTTTGATAAGCAAAATGTATGTTTATCACGGAAGAGCCCGCACAATTTAGTTTGACATTTAATTAAATTTACAAAAATATTAGGTTTAAAGTTTATTCTTATTAAACAAGACACATGTGACGCAAATAATAATATTACATAGAAAGTAATATATCACGCCACCATAGTACGCTTAAAAGTCAAAGTCAAATCATTTATTTCAATTAAGTCTATTTAAAAGGCACTTTTAGTCTAAATTACAAGTGAAAAATATTTAAAAAAGTGCGTGCGTACAAAGTACACATGTCAGAAGTGATACTTCTTTGTAAATTAATTATTACTAAGGTAAAAGCCCCAAAGACCCCAAGAGTTTCTCCAAAGGGAAAAAATCTAAATTGGAGGAAAAAGATATTTGAGAGATAGAGAATTGTCATTGTCATGTTGTGTTATCAACTGTAGTCTGTGGACTATTGCGCCTTTTTTAGTTTTATTACTTCCTTCAGTGCTTTTGTCTATGTAGTATATTTATTTAAACATTTAGGTAAAAAACTTTATATTTTTAGTACGAATTTGATTATACTTCCGCTAACGCAACCTTGACCTGAGGCTATAAATTAACAATGTCTAATGTCTGTGACATTTAAAATAACCGGATTTTAAAACATGAACTTCGAGACAAATAAGGTACATAATTGAACGCTTGGGTAGCTAAAACAAGGCGTTTCAACACGTTTTTTTAAATATTAATGTACTTACTACGCTATTTTTAATAAACTAAATTTAAATTGAGCAGTGTTGGCTTAGTGGCTTCAGCGTGCGGCTCTCATCCCTGATGTCGTAGGTTCAATCCCCGACTGTGCACCAATGGACTTTATTTCTTTGCATTTAACATTCGCTCGAACGGTGAAGGAAAACATCGTGACGAAACCGAAATATCTTAGACCCAAAAAGTCGACATGTGCCAGTCATTGGAGGCTGATCACCTACTAGCCTATTAGATTTAATGATCATGAAACTAATTCAGAAATCTGAGGCCCTGACCTAAAAAGGTTGTAGCGCCACTGATTTATTTTTTATTTTAAATTTAAATTGAGTACCCAAGGCATCAATTATCGACCATTAATCGATGAAAACAAACGTGAGAAAGACGTAAAAGGGATATTTGTTTCTAGTCAACCGTTTATTGCAGTGGAAAGGGATTTTAGCAAGCTACCAACCTCCAATTTTCTTTCTTAAGAAAACATTGTGAGGAAACCAGCATGCCTTAGACTCAAAAAGTCGACGGCGTGTGTCAGGCACAGAAGGCTGATACTTACCTATTTCTTGACAAAAGATCGTGAAACAGATACAGAAATTTGAGGCCTAGACCTAAAAAGGTTGTAGCGCCACTGATTTATTTATTTATTTATATAACCTCCAAAAAGCAGAAGTTTCAAATAAAAACCTCTTTAGCACCAACCTCCTTAGTTTCAAATATAACCTCCTTAGCACGTAAACCTTCGTAGCAATGGTCAAACAAAAGGCATGTAAATAAATAGAAATAGTCTCCGCCGGCTATTGTTCTGGTTCCGCCGCCACACGATGTAATTAGCTCCATTGTGGGCAGATCCTATCGACGACGTACTTCCGATGGATTTAAGTACACGCTTTCCACTCATTGTTCTTTAATCTGGAAGATTTGGGTACGGCTGAGATCTGCGGATCAAGATGCTGCAATTTTTGTTTTAAAAAGCTAATTTTGGAGCCCAAGGCTCACATTGGAACGCTGAGAAGTAGTGACCAGCCCTGTGATTCTGTAACTCACTTTTCGAACTCACACAGCGGTTTTCGCATCGGCGGTCGCTCTCAAATTACTAACTATAAACTACAAGCTCCCACCTTTACAGAATGCCAAATCATAAAATGACTGTTTCACGACTGATTTAAGAGCGACCGCCGATGCGAAAACCGCTGTGTGAGTTCAAGTGAGTTACAGAATCGCAAGGCTGCTGGATATCGTCGCTGTAGAATGATAACCTCGTATGTCCAGAGTTTATAGTTTTAGATGGTAAAAAGGACTTATTTTTTAATAACTTAATTAAGTCATTACTTCATGATTATACCTGTTAAATGACATAAGAGTCTAAGAATGAAAATAAATGGTTTTTTGACATCTCGTTATCATTCTACAGTTATATACCTAGGGATATCTTAGGAATTTAATGAATCTAATTGTATTATTTTAATTTATTTCTTCGGTAATAAAAACAGGTGGCATTTTAATTTACAATGCGTCATTTGAAATTTCAATAAACTATTTTGCATAAAATATAAAATACTAATATTTTATAAATTCTAATATTTAATAAATTCTTTATGAAATTTAAAAATAGTATTTCTACAAGGTTATTCGCCCTTCTCACTCTCTCTTAATCGGTCTCAATCGCTCTCTCCCTTCAGTTTTATTTCACTTCAAAAAATAAATACCTAAGTAAATAAAAATTGCACAGGTGCGAACCTCGATCAGCGTGTCTTGCCCATGAGTTTGCGTCATGAAAATGATTATATTTCATTATTTACAATACTGTAACAATAATAATATAGAAGTGCAAGAGTGCGAAACATACATTAGTAAAATAATAATGCAATGAAATTATAATATTCATAAAAACTAATAACTTAAAAAAGAGAGAAAAGAAAATTAAGTAAATGTAAATTTAAAAAGATTTATTAAGTTATACATTCACGCCTTTTTCCCGAAGGGGTAGGCATAGACCACGGATCTCCACTTACGGTCCTGACTTCTCGCTTCATCCACTTCCAGGATTTTCGCCATGTCCGTCGGGTACTTTTGATCTGTCCCTTCTCTAGTACGTCCTGGATTTGGTATGACAAGGCCATCTAACCCTTCGGAAAGAAATGGTTTTAATTCCGACTTAGTAAACATTAGTAAACAACTTCTATTTTGATATTTTATTACCTTTGTACACGTCATTATATTCTTAAATATTAACAGAAATCAGTATTTATATTTTTATGTGTAAAAACTAAAATAATCTACTTGATTACACAATATTGATTGAAAAACTCGACTGAAACAAATTGTTCATTTTATTTGGAAAGTTATTTCGACCAGCCTCCAGACTTCTAAACCAGTATTATTGATGTGCTAAAACAGCCGATAGAAATATATTCCATAGTTAGTATTCGTTCCTTTGAATTCCATATTCAACGCCAGCTGTATTTAGTTAAACACTAAATAGGAGTGAATACTAAAATGTAAAAAGCGGAAATGGACATTGCCTTCTGTGGATGTAAATAGCAAATACCAGAGACAACAAATCCACAAAGTACGTGTTTCTAACCGTCTATTTGTTCTGTGGTAATTCAGTAGATATTTTAGAAATCTTTTAATACCTTTTTGACTTGCCTTTTATTCCCTTTCAAAATAGCGTAAATTAACAAAAATTCGTGAATTTGTATTTAGAAACTTAGTTTATTCGGTAAATTCAATCATAAACTTTATCCTCCACGGTCACAAGTCTGTGGACTGTGGAATCGACTCCCAGTGTCTTTCCTGTCTTTCCTAGGATACAAAATATAGCAGTGGCGCTACAACCTTTTTAGATCTGTTTCATCATAATTTATCAATCTAATATCAAGTAGGTGATCAGCCTATGCCTGACACATGTTGACTTTTTGGGTCTAAGGCTCTCCTACAATGTTTTCCTTCACCGTTCGAGCGAATGTTAAATGCGCACATAGAAAGAAAGTCCATTGGTGCACAGCTGGGGATCGAACCTACGCCCTAAGGAAACCAAAACTGCTCTTCCTGGGAGATAAAACTTCCAATTGTTTAAGAGAGTATACTCCTCCCTCAAAGGGCGGCTCACCACCAAAATGTGTGTCCATGGGCGGTGACTGCCTTTTTGGGCGTCCCATAGGCTCGTTTTTTGGGGACAAACTCAGGAAAATCATGTCTCTGAAGAAATTTAAACAAGCGTAGTACTATCAATAATTTGCTCCGCGTGATTGTGAAAGTCTCTCTACGCGTCTATAATTTTGAGAGTTGTTTTAACCCCACATAACGATCAACTCGATTTATGTGTAAATACTGTTTAAAAAGTTACCAGGCGTAAAGCGGGCCATAGACGGACCGCATGTTGCAGTCAAGACCGACTGCAATATGCGGTCGCCGCACGGCGATCTGCAATTTCCATACTAAATTCATATTCGCAATACAGGGACCGCTCGAGCAGTTCCTGAGCAAACCGCATATTGCAGTCGGTCTTGACTGCAACATGCGGTCCGTCTATGGCCCGCTTAAAACTCACAATTGATCTGACAGACACATTCACAAATTCATACGGACTTCAAACTTCAAACTTTCTAAACGGGTGAGGTCAATTTATCATTTTCCAATTAGTACTGAAGCATTACTCTGCTGTTTTTATTTATTTATTAACACTTCGTTGCAAAAAACAATAAATCAAACACAATACAAAAAAAAATTAAAAGGGATGCAACGGGCGGCCTTATCGCTAATAAGCGATCTCTTCCAGGCAACCCTAGTTAAAGAAAAAACTAAAAAAAAGAAACATGATTCGTGCGAGAAGTGCAGAAACAAACGTTATATAAAAAAATATATATATACATAGTACCTTAATCTAAAGTAATACAAAAAAAAAATTAACAACAGACTAAAAACTTAAAAGCTAATCTTACAAATACATGGACAGCAAATAGTGATGTAAAAGGAAACATAAGATTTATACAAGTCACGATTGATCAGGATAGGATAAGGTTAAGAAATGATTATACAGAAGAGTTTTAAAAGATGACAGAGAGGTAGCCAATCGTACGGAGTCGGGCAGCGTATTCCACAACTTAATGGGCCAAAGGGCCGCATTCCGAAGGGTTCGTAGTCTTCTCCCGCATTTTACAAAAAATATGTACGTAATACCTAATTCGGCTGTTGTGAGGGTGTGTGAGTGTATGTACGTGAGGGTGTGTGAGGTGTGCTCATGATGCAGGTGGTGTGCTATGGATATTTATTGAAGTTATACTTCTTTAGGCGCGTTATGAAAAATTTATGAGAGTGAAATTTTACGATGCGCGCGCACAGTGACACAAAATTCAGTATGGGCGCCGAGCGTGCGCGAGCGAGATGGGAATAAGACAATCTACTTGTAGTACCTTTTAAACAAATAAAGCAGTTTTAATTATTTTTTCAAAGAAATTTAGCAATGCTTTTCACAAAGACCTATTTATACTTAGTTAAAAGGTTATGAAACATACCTAGTTATTAAATTGAATTAATAATATAATATAATAATAATTATTATTAATTAATAATTGAATAATATACTAAATATTAAATATTGTTAAATTATTGACGCTTAATATTGATTATTAATTATTTAATATTTAAAAAAAAAATAAAGAAAGCCAAAGAAGTATAACTTCTTACGCGCGTACATAAGTACACGCACCATTTTTTTTACTTTTAAGCATATTCCGCGATAGCTTTATACTTTCAAGAGGTTCACCAGCCCAGCCTATTTAAAAAATAGAATTTCCATAAGGTAATTCACCCTTCTCACTGTCTCTCAATCGGTTTTTTTTCTTTTCTTTTCTTCTTCGACAAAAACGTTGCACATCTTCGTTACGCTAATATTATTATAATTGCGTTTCAGCCGTACAAAAATTACACTAATGCGCCTAAAGTTTGATTTCAAAAATATATTGTTGAAATAACAACAAAAATAGATCAAGATAGAATTATGGACGCAGCATAACCATAATGGGCGTTATCTGATATCGTAAAATAAAATCTGTTAATAGGAATTAATAATCAGGCCTTGTACAATGTAAGGAGATTTACAAATGGCATTTTTATTGCAATTATAAATATTCATTTATGTCTCTTGGAAGTGTATTTTTAATTTACTATAATCTATGCTGTGTTAATAAAACTATAGTGACATTCGATAATGGCTGAGCAAATAGTCACCTCGCGCCCTGATTTTTTTGACATTAAGTTATTGATTCGCAATAAATAAATGTCAATAAAATAATTGCCCTTTCTCTATATTAAGGAAACGGCGGAAAAGTCATAATTTTCACCTATGTTAGTGTGTTGGCGGCCTTTTATATTATATCCCCAAGCAGGCGATTGGAAAGCTTGAAGTTTGTTTTGAAGTAATAATTCTTTTGGCGCGATAAAGAAAAATTATGAAATTTTTTACGATGCGCGCACACCGACACAAAAAACCCCGAAGTTAGCATATTCAACATTTTAAAATAAAAAATGTCCATTTCTTTAATTATGTAGAAATATTTTTTTGGGATATTTAGATAAACTTTATTTACCTAGATAATGTGTATTAAATACCTTTTTTCTATTGTTAGTTTAGTTTTTTCTTCAAACGTAATATAAAATTTTTGAGAAGATTTTTATCTTGTTACGCCAACGAAGTTTAACTTCTAACGCGTGTACATAAGTACACACACATATTTTTTTATAAGAATGTAATTATTAACATGCAGCCCTAAACTATAAATAAAACAAACCATTGTTTTAATATTATTTAATAAATAAAGCTTATGTATGTGCAAAACACAATTTTCGATTATAAAAATACAAACAAGGAAAATTTGTTTTACGTTCGCTACTTATTATAATAATTCTATCGTCAATAAACACTAATTTACACAAAACACATCTTATACATACATAAAATACTAATCCTACAAATAAAAATATTTTGATTACTTTAAATTTGGAAATGCCAAGTCATAGATCATAGATGATAGTAAAATACTGGCTGAAAACATCGTAAAAATAATTTGGGTAAAGAATCGTGAAACCATAACCCAATCTTTTCTTAAATCACGCTGTTCTTTTTTCAAATATTTGTGACATTAGACAACCTGTCATCAACGACATTTGACGCGATTACGAAATTTTTGACAGATTAAAGTGTCAAAGTCAAAACAATTGAATGCGGATTTCTTAAAACAGATAACTTATATAGACTGTGTAAAATAAAATAGATTTATTCAGTAAGTTATTTCTTGGGGTCCCTAAAGACTCCCATAAAGAGAACTGAGTTCGTGGGTTTCTCGTAGAGAATGTATACGAATGGGAAGTTGGCTATGAAGACGCTCGGCTCCGCGGGACGAGAGGAACGAAAACCGAACAACGCTGTTGCAGCAGCTGCTACCGTACCTGCAATTACATTTTAACATATTTATTTTGTAATCCTACAGCTAACACTATTATATAACAATCAAGATATAACCAAAGATGGACACACAAAAAGGTTCAATACATTAAACTATAGTCGTATTTTTAATTAGACAAAGCCAAGTGACAGTAGCTAATGTCACTTTGTAAAATAATGTTGCCATGTAATAGTGATACGTTCAGATCTTGTTCAATCAGATGTATAAACAATTAGTGTGAATAGTTAATCATTTCAAATTATTAAAGAATATTATTTCTATTTCAAAATTGTATAAAAGTGCTCTGATATAAGTTAGGTACTAGTAGTATTTAACTACAATCAGTTTTTTGACGGCTTATTACAAAGCGCGGCGCGGCGACTAGTGCCATCAACGCCGAGAACGATTAATTCATGAGTTTTTTCATTTACTTTGTCACAACACTATTTTTTTTTCATTAAAAACAGATGTCGTAAACGTCTAATTAAAAATACGACTATAATAGACCACAAGCCCATGAACAAAAAATACCTGTGAAATGACCCAACGTGAATTACGCTTAGAAGGCTGTTACTATATCTGAAAATAGCTCTGAGCACTATGCCTATAATACTTATGCACTATGTATGTATAAGTACAGTGTAAATCTTTATAACGAATTTCAAGGGACCGAGAATATTTTTTCGTTATACAGAGGTTTCGTTATAGGGATAGAAGAGAAAAAAAACACCAAATTAATTAATTACAATAATTTATATATACAATAATAGTTAGGTGAAAATGGTGCGTTTAGTAACTGAGACCAAAATTTCCTATAGGAATGTAAGAAAAAATGTGTGCGTGTACTAGGTGTACACACGTAAGAAGTGAAACTTCTTTATGACCTTATTTTTCGAAAAATGATCTACTATATGCAACTTAACGAAATTGGTTAAATAAAGTTTAACAAAAGGCTTTTTTTAACCAATTTCGACTTTTTTCTTATTATAGACATGAATACAAATACAATTATTTCATTTTACCTTATTAATGTACTACTATGTAGTACTAAGATTATTACAGAATTTCATTAATTGTAATAGAATTATTAGTATCACTATCATTGTTATCGTTATTATATATTTTTGTTACTAATGGCTTCGAATCTCTTCGGATCAACCGTGGTAGGGACAAGAAAAAGATGGCGCGTAACCGAAAAACGTGACGATTTGCTACAAAATTTCTCCCATACGGCGATAAAAAATTCATTCTAACGCCGATAAAGAAGTTTGACTTCAAAAAGCAACATGGCGCGTAACGGAAAAATATGACGCGTAACGAAAAAATGTTATACTCAATTTTTTTCCAACCCCGATAAAGAAGTTTCACTTCAATAATGGCACACGAGTTAATGCAAACAAGAACAAATGCGAGAAGACTGTTTGACCTCAGATTTCTTAGAAATTTCGGCACCTCAATAGGTTAGTTTTGTAAGCTGATTATAAAAACAATTTTACTTAAATTTGTTGTTGATGTCTAAATATGAAAATATTTCTGCGTAATAGAGAATATCTGTTGCGTTATAAAGAATGAATGATGGGTTTTGTGATAAACTAAACAAATTTAACTCTTTTTTACGTTCTAGAGAGTTATAACGAATGGCGTTATAAGGAATGTACACTGTAATACGTAATTCGATTGTGTTGTGTGATGGTGTGTACGTGAGTGGGGGCTGTGCTCATGATGCAGGTGATTCTTAATACAAGGAGTACAGTAAGCGTTACAGCTTAAACAGACAATTTAGGGACAGCAAATGTCCAATGGCAGTAATTAATATGTTAGAAAGGTTTATGATCTTTTTTTTATATTATATCCTATATAGCCTAACCTATCACACGATCAGAGAGATCTGTGGTCGAGAAGGTAAGTAGCAGGGGAGTGACAAATCTCGTCCTTAAAAGGGACTTAAGGACTGTGGTTGGTTTGGTTTCTCCAGAAATTATGATATGTTGGGCGAGTCAGAGCCCATTGGCTGGTGGGACTAAGTAATAATTAAAAGCATACCTTCTTCGTCGACTTGAATCTTGGCTTTGTGCATGGCGTCGTCGAAGTATATTCCATGGTCATCAGTGAGAGATGAAAAATCGGATGTTACGTTGAAAAGATCGCCCGCGCCCAGACTTTGCAATATCTGTAAAATTCATTATTTTATTACTATTATATATTATATATTTTTATAGTCCTACAGCTTACATAAATCTATATATATATAAAAGAAAAATCGTCTTCGTTTGAGGCTCCTACAAGCCTAAACCACTGATCGTATCGACATGAAACTACTGCCATTCGATGCGAATTTTTTCCTAGATGGTTTATGGCTATTTATTTTTATTGCTGTTTTACTTTTATGAAAATTTTCTGTAAGAGATGTCAAAACATTCGGGGAGGCTTCCTAGAACTTCTCAAAACGTCATCTGTTAAAACTCAATTTTCTTAGCGGGAAGTTAAAAAGAAGAATAATAAAAATATGAAAAAAATAATAATAATGAACCATAAAATTTTATTTATTTCCTATTTTAATTCGCCCAGCAAAGCGGGCGGGAAACGGCTAGTATGTATATATAATATATATATAAAAATGTTGGTTTGTGTACGCTTCAAAACCTCAAAAAGTTCTGCTCCGATCGAGACGAAATTGTAGCACGATACATAATCCGCATCAAGGATTGTTTTTATCTATTTTTTATAATTTTTTTCCACAAGTATTGCAAAATTAAACTTATATAGATTTTTTCTTTGTTTTGTGTCTCATTTCTCAATCATTCAATCACAATGTGCCACTAGACCAGTGCAGATAGCCTTCAAAATAAATAAAAAGCGAAAAAAATAATAGTAGGATGAAACCTATTGGAAAAGAAGGAGAATATTATAAAAATTAAAGGAATAATGCTGGAAATCGAGATAAACCGTTTTTTACCCTTAAAACTCCCCCCCTAACCCTTCCCGATCTCAGATCGCCCGTAAATTATTTTTCCTTTAATTTTTATAATATTCTCCTTCTTTTCCAATAGGTTTCATCCTACTATTATTTTTTTAGGTTTCAAAAATTATCGGCACTGGTCTACACAGCGAAGCGCGGCAGGGAACAGGTAGTTATATATATAACCAAAAACAATTATACTAAAGATATAGCCAAAGATGGAATCAGCTAGCGCACTTTAAGATGTTATCATTGCAGAATCGTAGAAAATTGATTGATGTATCGTTTGCATTTAAAATATTTAACAATCAGGTTTGTTGCCCCAACTGTATATCAAATTTTAAATTTCGTGTACCCTCTAGATACCCCATCCCATTTGTCCCACCGAAGAACGCACTTTGGTCTAAGCTCACCGATGTTCAGAGCATTCTGATAACGTCTGGATATTCATACTCAAACTCAAAATAACTTTATTGATATAACACTAACACTACAGGTAAACAAGAACACTTATGAAAATCAGAAAAGAAGTTAAATTCATTCTTAATTTACATTTACTCATAGTTTTACACTTTTAAATCGATTTTCGTCAAGTTTTTGTAAGTTTAAATGTTTTTTTTCCTAGCGCTTTAAGAAATATCAAAAAGGTTAGTCGACATCACAAGAGACCGAAGATCTGGCAGCTACCTCGGACAAAGAATTAGTCTAGCTATTCAAAGGGGGAACGTTGCCAGTATCTTCGGAAACTTGCCTAAAGGGACTCCTTTTAATAATATATTTTAGTTTATGTTAAGGTTAGTTATTTATTTCAATGTATAATGTATAGAATTTATTAAATATATTATTTTATATATTGTATTATCTCTTCGGGTATGTCATTATTACTATATTGTAATCGCAATGTATTAGTGTGCCGAGTGTTGGCAAGCTTTTATCAATAAAAATATATATATACAATGAAGTTATATTTATACAAGGAAAAAATCAATTAAAATTACCTAATTCGTTATTAAATTGTATTTACACTGTGAAAGACAGGTTAGTTGAAGACAGTTTTATAAATAAAAATATAACTTGAAAAAGTTTGGTTATTCATTTACATTGATATAACACAATGTACACTTATGAACGTCAATAAAGAAATACATATTAAATGCTTCTAATTTTACATTAACTGTCAATTGTCAAATCAAGGGCTTTTATAAAAGCAGTTGGCTACCTAAACCAAATAGAGGAATACTCACTGTACGAAGAGGCAAGCTCCTTTCAATTGTGAATTTGGGGATTTCCACCACCACCTCCCGTCCCATATAACCTTCCTCCACAACTGCGGCTAGCCGTTCAGGTGTCAACTTCGCTATTATATTCGATACTCCTGTAAATAATGTTTAGTAATTTTAGAAATTAATACATCAGTGGCCTTTGTAAAGTGCCCTGTAAACGATCAAATTTGCTTGACAAATATGTTTGTCAAACTTCACGTTTTCATCAAACAATAGCTTAGACGATAAAACCAAATATCAAACAAATTTGTTAAATTTCTAGTAGATTCTGGTTTCTCCTTTCGTAACGTGACGTCGCCGTGCCGAGCGCTTACAATGAGTAATTCAGATGACACATTTTGGCATTGACTCTAGCACTGTAGACGATGGAGTCGAGAATGGTTGAAATTAAGAGATAAATTCTCTTGTTCTTGTCCATATAATCTCTTGATTTTATTTTCCATAACATCGGCATATCACGATAAACAGATATGAAATGCAACGTAAATTCTTTGTTCGTTATATTGCCACTCATATCGTCACTGAGAGTAGCGTCCTCCATGATGGCAATACAACGAATGAGATCTTGTTTGACAAACACCGCCGTACACGTTCAAACCTGTTTGTCAAACTCGACAAACACGTAGATTGTTTGACAAACGCCTCAAACACAGCAGTACACTATTAAATAATTTGACAAACACGTAAAATTTGACAAACAATTTGATCGTTTACAGGACACTTAAGACCTCAGATTTCTGTACTGTTTGATGATCATAAAAATAATTCTAAAATACCGCGCGAACAGCACGGTTACGTTCACACAGTGCCGCTAGATGGCGTGAAAATAAGTGCGTGCGTACAAAGTACACATGTCAGAGAGAGTGAGACAAAAGAAACGTCGTATCACGCAGTGTCATGGAGCGAAAGGCGGGACAGAGCTATAGTAAGAAAGATTAAGAGAGAGAGAGAGAGAAAGGGAGATCGAGAAAAATACACGCTATTGGTTGATGTATTCGTTTAGTTACATACTAGCCGTTTCCCGAGCGCTTTGCTGGGCGAATTAAAATAGGAAATAAATAAAATTTTATGTTTCATTATAATTTTTTTTCATATTTTTATTATTCTTCTTTTTAACTTCCCGCTAAGAAAATTGAAAATTTTCGTAAATCGAGTTTTTAACAGATGTTGACGTTTAGAGGTTCTAGGAAGCCTCCCCGAATGTTTCCGCGGTGAAGTCCGTATGGATAAATTTTCATAAAAGTAAAACAGCAATAAAAAAATGAAGGAACGTTGGAATTTAATAAATAAATAGCCATAAACCATCTATGAAAAATTTCGCATCGAACGGCAGTAGTCTCATGTCGATACGATCAGTGGTTTAGGCGTGACGGAGCCTCAAACGAAGACCATTTTTCTTTTATTATTATTTATTTTTTATTTAGATTAGAACTTTACATGGCAATTCTGTCGCATAACGTCTTGTGCAATAAACGCAGATTTTTTTTTAAATTTATATTATTAGCACGTATACAGTGTGTAAACAGTGTGAATAGATATACAAATACATGGAGTGATCATATACTGGTACATGATCATCTATTGGGGCTTTTACCTTAGTAATAATTATTTTCAAAGAAGTTTCACTTCTGACATGTGTACTTTGTACGCACACACTTTCTTTGTATAATAACATATTATTTTAATATACACAAGGTTTGTTTGACAGTTGATTTGGTCAAATCACTGGAAATCTTTCAAAATCCGCTTTCACCATATCCTTTTGCAATCTACCGAATCTATCAGATCCCAATAACATACAGGTCGTATTTCTTTAGGGTCTCTAATGACAAGAAGAACTTGCTGTCCCACTAACCTACTGCCCTGGTAACGAACCCACTAAAATGGATGGACACCATTTGTTGGTGGTTGGGGAACGATGAGTTTGTCCCGAAGGAATATTTAAGAAACAAATTTAATAAATGGCGAATCATATAAAAAGAATGCCTAGCGGTATCATGGCTCGTAGCACTACCGCTAGGCACTAACATTGCCAGAGGGCTCGCAAGTGTGTTACAGGCCTATAAGAATTAGTACTTATAGAACAGGGGACAAACGGGCAGGAGGCTCGCCTGATATTATGTGATACCGCTCATGGATACTCACATTGCCAGAGGGCTCGCAAGTGTGTTACCGGCCTTTTAAGACTTGGTACTTATGAATCAGAGGGAAAATGGATAGGAGGCGCACCTGATGTTAAGTGACAGCAGGGCTCGCAAGTGCGTCGCCGGCCTTTTAAGAAAAATGCTTATAAAAACACAAAACCATTTTGATGCGATATTTTGTTTTGAATGGATTTTTTACATTCTTTGCTCACCTTCCTTCATAGAGTACGGCGGGAGAAGAATATACATGCTGATATCATTGCCCTTGTATGGAAGTTCCAGGATTTGTGCTCCAAGGTCATCGTTTACCACTGAAAAGCAATTTAATTTGTCATGTTAACAGAATACGCGATCTCTTCCAGGCGAACAAAGAAGAAATAAAGAACTGGGGGCAAACGGGATCCCTGATGTTAAGTAATAACATAACACTTTCAATGCCTGAGGGCTCGCGAGTGCGTTGCCGGCCTTATAAAATTCGGTTTCGGGTACCTTTAAAGGTTCGGAAATACTTAAGTGGGCAGCTGGTTCCACATAGCGTTAGTGCGCGGAAAAACTGCCTTTAAAAACGCTCAGTTGTCGGTCAAACGTCGTGGTGATACGAGTGGAATTTTGTCTTCTGTCAAGTGTCACATTGATTGAAGTTATACTTCTTTAGGCGCGTTATGAAAAATTGATGAGAGTGAAATTTTACGATGCGCGTGCACCGTGACACATAATTAACAGAATGAAGTTGCCCACGGTAGATGCTACGGCATTGGACATAATTTAAAAACAACATTCGAATAATAATAGAATTAATGTTACACTTAGGGTCTGTTTCACAATGTATGGATAAAGTACCAAATAGCTATGCAACACATAAATTATGTGGAAGATAAATTGTGCTATTTGACACTTCATCGGACTCATAACTTATGATGGACTTTATGTGACGAATAGCGCTATCTGACAATCGTGAAACGTAACAATAGTGTTTATCCTACCAATAAGTAACAAATAGCTAATTTGGAACTTATGTAGAACTTATCCGTACATTGTGAAACAGACCCTTAATGTTAGAGAATAATAATATTTATTTATTTAATTATTCAAATGTAAACTGAACTTTGTTAACTATAATGACTCCTTTTCCAGTCTTTGATTATTTAATTGTAATAAATTATTTGCATGCAATCAAAAACTATTTTTAATAATGCCAAAGAAGTATACTTAACTTTATATAAGTTTTAAGTATATGTGTAATGTCTACTAGTGTCTACATTCAGTCAGTTAGTGTTTAGTGTAGTGCATACTAGTGTGCATTGTTTTATTAAGATATTTCAATTAACCAATAAATTATTTATAATGACTTCAAATTATTCCCCTTATAATGGTTAATTTTTATTTACTGGTAAGAGTATTTAGCACAATCACCACCGAACATAACTCCAGCCAAAAAAAAATTATTTTTATTAAAAAGCTTGTCAAAAACTTACTGTAATGAAATATTCCCTTCTGTCTCATAAAAGGCCACAAAGTCTGTCGGGTTTCAGACACAAAAAACACCTGCTTCTTCGTTCTTTCGACCAGGAACTTGGACGCCCACACCCCTTTGAAATACGCTGCATTTGCCAGCACCAGCTTGGTGGCTTCGGTTATACCGTCAGCGGGTATTAGATCCTGGATATTATTCTTTGTAACGCGTTCTACCCAGCTGTTGATGGTTTCCCGGGCTGCGATTGGGTTCTCATGGAAGTTCTGAAATTTGAACCATGAAGGTTTTATTTCCCTAATATTGCGACAGTCTGATATATATTTAGTGATGGCCAAGCACTATCATGGACATCCCTGATGAAGCTACAGGCTGTGCACCAATGGGGTTTCTATAAGTGCATCAAACACTCGCTTGTACAGTGAAGGAGAACATTGTGTAACCGGCATTAAAAATTCTATGTGTGTCAGACATAATGGGCCGCGTCTTAAGGCCCTATAACAGCACGAATTGCTGTGTCAGTGTCTCGGGGTGGATTGCGGGGCGCAGTGGAGAGCTGGAGCACTGAGGCGCGCCGGCCCGTAATAACAATTAGTTATGTAAAACATTAAATGAAATTTTATCATTTTTTTTTCTGAAATGGATTACTTTGCTTGCGATAAAATATATCGTGTAAATTTCAAAATCATGTTATACACATTTTCGTCATAAAATGAATTCAAAGTGTTAAAAATTAGCTATGATATTTTTCTATCGAGCGAAGTTATTTAAATCGTTTATCGATCTTTCAAAATGGATACATAAACTACTCAACTCCACCATATATTTTTTCCATTCGCCCTACTTCAAGAAACGATGACGAAAAATGGAAAGAAACAATATACTTTTTTGGAGTTTGGTGGCCAGATAGGTCCTTCACGATTTAGGTTGGCGTCTGGTAGTACGGGTGACCCCAGAGCAGGTGCTTTCCTCAACGAATAAGTAGCGCAATACAGCGAGGTGCTGCCAGCGTTAAAGGTACACTGCCACAGAGACCAAAATTTTTGAAGTTATACTTCTTTAGGCGCGTTATGAAAAATTTATGAGAGTGAAATTTTAGGATGCGCGCGCACCGTGACACAAAATTCAGTATGGGCGCCGAAAAAAGAAATAGAATATGCGTGACGTTTGACCATAATGACATTTGTAGTACCTTTTAAACAAATAAAGCAGTTTTAATTATTTTTTCAAAGAAATTTAGCAATGCTTTTTCATAAAGACCTATTGTTGCTTAGTTAAAAGGTTATGAAACATACCTAGTTATTATATATATATAATAATAATTGTTATTAACATTAATTAATAATTGAACAATTTACTAAATATTAAATATTGTTAAATTATTAACGCTAAATATCTATTATTAGTTATTTAATATTTCAAAAAAAATAAAGAAAGCCAAAGAAGTATAACTTCTTACGCGCGTACATAAGTACACGCACCATTTTTTTTTAATTTTAGATTGTATTTTTATTTTTTAATTAATTGTTTACTGACGTTTATAAGTTATCTATCATTTTGATTCATTGAGCAAGTAGTTGATTGGGGTCAGACGTCTTAAATTCGGTGTCAGCTGTTTTCTTATGAACATCATAAGAAAACAGGTACAACTTTCACATTTTAGAAGTATTGATTGATGAAAAAACTTTTTAACCGGATTAAAGTTATGTATTACTATAAATTAATATATTATTATTAATTTATTAACAATTATTATTTATTTATTATTAATTGCTTTACCGTGACCACGCACGCTGTAAAGCACGCGAAACGTCGGATAAATTTAAAATTATGTTAAATAATTGTAAATTTGTAATAAAACATATCTTTAATCCGGTTAAAAAGTTTTTACTTTAAATGTGTAAAGGTTATGTCAATCAAAGACAATAGCATTGATCATTTTTATTTCATAGGCAAGAATCTGATCTATGTGACAGAGACAACGGTTTCCTCAAGATGCTTTTGGTCTAAGATCCCGCTATACAACGACCTTCACCGAGATGCTTATTTAATGAAAATTATTTTATATATAATTTAATATATCAATAAATATAATCCATATGGGTTGCCTAGCAAATTTCAGTCCAGAGTATGTTTAATTAATTTAAAAAAAATATATTTTTTTAAACATTTCACCGGTATGATTATTAGATAAATTCGATACCAATCGAAAGTATGAAGCCCATAGAATATGCAAACGTTAGGTTGTTTTTAATTAATTAATTATTTATGTGTATATTTTTTATGTGACACTAAAGTATATATACATCTTTAGTATAAAAGAAGGTTATAGTGATACATATATAATACTACCCTGATTAAAAATATTGATTGAAAAAAGTTCAAAAAATTTACTACATGCAAATTATACAAAAAAAAGGGTGCGTGTGCTTATGTACGCGCGGTACAAGTTATACTTCTTTGTCATTATTAAAAATAGTTTTTGATTGCAAGCAAATAGTTAATTACAATTAAATAATCAAAGACTGGAAAAGGAGTCACTATAGTCAATAAAGTTCAGTTTACATTTGAAAAAATTAATAAATAAATATTTATTATTATTCTCTTACATTAAGTGTAACAAAAAATCTATTATTTTTCGAATGTTGTTTTTAAATTATGTATATATGCCATAGCATCTTCCGTGTGCAACTTCATTCTGTTAATTTACATAACGCGCCTAAAGAAGTATAACTTCAAAAATTTTTTTTTTAATATTAATTAAACATACTCTGGACTGAAATTTGCTAGGCAACCCATATGGATTATATTTATTGACATATTAAATTAAATATAAAATAAGTTTCATTAAATAAGCATCTCGGTGAAGGTCGTTGTATAGCGGGATCTTATACTATTTCCTTCACTAGCGAAATTTACATACACAGAATAGACAATTGCAAGTGATTCGAGTGATATTTGACTTAAAATGTATAAATAAGAAATTAGAGGTGTATCTTTAAGGATCGAGAAACTGCCTCTCCTCTTGTTATATTCACTTTGGTAAGCGTCTTAAAAAAGGTGGATAGAAGAATTAGAAGCGGTATCAGGAAGCGAATGAAGAAAGCCATAGACAGAGTCAGTTGGAAAAATCTGGAGGAGGCCTTTACGCGTGAAGGGGGTTCCGAAGCTAAGATAAGGTATAGAATATAAAGGATAAAAAATAAATCAGTGGCGCTACAACCTCTTTCGGGAGCGTTCAAGTATAACGTAACGTATTTTGGGAGGGGGGTCCTTTTGTAAAACGTTACGATATGGGGCGGGGATTAAATTACGCGTTAATATTTTTTTCGACTTACACCACATAATAGTAACTAAAGAGTCACTAGGTATTCACGAAACGTTTTTATATACTTGGGTACAGTACTGTACTTGGGTACTGAATAACGTTACGGCGAGTTACGTGGGGGGGGGTCAATAATCTCCAAAAATTGCGTTACGTCATACTTGAACGCTCCCTTAGGTCTAGGCTTCAGATTTCTGAATCTGTTTCATAATCATTTTCTAATCTAATAAGCAAGTAGGTGATCAGCCTCCAGTGCCTGACACACACCGTCGACTTTTTGGGTCTAAGACAGGTCGGTTTCCACACGATGTTTTCCTTCAACGTTCGAGCGAATGTTAAATGTCCATCGAAACAATTTCCATTGGTGCACAGCCGGGGATCGAACCTACGACGAGTAGCCAAAGCTGCTCAGTATATGTAGGATAACAAGATATAAAAATATAAAAAAATCTAAGCTATATATATATCCTCTTATGTCATGATTTGGAAAATAAAAGGCTTTATTATTATTATAACCGAAAACACTGTAGCTTACATACTAAGTGACTGTACAGTATAAATTCAAAATTAGAACGACTCCAAAACACTTTGCAATCTTTTAAATAATAAAACACATTACCAACGCCTGCAATTCATCCAAAAGTAGGTCGCGCACACATTGTCTGACGTTCAGGCCGCTGTCCACAAACATCCTGTTTGCATTCGTGAACTCGTAACTGTCGCTGTTATTGTTCATCTCTCGTGACCTTTTGTCCACTCTGTATGCTGTCAGCAGGTTCACCTTGTCCTGGAAATGAGGTGTACATTACAGATTGAGCCCAAGGATACAGTTAGGAGGCCCGGTTAACCCAAGTTGACTAGCTGCTGTGGTATCTAGCAGTATGATCAGCGCTGTGGATTCTGCTCCTCAGCATAATGCTGAGCCAGGGCCAATTACAGCCACAGCACACACGCATTACACACTTAAACCGAAAGGGAAAAGGGAAAAAAAATTCATTATATTTTTTTCTTTCTTTGATTATTGTTATTATGTGTGTGTTTTTGTTAGTAGTCAAAGTCAAAGTCAAATCATTTATTTCAATTAGACCATCTAAAATGGCACTTTTGAACGTCAAAAAAAAATACAAAGAAGATTCTAGTTGTCCCTTCTAAAAGGTAGTTTCGTGTGGAGAAGAATGGGCAAGAAACTCCACACTTACTCTTTTAAAATAGGTTTACAATATTTTGTTACATTTGTTAAATAATTATATGTGAAGACAATGTCCTCTTAGAATAAACTACTGTACTAAAAAAGTTAGTATACATGTTCCTCACATATTTACAAATATCGAAACCGTAGAATATTAACATTAAAGAGTAATAAAAATATTAAAAAAACACAACAAAACAGTGTGTGAGATACAAATAATAAATAAATCATTATATTTTTTTCTTTCTTTGATTATTGTTATTATGTATGTGTTTTTGTTAGTCATAAATGTAAGATATTCTTCTATACTTCACAATGCATTGTTTGGTAATTAATCTAACAAAACTATGTTAATTATATTTACTTATAAATAATTTTAGGTTCCTTATCATAAGTTGGGTCTAACGAAGTGTCAATTAAAAGATGGCGTCATCTAATTAAATTAATTTTTCGTCATTTGAGATTTCAATAAATTATTTTGCAAATATAAATACTAATATTTCATAAATTCTCTTTACGAAACTTTAATTTTAGAAATAGAATTTCTATAAGGTAATTCGCCCTTCTCACTCACTCTCAATCGGTCTTAATCGCTCTCTCCCTTTTCTTAGACAAAAACGCTGCACATCTTCGTGACGTTTCATCCGTAAACATTTTACCCTCGGCGCCTAAAGAAGTTCCACTTCAAAACTGGGTTGCTCGATAGACGAAAAATATGGCACAGAGCGCCCCACGCTTTTTCACAATAATACCAGTATTTTTTGTTCATTACCATTTTCAGCCTAAATTAGGAATTATTTTTCACTTTTTAGTTTGATGTGCTTTAAAAGCGTGTGTTCTAGTTTTTTTAAACTATTATTTATTTTATAGTTAATTTTTTTTTTCGGATTATTGCATTGTCATCGATCTTTGACAGGTGCACAAAGTTTGAATTAAATCTGTCCGTTAAAAGTGGGTCAAAATCGAGTCCGAAGGAGTCGGTTACATACATACATAGATACATACATACATGCATACGTACATACATACATACAGATGAAGGTAATATAAAGCGTGTAAAAATACATTGAAACATGAATATGTATTCGTAAAAAGAGGCGCTTCATTGCTTTCACACAGGCACTGCCGGTGGTCGGCGCGGCCCTGATTGTTTAAGTGGTAACAAGAATTGTATGTAATTGTAACCATTATAGCCTGCTCAAGTCTTGCGGGGAGCAACCCAAGTGTTCACCAAGAACTTGGCTTCTTTGTGCCTATATGTGGGACCAGCCAAGGCCAAGATTTGCGATACCAAGACCCAGAATCTGTTGCATAGAGGTTGCTGCTGCTGGTGTCTCCACCATCGACATCTTCATATGTTCGCAGAGTTCACTGTAGCGATTGTATATCTTATGTATTTAATATTTGCTAAGTACTAAAAGGATAGTGTATGTTTATGTGAATAAATAAATTTTATGTAATCATTACTCATGTCTCCATTAACCAAAGGATGCAGGCCATTACAGTAATTTTTATAGCACCAAACAATTTTATATAAATTGCATGTAAATGCGTAAATAATAATAAATAATAATATATAACAATATAGTAATATAATATAATATATGACAATTTTAATTTACATTCATTGGAATGTCAGTCACCATGTTATGTTTGCACTATTCTTAATGGGCGTATATATTTACTTTATTTATTTATGTATTTGCTCAACAGTATTCCTACAGCTACTCACTAAACAATATCCAAACAATTACATTGTACACAAAAGCCAAAAACGGAATACACATTCAAACATAAACAAAGCACAGTTTCACCTTTATATACAAAAAATATAACAAAGTATATAATATGTATTTATAATAAATTCTAAGTTCTAAGATTCATTGATCATTATAATATATATTTAATATAAAGGAAGAATGACAAAGCCATTATTAGAAAAATTTTCCAGAGTTTTTTAAATTAATTTTTTAGATACATTAAATATTATATCTATTTGCTGGTAATTTGTGTTATAATCTGAAGGTAATACGATACATACTTAAATTTTTTTTTTTAAAGGCAAGGTGTATTATAGCGTGAAAGAGTTTTGACAACAATTATAAATAACTAGACTTATAATTATGATTATATAGCTGATTGTGCGGTTTTTTATATGAGGAATCAATGGTATGTTAGTGTAAATTTAGAATCAATTTATCCTTCCTGTTGACGTTCAAAATTGTACTTGTTTTCCTATATGAATAAAGTCATTTTGAATTTCAAGTAAACTAATTCTTACCATAGAGTCTGAGATCTTCAACGCCTGCTTCAAATTCTGTTCTGTCCGTCCACCGGCAGCAATATACCCCAATAGCAACGCGTGGTACACAGAGAACGGCGAGAAAAATATATTATCTTCTGGCACAGCTTTGTTTATGGAATTGAATAGGTCCAATGTGAAGTGTAGCTGGCCTTTATATAAATCTATCCGGGATTCTGGATTCGCCTTAGACTCATCTTTGTCCAAGCACTGGCCGTGTACCGACGCTATGGCTGCGATGAAGAGCGTTAATTTCAGCATCTTTTATCTGTAAATAAACGATTTGTGTTATGGAGGCTAAAAATAGAAACAAAAGAAGGTCCTATCTCAGCACGAATTGCTGTGTCAGTGTCTCTGGGTGGATTGCGGGGCGCAGTGGAGAGCTGGAGCACTGGGGTGATACGGTTGGAATTTCGTATTCTGCCTCGACGTCCGATGTCTCATGTACACATGTATATTTTATACTATACTAGCTGACCGGGCAAACGTCGTTTTGCCATATCATTTATAATAAAAAAATAGGGGTTGATCGTAGAGGGGTGAAAGTTAGGGGTTGTATGTATTTTTGTATGTTGTATCATAAAAAAATAGAAATTAAAAATTTTGTCCAAAAAATAAAAAATAAAAATTAGGGGTGGACTACCCCTAACATTCAGGGGGATGAAAAATAGATGTTGGCCGATTCTCATAGATACCGGATAAGCACAAAAAATTTCATCAAAATCGGTCAAGCCGTTTCGGAGGAGTTCGATTACGCACCCCGTAACAGAAGAATTTTATATATTAGATATTCATAAGTATCTGATTGTTCTCCTTTTAATATGTGTGACGTTGAGAGTATACAATAAAATAAAATAAAATAAACGTATAGGACATGTTTATTTATTGCTATAATACAGTACACATTAAGTGTCATGTTGCTGTTTGCTGAGGTCAAACCGAGAAACTCAGTGTCAAAACGGTAAAATAAATTGTTTATGGAATTTCCTAGTACACGCTTCAGCCTTCTCGTGAGCGTGAATAATGACAACCTTCGGCTGGGTAATTCCGAGTAAAGGTTTTGAAGTCAGCGTGACATTTGACCTCAAAAACGGACATTTTTAATCGTGTTTAACTTCAGTGGGATGAGCATTGTCGAGTCGTGTCAGTTCGATCCCCGGCTGTGCACCAATGGATTTCTATGTGCGCATTTAACATTCGCTCGAACGGTGAAGGAAAACATCGTGAGGAAACCGACATATCTTAAACCGAAAACGGCGGCGTGTGTCAGGCACTGGAGGCTGATCACCTACTTGTTTTAGATTTAAAAAGGATCATGAAACAGATTCAGAAATCTGAGGAACCTACAGAGGTTGTAGCGCCGCTGATTTTTCTTTTTACTTCAGTACAACACTTTTTTTTATAACAGTAGGCTCACTGGATGTTAAGTGATACCGCCCATGGACATTCACCTTGCCAGAAGGCTTGTGACTGCCTTTTAGGAATTGGTACGCTCTTGGAGGACCACCCTTAGTCGAATTGGATCGGTTTCAGTGAGCCGCTGGTCACATAGTGGTGGAAAAAACTGCCTTAAAAAACACCTTGTCGGAACAGACGTTGAGGTGATACAGATGCAGGTATTAATCAGAATTACTTATGTATTCACTTCTAGTTTACGGTTCGAAAACCGGTTGCAGTAAGCCTAGTATCAAGTGCGGGCATTTTAAGACTTGGTACGCTGTTTTACTGTTAAGTCGAAATTCAGAAGGGTTCGCTTTCAAGAGAAAAGATTCATCATAAAATTATGACGTTATGATAATTAATATGACATTTGCATGCCTACTTTTATATGCAGTGTGTTTTTTTAATAATTAATCAATAGGAATGCAATTTCTTTGCAAATAAACGATTTATCGTCGCTGTAGAATGATAACCTCGTATCTCCAGAGAACCAAACATTACAGGAAACGAAAAATGTTTCATTTCGTAAATTTTAGTTAAAATATTATGTGTTTTTGTCCATAGTTTTAGATGGTGGTACTTCGTGATTATACGACAGATATAGAGTTAAATGACAGTAGAGTTTAAGAATAAAAATTAAATGGTTTTTGACATACAAATTTATCATTCTTCAGTGACGTTATTATTATTATTAATACTTCAGCAGGCTGCTGGTTCCACATAGTGGTGGTGCGCGGTAAAAACTGCCTTAAAACTTTATTTACATAGAAATGATTTAATCAAATATATAATAATAATAATTCAGCTGAACATCAATAGCTATTAGGGTAAACATTTTGAAGAAACCGGCATATTTTGGACTCAAAAATCGACCAGAAAGACGGCTTAATTCAGCGTTTATTCTGTGAAGGCGTTCAGATGCTTCGTCATAATGGATTTCCCTCGCAAGATCAGAGAAAGTCCGCCGCGTCACAGTTATACAATCGCTGGTGTCATTCACTAGCGATTCATTTCAATAGGATCAAGCGTCGTTATAGATTAAGAACATGCCTTTTATTGAGGGAAATACATTTTCGCATACCTACCTACATATATAATAATTTTTGTTTATACATTTATTTTTTCTTTAGATTTTACTTTATTTTATTTTAGTTATAGTGTCGTGTTATTTTGAGTTTTTTTTAATTATTTATGCACTTCTTGTACTTGTACTGTAGGTGTTTCTTTTTTGTTGGTCCATATAGGGTTGCCTGAAAGAAATCGCTTGTTAAGGCCGCCCGTTGCCTCATAACTTATGTTTTTGTATAAGGTAATAAAGTGTAAATAAATAAATATATACACAAAACTATATATGCGCACTACCTGCATTGTTGTAAAAAAAATATTGCACATGTTATGTTTACTTTAGTGAATAAATTTTAAACATAGTTTATATTTTATTATTTGCAGAGCAGCTAATATTTATATTTTATATAGCTTATTTACTAATAATAATATAAATATATATCACCCCAGAGCTGGTGCTTTCCTCAACGAATAAGTATCGCAATACAGCGAGGAAAGCTGCCAGCGTTAAACATTGCCACAGGGAACAAACTTTTCAAATTTGTTTACATTAATTATTTTGATTTTAATTGATACTATATAGGTTGTTAAAAATAATAACACGATGTTACGGAACATTCAACATTTTTATGGTGGCGATCAGGTGTATAAGGAATAAATTGTATTATTATTTTTATTAAAATGTCTCTTGTCTAGTTTATTTGTTTATAAAAGCTTGCCAACGCTTGGCACACTGATACATTGGTACAAGAAAATTCAAAATTTAATCTCACAAGCACTCATAGGCAAACAAGAAACACGAATAGAAAATACATCCTAGTATATGATATGTATTACAAACGCGAAAGTTTGTAAGTATGGATGGATGTATGATGGAAATGTTTATCTTAAATAGTCTTACAAAAATAGTATATATCTATATCTTATGTGTAAGCCATTATAGGCAAAATAGTGAACCATAACTACAATAAAAATTCATAATTTATTTCAAATGCACATATTTAATAAAAAATTGAATACTTAATGTAAATAGATACTTTTGTCGCTTCTGGTATTTAAAGTAGATGAAAAATGTCTTTCACGCTACATCATCTGAACAAATAATATTTTAATCCTTCGCAGACGAAGTCGCGGGCACCAGCTATTCCATTCATAAATAATAAGGACTAAAGTAAAATGGATTTCAAAGTGTGAGGGTAGCTGTGGATATCCAGACCTAGCTCATTTATCAGAATGCTCTGGACATTGGCGCGTTCTTCTGAGAGAGACAAATGTGATGATGGGATGCCTGGAGTATTTTTTTTATGTAATAGGAGGCAAACGGGCAGGAGGCTCACCTGATGTTAAGTGATACCGCTGCCCATGGACACTCACACTGCCAGAAGGCTCGCAAGTGCATTGCCAGCCTTTCAAGAATTGGTACGCTCTTTTCTTGAAGGACCCTAAGTCGAATTGGTTCGGAAATACGTCAGTGGGCAGCTGGTTCCACATAATGGTGGTGCGCGGCAAAAACTGCCTTAGAAAACGCTCTGTTGTGGAACGACGGACGTCGAGGTGATACGGATGGTATTTGTATTTTGCCTTGACGTCCGATGATGAAACAGCTGAATGGACGGATGATATTATAAACCGTACTTTAATCACATTTTAATCTCCCTGAATCTAATTACTGGTTAAATCAAGCGATTTAGTATACTAAGATGTTTTAATGTACCGAGAAGTCGTAAATTTGCGGGAATTACGTTACCTACATATCGACTAACGGAATCACAAATCTCTGATTACGGTAATATACCGTTAACAATTATGTAGCAAAGATGTTTAATTGGTATCGATAAATTAAAAAACTGTAATATAAATACGGAAATATAAATTTGCAACCATTATTATTACTAAAGCTGGGTATCGATTACGCGCTCCAGCCGCGCGAAATGGAAACCACTTTGGAACGCGCGCCAATGTGTTCGTTGGAGCGCCCGAACGCGGAGTCGAGCGGTGCGTTCCGACGGGTGTCCGTTTTTTAACCACGCATCAATCGTGGAGCGCGCGCCAGTTGGGACGGACATATCGTTTTTTTTTTGTATTTGTTGCGCTCCCAATTGTGGGATAACCAAAGTTGCCGTAAATTAATACAACTGTATGGTACAAAAGAACTCCTGTGGAATAGCAAAGGTTCTTCGTATCATAATAAATCGCTTAGAGAAGATGCTTGGAGAGAAATCAGTAGTGAAATGGCAGTCCCTATATCATCGTACAGAAGAGAAAAATGGAGAATATCTAAAAGCCAAATCACTGGGTCTGGTAATTATTATACAGATTTTTAAATTACAACTGTTAATTAACTCAAAATGACGGTTTTAAAGATTTAGCTGATTTTAGTTTTGAAATATTTGTATGACTGGCTTCCATGATGAAGGTTCGAACACTGGAACAGTTGCCACGCGCGCCAGGCGCGCTTAAGCCGCGTATCGACTACGCGCTCCAGCCGCGCGCAATGGATACCACTTTGGAACGCGCGCCAATGTTTTTGTTGGAGCGCCCGAACGCGGAGCGGTCCGTTCCGACGGGTGTCGGTTTTTTACCACGCATCAATCGTGGCGCGCGCGCCAGTTGGGACGGACATATCGTATTTTTTTGTGTTTGTTGCGCTCCCAATTATTGTGGATAACCAAAGTTGCCGTAAATTAATACAACTGTGGAATAGCAAAAGTTCTTCGTATCATAATAAATCGCTTAGAGAAGATGCTTGGAGAGAAATCAGTAGTGAAATGGGAGTCCCTATGCCGGAATTAAAGAAAAAAATTACTGTGCTCCTATCTTCGTTCGTTCGCCACACGTACCTAATGAAATTTTCTTTCATTTCATTTCCAACACTAACTTAGTTATCATTCAAACTTCTTTGGTCAATCACAGATTAATTTTACTTCCCAACAATTTCATATAACTAATTCTAAAGCTGTGAGTTACTTTCAACACGACTTCAATTTACATTCATCAAAACAATCAAGTTACATTCGACAACAAACGAATTAACAAACTAATATGGTGGCGCGGGGCATATTCCGTTCAACCAATCAGCGCGCGAGGTGCGATCCGTTTCACAATTTCACGGTTTCACTTCGATAGATTACAATCTACCGAATAATAATACGTTAAATTGTAAGCAGTTCGTTGAGGTTAACAATCTTTCGACAGTTTACAATCTCGCGAGATAGATTACAATCTAACCGTGTTTACAATTTTACGGTGGCATATATATGTGTACAAAATCTATAAATGAATCCCTATTTCCCTTGGTCACGGCATCACGCGTGAACGGCTTGACCGATTTCGCTAATTCTTTTTTTGTTGTGTTTGTTATTGTCAGAACGTTCTTATGAAAGAAATTAAATAACAATTAAGAAAATTGCGCGGAAAATTAGAAAATTTAAGAATAATTAACCACCATACAATCCAAACTTTTTTGATGTTCCTTTGTGTTTTACATAACATTTGACTGCGTGCTGCAAATATCGTCAAAGAGAATGTAAGAAAAATGAATATCGTTTAAAACAATTACTTCGATCGGAGTTATTATATTGATAAAATACATTAATTTGTTCTCGTGTCGGAATACTAAACACTTTGTTTCTGAAATATTTTTTTACTTAATTATACAAATTCGAAATCAATATTCATAGTTAAGACAGGACAACGTCTGTCGGGTCCGCTAGTATATGTATAAAATAAGGTCCCGCAGCGAGGGTCGAGGATATTGGGAAATTCCCCGCTCATAACGTACCCACGCAATGCTTGTGTAAGTTCCAGCGAACACGTTCGCTCACGGAATACAAACAGTTTTGTTTTCTATTGATTAATGTTTTATCTTTATCTATCGAGTGGGTGCTTCATGTTTACTAGCTGTATACCCAGTTCCTGATATCTTATCATCAATGACTGTAGCCTGCTTCTTGCGTCCAACTATAAAACCCTGTTTCTCCTTCTTAGCTCCAACCACGTTACCTTCTTTCGGCTTTTCCTTTTTTTTTTATGTAATAGGAGGCAAAGGGGCAGGAGGCTCATCTGATGTTAAGTGATACCGCCGCCCATGGACACTCAGAATGCCAGAAGGCTCGCAAGTGCGTTGCCGGCCTTTCAAGAATACGCTCTTTTCTTGAAGGACCCTAAGTCGAATTGGTTCGGAAATACTTCTGCGGGCAGCTGGTACCAGGTTCTTTCTACCAGGTTGGGAATCCTCTGTCATTGAGTGTCCATGAGCGGTCTGTTGGCCCCTGTTCCTTTTACTTAAGTTCTCATTGGTCTCTTGTCACATTTACAAAGAGATAGGTGTGGTAAAACGGTACATTAAGACTGTTTTGTTTTATTCAAACGTATTTAATTTTAATTTTGTTGCAAGCAGAGTATGATGCTATTTTCAATTTATACATGATCTATTGTGTAATAGCTATCTTTTCTAAAATACAGACACTTATGGTATAAACCAAAAAAAAATCAGTAGCGCGACAACCTTTTTATGTCTGAGCCTCAGAAATCTGTATGTCTCTGTATGGCTAGCCGGTTTCCTCTCGATGTTTTCCTTCACCGTTCGAGCGAATGTTAAATGCGCTTGTAGAAAGTACATAAGTTCCGGGGATCGAACCTACGACGTCAGGGATGAGAGTCGCACACTGAAGCCACTACGCCAGCATAAATTATTTTTCGTAGCAACATATTTTTGTATTTATTTTTATTTATATAATAGACATAGACATAACATTTATTACTAACGAAACACACACAGAAACACACAAAATGATAATAATCAAAAAATTGAAAAATAACATTTTTAACCTATGACCGTCAATGTTGAAAACTGTCAAAAAATTTATACGATTTAATCGGCAATTTTTAGTAATGTTTTTAATAATATAAACGGTGTTGCCCGATATAAAAAATTACGTAACCATACGTCACGTGATCATTTCCATTTAAACTCATTGTCCTCATTCCCCCCGTTCTACACTATGTTATATATGTATGTTACATAATGCTTTGTTAATATTTATAAAGATATTTCTGGTAAATCCAATGTAGTCATCAAGGAAAATTAGTACATACACTAAAAAACCTTGATAATGCATTATACACATATCTGACGCAATGACTGCGAGTATCATGACCCAACTCCGCCTATGGACTCGTCTACTATATGTCAACAAATGCGCAGAGGCTATGAGAACTTGGAGAACCTGAAGTGGCGGTGGGCGGACCACATAGCATGGACTTGAATGAAGACCTCAGAAGAACAAAAGACTGCGCGGCGACTGGCGTTGGAGGTCTTTATAAAGCGACTTAGTGTATTACTTTTGAAAAAAATTTATTAATCAATAAATGATTATTTGCGTGAGACACTGTAGTTGATATAAATTTAACAACGTATGATATGTACGATACAAATAACATAAGAATTTACCAATTCATATGACTAATAATGTAAAATTCCTTTAAAAACAAATTTGCGCGCCATTGTGTGTGGCAGAATAATATGCCAACTAATACGACTATACCACCTTACACATTTTTGTACCATATTCATGCAATAAATAATAATTATTATTTTATTACTCACAAAAATAGGTTACATACACGTATCCCAGACTCCAGAGTGATCGATGCTATGTAAGTATTTCCCAATTAGTGTTTTTGTATTATTAATTTTATTTTTGCACTCAAAGATCACACACAAGGCGGACAATCAGATACTTATGAAAATACACGTGTGAGAAAGACATAAGAACTCAATAAGGAAGAACTTCCTCACAATCAAGTAGCCCGCAATTATTTCTTGTCTTTGTTGTTTATGTTATACGGGAATCACAATATGTAATTCGTTGCATTCTTCGGTCTGATCGCGTATGACAATACCAGATTTTCACATCACACAGGTATAACACAGATACAATGTTTAACCAGGCAATGACAAATACATATGTGTAACACAGCTATAAAATTTCACAATACTCGTCACACAAATTAGAAAGCGAGCGCGATTTCATTGTTTACAGACATTTTACATTTGTATTCCATTAAATGACTCAGTTGAAGTTATTTCTTATATGTATAATAACTTTTTGAGTCCGCTAATCAGGAATAACGGTTTTAGCCGGATTTATCGAAAACATGTTATTTATTTATTGTTGTTTAAGACAATGTCATGTAACAGACGGCGCCATTTGCATTTCTCCAAATTTTAAAAGCATTTTGACAGTAACGAACTAACTAGGAAATAACGAATTTTATGCTACCAATTCCCTTTCTTGTTCATTTATATATTTATAATTTAAACCATTGTCTAAATTAATAAATATTGGTAACTGTTTCTTTCGTTAAGTTAATAAGTTCACTAGGAAATTAAGATTTTCTTTAAATCCTCACTGTTGTTACTGTTTATTATTTGATATTAACACACTGAAATATAGCAAAAATTTTCAAGAAATTTAATCAACCTAATTTCGGTCAAATGAGCAACATTTGTGAACTTAATAATTGTGAACAAAGTCTGTTATGAAAGAGGTACACACTACACAGGTATCTTGTATTAAAAAACCCTAAACATAAATGCATATATTATTACAACGAATAAACATGTTTATAATACGATATTACGATTACTACGGTGTTTATATATTTGTTATCAGAGCAGAAGCAAAAAAAGACTCACCGATTTCGATTTTAATATCCGATCAAACACAACACGTTACTCTATCACGGTGTCGCGATGCGAACTAAGCAAGAGCTGTTCGCTGTCCACTATTTGTGGGGCAAACTTGTATGACTGGCCGAGTTATCTTGTTTCAATACTTGCAGTCTTTTGAATTAAATTATTAATGCAGAAGTGTGTAATTACTAAGAGGTTAGATTTTTTTTTCGTTGTCTAACCTTAAGAGGTTGGTTAGGTTTATATATAGTATCTAATCTGTGCCCAGATAATTTAGACGCTTACAAAAAAAATCAGTGGCTATAATCAGTAGCTATAAATTTTTTAGGTTTCTGTATCTGTTTCATGATCATTTATTAATCTAATAAGCAAGTAGGTGATCAGCCTCCTGTGCCTGACACATGTCGACTTTTTGGGTCTAAGGCAAGCCAGTTTCCTGACGATATTTTCCTTCACTGTTCGAGCGAATGTTAAATGCGCACATAGAAAGTCCATTCGTGCACAGCCAGGGATTTAACCTACGACCTCAGGGATGATAGTCGCACGCTAAAGCCACTAGGCCAACACTGCTCATTCACGCACAAAAGCTGTTTTGTATTCCACGTCACATTTGGCGGTGCTTTTTACCGATATGAATTAGAATTTGTGACAAGGCAAGACTGTCCCTAGAATCATGACCCCAGCTGGATCCGCTCTTGGTTGTCTATTTTTCATTATTAGTCTCCGAATCGCAGACTGGTGTGGGGCTCTTCATACTCCTGCGACTAGTGCTAGACAGGCTACTAATTAATTTGCGATATTTGTTTTAAAATAAGTGTTGCCATAGTCATTTTGTATAATGATTTGATATTTTAAAAGAGTACCGAGAGTTTTTTACGCCAACTTTTTCTCTCGGCCTACACCATGTCTTCTTTGCCGATGAGTAGATAGAATAGATGTCTACCGAGACAAATTTAATGGCATGGATACCTATATCTTATATTCCGTAATAAACCTATTTTTATTTTATAACTTTCTGGGAAAAAGTTCCCCAAATGTATTCTCAAAACTATGATTTTGATGAATTATTTAGTGCGCTGAATTTGAATCGATCTGACTTATTACGAAAAAAATGTGTTTAATCATGCATTAAGCGAAAAAGCACAAACTTTGAGGTGTAGGCCTCAGTTTCATGATCATTTCTCAATCTAATAGGCAAAAAGGTAAGTAGACATAGAAAGTCTATTGGGGACTGTCAGCCAGGATTCGAACCTACGACCTAGGGGCCGGCAACGCACCTGCGAGTGTCATTGTGTGTGTGAGTGTGCTTATCATCACGTAAGCCCGTTGAAATATCTAAAAAATCAGTGACGCTACAACCTTTTTTAGGCCTGGGCCTCAGATTTCTGTATCTGTTTCATTTGTCAATCTAATAGGCTAGTATGTGAGCATTCTCTGTGACCCACACCAACTTAAGGCATGCCAGTATCCTCACGATATTTTCGCACTTTCGAATGCGTACATAAAAATTCCATTGCACAGCCGGTATTCAAACTTATGACATCTGACCTAATCAAAGTGAAGATTAAACACGACCTCGGGATTGAGACTCGTGCGCATAGGCACTAGGTCAAAACTGCTAGTCTACTTTGCTTTTTATTACTTCGTTTTACTGATTTCACAGATAAATTCAACAATAGACTGTCTATAATGAATGATCCACTTGAAATAGAATCTGTAGACGCCGACGGAGATTTAATCTTTACAACAAAAGAATTCGAAAAGAAAATTAATTAATTTTTAATTTATTTATGCTCTCAAACGACACATGTCATGAGGACAATTAGATACTAATGAAAATAATAATAATAACAATCAGTGGCGCTACAACCTTTTTAGGTCTGGGCCTCAGATTTCTGAAGCCTGACAGTTGAAACACGCCGTTGACTTTTTGGGTCTAAGACATGTCGGTTTCCTCACGATGTTATTCTTCACCGTTCGAGCGAATGTTAATGTCACTAATGAAAATATCATAGAATATACATGTGAAAATGACATGAGAGCTTAAGAAGGCGCCATACCATGAGAAGCCCGCTTGAATCGAATTCGAACTCTGATTTGTGAATCTAAACCATCCAGGGCGTCACCCAAACGCACACAAAAAAAATCATTCAATTAAGAGTTCAGTAGCATAAACATGTTCAGCAGAATTATCTTATATATAAAATTCTCGTGTCACAATGGGAACGAGTCCCATACTCCTCCGGAACGGATCGACCGATTCTCATGAAATTTTGTATTCATATTCAGTAAATCTGAGAATTGGCTACTATATATCTTTCAAACCCTTAAATGAAAAGGGGTGTCCACCCCAAACAATTTTTTTTTTAATTTTTTGATCTAGTATTATTATTTAATATAATTTTTATCAATATAATAACTCCGATCAATGCATTTGTTTTAAACGATATTCATTTTTCTTACATTCTCTTTGACGATATTTGTAGCACGCATTCTGTCAATGTTATGTCAAACGGCATTAAATGTAACAGTAAAAAAGTTTGAATTGTGTGGTGGTTAAGTATTCTAAATTTTTCTAATTATCCGCGCAATTTTCTTTATTTTTTTCTGTCATAAGAACCTCCTGATAATAACAAACACATCAAAAAAAAATATCGAAATCGGTCTAGCTGCATGATGGCGTGACCAAGGAAAATAGGGATTGCTGTGGTTAACGTTTTTTTTATATAACATAGTAGTTAACTATTCAAAGGAAACGGTAGGAGAACATGCTTTTTTGGTGGTGCCATTAAATTGTGGCTTATGTGAACCGTTGGTAGGTACTTTCAACAAAGCGCCATCTACTAAAACTGTGAGTATCAAATAATAAACAAATATTTTGCAATAAAATAATATCGCGGCATAAATTGAGATGTAAGATGATGTATCCTATCTTTTAAGTTAGATCATACTGCACACGGTGTGCAAATTTGATTGAAATCGGTTCAGTAGTTTAGGAGTCCATAGCGGACAAACAACGTGACGCGTAATTTATATATATTAAGATGATTGCTTTACTTTCGTAATGCTACATTATATCTTATCTACACGAATATTATAAAGAGGAAAGCTATATATACTTGCTGTAATATATTCATATTACAGCAGCACTTATTTGCCGTCTCGCTCGTCTATTTATTTCGCATATGTGTTTGCATGTTGTTCCCACGAGAATGTAAGTGCGTGCTCCTATTTCACCATGCCTAGTTACAAACATTGTGTAAAACAAAAAACTTGGCGATTAAAGAGTGGCGGAGTGTTTAAGGCCAGCCTTGCGATTCTGTAACTCACTTTTCGAACTCACACAGCGGTTTTCGCATCGGCGGTCGCTCTCAAATCAGTCGTGAAGCAGTCATTTTATGATTTGGTATTCTGAAAAGGTGGGAGCTTGTAGTTTATTGTTTATGTGAGTTACAGAATCGCAGGGCAGTTCTTCTCTTCCGTTCTAAGTCCTCGATTTGGGAACTGGCAGTAAATGTAAAATTTGAAGTATTTATATGTATTTCTTTTAAACATTCATAAGTGTGTTATCTCAATGAATAAATGATTTTGATTTGATTTGACAACATTACATATTTCGGCCATACAATGCACAGAGAATGAGAACTTGAAGAAACTGATCGTGGTTGGTAACACAGAAGACAATTGTGACCAGTGGCGTAGCTAGGTGACCAAGGGCCCTGGGGCAAATTAAAAAATGGGGCCCCACTGCTATATAAACTGATTAGGTTTTATCAAATAAAAATATGAAATATACAAATATTTTAAAAATGCTAGCTTAGCATAGCAGCTTAACCTCTTTTTTGTGCAGGGCAGGTATTAAAAATATTAAACAGTAACAACATAAATTACAATTAATACTTGGTGTAGGTTTGGCGAATAAAATTAAATACAGAAGATTCAAGGGTTTATTATATAAAGGTCGGGTCGTATAACTGACTAAAAACAATTATGTTTACAATTTTTCCTAACTTTAATTTTCGCAAAAGTATCAATGCCTTTGTTTAAATCCAGGCTTGATGCGGTTTTGTTTTCAATTGCTATCTAATTCGCGTTATACTGGGTGGCGCAAAAGAACTGGCACTAAAGGAAATTTGTTTATTTTTTTTATATGATATTTCCTATCATTCTGTTGTTGAAAAATGTGTAGGTAACAAATATAAAAAATACACTGAAAATAAACATGACCGTTTTACTCCCCAAGAACGTGGAATAATCGTGTCAATGTTTGAAAATGGGAGAAATTTCCAAAAGTTCAGAACGAGCGAGATTTCTGGTGAGGATTTGAGGGCCCCCTGAGCTTGAGGGCCCCGGGGCACTGCCCCGCCTAGCCCCTTGGTAGCTACGCCACTGATTGTGACAGTTCACCAACCAGATAGACCGATCAAGCGAAAGACTCTTCTCAAAACTGCAATAAGAGAGGTAACTTTTATGTCCCCCAAGTGGTGGAGAAAAAGAAAACCAGCCTGATCCTGAACAGGTCTCTTAATTTCACTTCACGTTATTCCAGCTTCCTTTGCCTCTGCAATTCTGCCAGGTCTGTTTTGGCCGTTTCCAGAATAAGAGAGGTGTGGAACAGGAATCAGAAATCTGGAGTATGGTTCAATAACCAAGGAAATCAATCAATATTGATTTCCTTGCTGACCATACGCTCGTAAGTATACATACCGTTCAAGTATTACGTAAGCACTATATGGGCAGGGAGGGGGGGGGGAGCACACATTGTCTATGCTTGAAAACGAAATGCATTTTCGAGGATTCCTACAAAAATATTACGTATATGTAGTATTATTTTTAAAAGCTTTATTTACGTTTGCTGACAAGAGGAAGGGGGGGGGATTAATTTGCTCTAAAGCTGCTTACGTAATACTTAAATAGCCCCCTACGGAAAAGAGAGAGATAGAAGATTCTGTAATTGTCGTGTTATTTTTCTATTTCTGTGTGGGCTCTCTTTGTCAAACCTACCTACCTTTCTCTAGAAATTTGGAGCCGCGTCTTTGAAAACACTGTATCGTACTTTCTCGGTTAGTGCAAGTAGGCCAAATCATCAATCATCTCTTTAAGTATTACAGTCAAATTCTAAAAATACCTACAGCCGTAAAAACTGCACGTTTGATTCAACTTTTGGAAAGTTGTTTAATAATAATACACATAGACATAACATTTATTACTAATGAAATACACTCGGCAATGGTGTACCATGCAATAATGTGATGGCGCATGCCAATAGAAATTAATTAAAACATCATGATTTGTGAAATGAATGAAATAAGGTACATACATATTTTTGGCTATGACTAACGTGATCACAAACGCAATAATAAAAAAAAACCTAACCTAACACTGGGAACTGAGACAATATCATTTACATAATTCTTGTAATATTATCAGTTTTTTTAAGGGGTCCAAAGCCATGCGCCTCCTTAGTATTACTTGGGGTACTACATGTAAATCGTAAAGAACGATAGAAAGAATTGGAGCTGTTTTTAGATGAGTTATGTAACCTAACATTACTTAAATAAATCAATGGCGCTACAACCTTTTTAGGTCTCGGCCAGATTTCTGTACCTGTTTCATGATCATTTGGCAATCTAAAAGGCAAGGAGGTGATCAGCCTTCTGTGCGTGACGCACGATTTTTTGGGTTTAAGGCAAGCCATGGCAAGCAATGTTTTCCTTCACCGTTCGAGTGATTGTTAAATACGCACATAGAAAGAAAGTCCATTGGTGCACACCCGGGGATCGAACCTACGACCTCAGGGATGAGAGTCGCACGCTGAAGCCACTAGGCAAACGTTATATATATATATTTTAGTTAATAATTTAAAGCGTAAACAAAATGTAAACAATCTTCGCACACTTGAAGCCAATTATAATAAGCCGATAATGTCCAATAACATAAGTGTAACTTAGATTTAACAACTATTCAATAAGTGAACAAAATACTATTTGTTATTCTAGCGTCGCAACCCCACTACTCCTAATGTTATCTTAGTTATAAGCTCACGTATTAAACGATTTAAGCCAGTTGACGCAGCTTCAAACAAAGTTCCATTTAACATCTATCTAAACATATCGACTTGATCGTAGATCAATGTCGGATTTGAACATAATCCAAAATCCACTTTTTAACTTATTTGGATACTACATTGACTAAATATTACGGCTACATTAAAAAACAAATTCCATGTGTTTTAAATTTTAAATTAATCAGTCGAAATACGGATTTGATAGACGCTCATAGAAGCATGTGGTTTTCCTTGAAAACTGTGCAATGTTATTATTTTAATTGTGTTTCAAAACAAACCCTTTTGTTTGCTTGTATGCCAATTTTCAATATAACATAATATGAATTAAAATAGTTATTTCAAAACTAACATGATTATATTATTATGATCAAGCTGAAATACAGAGGACTCTACTGGCTTGGCAGAAATTCCAAACTGTCAGTAGATAATAAGCTACCCATCTACGAAATGCTCTTGAAACCAATTTGGACATACGGGATTCAACTATAGGGTTCGGCGTGTGACTCTAACATAAGTATCATACAGAGGGTTCAAAATTACATTTTGAAACAAATATCCAACTGTCCGTGGTTTATAAAAACATCGGAGATTCATTAGCACCTCAAAATCAGGACTGTCAAAGAGGAGATCAAGACCTGGAGAATGAAATACAAAAAAGGCTAGAAATGCATCCTAATAAGCTTGCCACGCAACTAACCATACCGGACCTAATAAATAGGCTTAAAAGGTGACAAATACTAAGTCTTGATAGACACGGTTGAAAGAGAGGAGCAGTCTCGATGGAGATTTTGCTCTGAACGTCTAACAGCTCTCAACACATCTGCTCATAGTCTAGCTGACTACTGTGGGGTGCTGCTGCAGAGGTTCAATCCTTATTTGTGCTGCAGAAGCGGGCTGTTCGGGGTATTTGTTGTGTTTCTCCGAGGGAGTCGGTACGGAACAAGTTTAAGGAATTAAATATTATGACACTATCTGGTCAATATATTCTTGAAGCCTTGTTGTAGGTATGTCCAAAAAAATATAAACGATTTTAAAACAAATGGTGACTTTCACCAGTAGGTATAATACGCGAAATAGAACTAATTTGAGTGTTCCACCAACCAGGCTCCAAAAGATAAACAACTCCTTATATGGAAATTGTATTCGTTTTTACAACAAACTCCCAAGCGAAATTAGAGAATTATCACTAAATAAATTCAAAGCCCTCGTTAAACGAAAATTAATCAACAAAGCTTTTTATAAATTTGAGGACTACTTAAATGATCCTAATCCTTGGGATTGAATTGCTCCAGTTCAAACAATTTGTATGACAATTCTTGGCGATTAAAAAGAGTGGCGGAAAGTTTCTTGCCAGTTCTTCTTACCCGCTCTACGCCCTTGACTTGCGAACGATTAATTTAACTTGACGATTCAAAAGTGTTCTTGGTTACCCACTTGAATAAAGATATTTTGAGTTTGAGTTTAAGTTTGACTGATTGCAAGATAAAGACTTATATAAAAATTTTTTTTTTTGAAATGGCTACTCTGTAAAGTTTACTATTTGTCAGATCTTATTCTACGACTATGACGATATACAACAACCGCCATCGAACGTTCGTGATTCGTCAAATTTACCAGATTTTTAATTACTCATTTATCTTGAAAAATGACTGTGACTTAGAAAAACATTTACGACAATTGACCAATTATGTGTTGTGCGGGATTGTCATTAGGGGATTACCGGCAATTTTATGTGTGATAAAGAACCATTTAAATAGATAAGTGTTATCTGTGCAGTTTTCCTTCCTGTAAAGAAATTCCACTGAATAATTTATATGTTACGTCGGGTAAATGTATTTTAAAAAACCCCCTTAAGGTTCAATTCGTGTTTTAAAACATTATCTAATATAAAAAAAGGGTGCGTGTACTTATGCACGCGCGTAAGAAGTTATACTTCTTTGGCTTTCTTTATTTTTTTTAAATATTAAATAACTACTAATAAATATTTAACGTTAATAACTTAATAATATTTAATATTTAGTATATTATTCAATTATCAATTCATATTAATAATTATTATTATTTATTATTTTATTATATTATTCATTCAATTTAATAGCTAGGTATGGTTCATGACCTTTTAACTAAGTAACAATAGGCCTTTGTAAAAAAGCATTGCTAAATTTCTTTGAAAAAATAATTAAAACTCCTTTATTTGTTTAAAAGGTAAATGACAAATGTCATTATGGAATATGGTCATTCAAAATTTGCGATCTTCGAACTTCACGCATATTTCTTTTTACTTGTAGATTGTCTTATTCCTATCTCGCTCGCGCACGCTATAATCACATTAACAATTTTGTGTCACAGGTGCGCGCGCATCGTAAAATTTTACTCTCATCAATTTTTCATAACGCGCCTAAAGAAGTATAACTTCAAAAATTCTCATATCACGGTGTTGGTAAATAAACTTTTTGATTTTCGTGAAATTTTGTGTGAATCAGGTCTGCGTATCGGACAACATCTATTTTTCTTTCCCCTAAATATTGAGGGTGATTCACCCCTACATTTTTTTTTAAATTTTTTAGACTTTTTTTTTCATATTTTTATTTTTAACATACAAAAATACATACAACCCTTAAATTTGCCCCCTCAAAAATCAATCCCTATTTTTGAAGTCATACTTCTTTAGGCGCGTTATGAAAAATTGATGAGGGTGAAATATTACGATGCGCGCGCACAGTGACACAGAATTAACAAGTTGCTACGGCATTGGACATCATTTAAAAACAACATTCGAATAATAATATAATTTATGTTACACTTAATGTAAGAGAATTTTATTATTTTTTTATTTATTTAATTTTTCAAATGTAAACTGAATTTTATTGACTGTAATGACTCCTTTTCCAGTCTTTGATTATTTAATTGTAATTAATTATTTGCATGCAATCAAAAACTATTTTTAATAATGCCAAAGAAGTATAACTTCTTACGCGCGTACATAAGTACATACCCTTTTTTATTGGTTAATTAAAAGCTTATGACTTCACAAAAAATTCACAAAAAAACTTTTAAAGTTTTCAGAAAACTGGAGTCTCTGGGGTGGCATAGCAAAATGTTCCTTATTGGTTCTACTAAAAAGGTAAATAAAATAAAACGAAGAAATTGCTCTGCTCTTTTAGTTCTCAGCCTTGACAGTAGAGGACGAAAACTTAATTACGTTCATCGTGGCACTTTGAACCACAAGGGGTCACTACCAGTATACAGAAGAAATCGAATCAAGATCTCAATTATTTATTTTTTATTACATAACACAGGTTCACACTTCGCAAAATTCAACTTGAGGAGGACGAACAGAAGAAATTAATAAATAAAAATTGAGAAGTAGTGACCGAAAAAGTAACAACAAATTTTGATAATATTTTGGATGAAAATCTCAGTATTATAGAAGAAAAACATGAAAGCCTCAAGTTGAGAGTGGAAAGCTAAGAATAAAGAATCTGCTACTTAGAAAAACATGCAAGACAACGGAATGTAGTATTTTTTTGGACTGCCAGAAGAAGAGAACTTCTACTCTAACTTAGAAAATTACACAACAGACTTCATACATAAATACTTCTCAACAAAAATAGATTATAAAGACCTTGAAGCCATCAGAAGACTGGGAAAAAAGACTGATAAACCGCGACCGGTGGTCGTTACCTTTTCAACACTTGGCACGAAAATTTGTATCCTTAAACATACGTAACTACGTAAAAGAAGATTACCCTCAATCAGTTTTACAAATAAGAAAAGAGCTGAATGGGACAAAGGAATTAAAGCAAATGCGACAAGATTGTTGTACTAAAGAATAAGCCTACAAAGAGTAACAACAACAAAAGAATCCTCCCGAATTCGCCAGAAAATGCAACAAACACCAAAGATGAAGGAAATAGATCAAATGCAAACTGAAATAATAAAACCCTAGCAACCTTTACTAAGTAAAGATCCTCAAACTTGACTGAAAATATAGTAATACCAGGATTGTTAAACTTCCTAGTCAACAAAAACGATAACAATACATGATCATTTGTTAATCTAATAGGCAAGTAGGTGATCAGCCTCCTGTGCCTGACACACGCCATCGACATGGGTCTAAGGCAAGCCGGTTTCCTCACGATGTTTTCCTTCACCGCTCGAGTGAATGTTATATTCTCTATTGTATGCTATTGCAATGATATATGATTAAATTAACTGGTTTAAGACCTAGTTATAATTTTACAACAGCAGTGTTGGACTAGTGGCTTCAGCGTGCGACTCTCATCCCCGAGATCGTAGGTTCGAGCCCCGGCTGTGCACCAACGGACTTTCTATGTGCGCATCTAACATTCGCTCGAACGGTGAAGGAAAAATTTCTCTGTGGAAATTTGTCGTAAAACTGAATACAATTTGGTGGTTTATCTTCTGGAGCCTGGTTGATCTATTTGTTCTGTTTCGAGTATTATACTGGTGAAAGACACCATATTTTGTTTTAAAATGTATCAGAATAAAAAGCGCCTACTAAAAAGTTTAAGCAAGAGTTCGGCACATATAACTTATCACAACATTGCATTGTAGGCGTTTTTAGACCCCTCATGGCTATATTAATAATAAAAAATGTATAGGCTTCTGAGACTTATTTTAAAGTTTGTTTGCTCAATTAGAAAATAGGTAGTAAATATGTATAAAAACGCTATCACTCAAAGATTCTTAGAACCCAATTAAATGATAGTGGTCAGCCAACCTGACATCAGAATGGCCGGCCACTATTTCTTTATTATGTTCTTTAATGCAGCGGTAGCAAATGCTTCTCTGAAGGTAGCAAATATAGTCCAGTCAGTCAAGACAATTAATTCATTATAATTCCAAAAGTTTTCAAATTTTGATGTAAGGTCGGGAGTGGTATTAAAACAAACTATAAAATTTTGCAACCTGCTCTGCGGTCCGGAACATTGTTAAAAATGCAATAAATGATAATTTGCTCAGTTCTTGAGACCAAAATTCCAAAAGTTCTGCAAAGTTGGAGTGGTGTTAAATATATTATTTTACATCACGTGTCAAATTTGCAACCAATTTAAGTGTACGGAACATTTTTTGTTATTAAAAATTAATGTTTTTCTTTATTAAACTGAAGGAAAACGTTCCAAAAGTTCTGCAAATTTGACAGATATATCGAAAATAAAATAAATAACAAAAAATGTTCCGTACACTTAGGTTGGTTGCAAATTTTATACGTGATATGAAATATTATATCGAAAACTTCCCCAAGTTTGCAGAACTTTTGGAATTTTTTTCACGACCATACAGCAAAAATTAATTTAATTGCAATTTTAACAATGTTCCGGACTGCGGACAAGGTTGCAAACTGAGATTTATTGTCGTCCCAATGTACCATTCACTTGACCGAAGTTTGAAAACTTTTGGAATTATTATCAAATTTTCGATTTCGAATGTCTATAATGACTGGTCTAATAGTGTCAAATAGGTTGAGAAATATGGGGTATAGTTTGATTGCGATATCAAATTTGGTCAGACAACCTGACGGTCACAACATTTCTTAACCATAGCCTATATTTTTTTTTTTAGTTATTTTTCTTAGGGGCCATTCAAGTAGTAGGGCTCAAATACCGTCGACCTATATCGACGCTTGCAGTTGTTTGTGTTTGTAGCGTGCCCCCGCCATTTTGTCAGTTGACTGCAAATAGTTTGACAGTATTGATGTTGAAATGCTTATTATGGCAGTAAAGAAAAATGCTTGTATTTGGAATTATAAACAAGATTAGAGTAACAAAACAATAAAAATAAGCCGCCCGGCTGTAAACAATGAACCACACTACATTGGATCCACAGTGCACGTGTTTCTTTTTCGTTTTTGTCGAGGTCGACGGAGTAAAAGCAAAAATAGTGTTTCTTCTTCGGAATTCATTTTGCAACTGGCTCTTGTACAAAGACAGCCTCCGACGCTCTTACGTAAGCAAATTAAAACCAACCCCACTCTCTAGGCAGCAAAAGCAAAGCTCTCAAAAATAATAGTAATAAGTACATAAACGTATTAATTGTTTGTAAGAATCGTAGAAAATGTATTTCATTTGCAAGCATAGTCAATGTGTGGGTAATATGTGTAAATAATTACTGTTGACGTGATCACTCCCCCCCTATAGTGCTTACGTAATACTTGAACGGCCAGGAAGATAGCTGTTTATGTATATGATTTGTTTTTCTATAAATGTAACGTATATAAATAAAATTAAAACAACAATACAACGAAATATATTTATTATGCATTGATTAGTAAAATTATTATGCGGATACAACATTCTGTTAATGCTACTACAATAACTGACAAACAAAACTCCTTATAATAACTCCATCTCTTTTTATCACAGCGTAAACATCATTTGACAGAAAGAGACAAAAGATTCCCACTGGTTATATGAAAGATCGTTTTTTGAAAAATGACGGTCAATTAGGGAAAATTCTTATAAATCATTTGGTATATGTTCAGTTATTGTAGTTCATATAATATAAGGCACCAAAAATCTTTTGGAATGTTTAAAAACATTTCAATGTTCCTAATCTACTTCGCCAATTTTCCAACTTCGTACAGGTATGCAGCAAACAGTTTAATCTGAAAGAAAAACATTTCATATAAGGTAATGATTTTATTAAGTATAAATGATTGGCTGTAAATAACCTTTTTCAATATAACTGGGAAACTCATTTTCAAAAAAATAACAGTTTTTGGTCTAGGCAGATACATCTATATATATAAAAATGAAACCTGACATAACATGAAAACGGCTTGACCGATTTGTCTGATTTTTTTTTAATAATATTCCTTGAAGTACGAGGATGGTTCTTACGAAGAGAAAAATTGAAGAAAAAATGAATGAAAAAGTCTAAAAACAACTCCCATACAAAATATTCGTAATAATACTTAAAAGTCAATTTGAACTTTAATACCATAGCATAAAGTTCAAGTGTTAGTGGGGGGGTTCCGGGAAGGTAAATTTTTATTTTTTGACATAATGTATTTGTTGTCTTATCAATTTTATTTTTTTTATCTTACTAGCTAGACTGGTATCCCGAATAGCAGTTCTAAGTAAAAAAAAATAAAGAATCGAATGTTAGGCGGTACGATGTTCGCCAGGCCAGCTAAATATCAATATTATTTAAAAATAAGATTAACTTTCGGCTTAGGCCAAGATTAGCCCCTCAGTTATTTTGGTAACTAAATTAATAAAAAATTGTACATTATAACTCGAAACATTATAACCAAAGTAAAAACTTAGTAATGAATGTCCAATAAAATAAAAGCGGACTTGGGGAGCAAAATAAAATTATTTATATAATCTCATTCAGCAATATCCTAATTATTAAATGAAATACAGACTATTATTGGCATATTTTATTTACATACTTCTTTAAGAAGATTTAAAATAGTAGTTTATGCAGCTGTCATATAATATAGTGTTTAAATACCTAATTATATGCAGTTGCATACACTACTTAATTTAATCTCATGGCTTTAGGTTTCCAAGTCATAAAGTTTTGGTAACATTTATCGTACGCTTTTCTTGATTTTTCTGGCAAATAACTATTGTCTACTACAATTTGAGATTTTCACGCATTTCTGTTACAGGTAAATGAAATATTTCCAAACCAATTCGACTTAGGGTCTTTCAAGGAAAGAGCGTACCAATTAAAAAGCTGGCAACGCACTCGCGAGCCCTCTGGTATTGAGAGCATCCAAAGCAAAATATTCACGGGTTTTTAAATTAAACCATTAATAATGAAATATAAACTTACCCCCTCAATATAATTGCGAACATTCAACTTCTCGTTCTGCGAATGCGCCATGTCGTCTCCAGCGCCCATGGGCAACAGCAGCACGTTCTTTCCGCTCGCCTCTTGCAACGTTATTGTTACTGGAATGGAACCACCTTCCCTGGACATGTCGGGATCAGTCTGGAAACATAATTCCAATGTAAATAAACATAAGTTAATACTTGACTATTGGTGACAGGGTGTGATAATAATCCCAGCCGAGAGGTCAAGAGATGCATATACCAAATCGCTGCTAAGTAAATAATTACTGTTGACGTAATCACCAAATAAGGAAATCAAAGCCCCCCCCCCCTGCCCTTACAGGGCCGCCTAATAATATAACGTAAAAATGAGTTAAATTTGTTTGGTTTAACACAATACTCATACATTAATCCATTCTTTATAACGAAGAAATATTTTCATATTTAGACATCAACAACATACTTAAGCGTAATTGTTTTTGTTATAAAACTACTAATTATTCTTAATTACATTAACACGTGTACCATTATTCTAAGATTACATTGCCTGTCATAGCAAAACACGTCAGACAAGGTAAACATAATATATGTGTTTAGAATAATTTACCTATTTTTTTTTAAAGACAATTCTCACCAATTGACCTAGTCCCATGCTAAGCTGGTGAAGCTTGTGTTATGAGTACTAGGCAACGGATATACATACATATTATAGATAGATAGACATATAAATACATATTTAAACACCCAAGACCTAAGCACAACAAATGCTCATCACATCGATGTTCGTCTCACCCGGGGATCGAACCCGGGACCCATGGATTCGCAGTCAAGGGTACTAACCACTAGACCAATGAGTCGTCGTATTGATTGTAATAAAATTAGAAATCATTTAAATTGGTTAAATTAGTTTTTTTTTCTAACGCAAAAAATGTTCGGTCCCTTAAAATACTATTTTACACTGCATAAAAATGTGTGCGTGTACTAGGTGTACACACGTAAGAAGTGAAACTTCTTTATGACCTTATTTTTCGAAAAATTATCTACTATATGCAGAAATTGTAATCTATATATTACAGAAATTGGTTAAATAAAGTTAAATTAGATAAAGTTTAACAAAAGGCTTTTACTATCATAGACATGAATACAATTACAATTATTTCATTTTAACTTATTACTGTACTACTATGTAGTACTAAGATTATTACAGAATTTCATTAATTGTAATAGAATTATTAGTATTACTATCATTGTTATCGTTATTATATATTTTTGTTACTAATGGCTTCGAATCTCTTCGGATCAACCGTGGTAGGGACAAGAAAAAGATGGCGCGTAACCGAAAAATGTGACAAATGTGTGTAAATTTTTTCCAACGCCGATAAAGAAGTTTGACTTCAAAAAGCAACATGGCGCGTAACCTGCTACAAAATTTCTCCCATACGTCGATAAAGAAGTTTCACTTCAAAAGATGGCGCGTAACGAAAAATGTGACGCGTAACGAAAAATGTACTAATTTTTTTCCAACGCCGATAAAGAAGTTTGACTTCAAAAAGCAACATGGCGCGTAACCTGCTACAAAATTTCTCCCATACGTCGATAAAGAAGTTTCACTTTTTAAAATGTGACGCGTAACGCACGATAAAGAAATTTGACTTCAAAAAGCAACATGGCGCGTAACCTGCTACAAAATTTCTCCCATACGTCGATAAAGAAGTTTCACTTCAAAAGATGGCGCGTAACGGAAAAATGTGACGCGTAACGAAAAAATGTTACACTAATTTTTTTTCCAACCCCGATAAAGAAGTTTCACTTCAAAAATCATCATCACAAAAATTACCGGTCCTTATAACTTGAAATATTACCTGGTAAATGAGTTTAGTAGCCCGAGCAGCTGCCTGGTAATGGGGATGATCCGGGTTCTCAGTCCACGCCCGACCACTCTGCGCCCAGATGCGCATCTTGTTAGGGGAGCCACGTTCAGCCCACTGAAACATCATTTAAACAATTAAATAAACAAAACAATGGCGCTACAAACTTTGTAGGCCTGGAGCTCAGATTTCTGTATCTGTTTCATGATTATTGCCAGTTCTTCTCTCCCGTTCTACGCCCATGATTTGAGAACTGGCAGTAAATGTAAAATTAGAAGCACTAATATGTATAGGTATGTTATTTAAAGCTGGCGGCTTCAACACATTTACACTTTGTGCTTGTGTAGTGTCTGTGAATAAGCGCGAGACGCGTGATGTCAAACTGAAATTCAATCAAAAATACATCACGAAAAGACTGTCCGTCTCTCTCGCGCTCGGTCAAGCTTATGAGTATAAAAGAGACAGTTATTGTTTTTCTTTTGCTACTGTTTATGTTGATCTTTACTGTTTTATATTATTAATATTTTAAACATGTTGATCTTTTTTCAAACTTTACCAGGGCAATCTCGTGAAATGGTGGACAATGTTTTTAATTATCGTAAGCATCTTATTAAAAACAGTTTAATGAAAAAATTTTATATTTAATTTGACATCAGATGCGATTGGGGTTTCTAAGAGGAGTATTGAAATAATAGTTAGTGAAGTAAAAGTGAAGTGTGTTGAGCTAGATGGAGCTTATGTCGAAAAATGAAAAATTATTTACACAAACTACTCTTTTACGTTCTTGGTCGGGCTTAGAACTTTTGGATCCACCCTCGTATGCACATAATATTTATATGTATTTGACTTATTTTTATTTATTTATAACCCACCCAACCTTACTAAAACCAGAGTAGACTAAAATATATAGCTTGGCAAAAAAGTAATATTTTTAAACATACTGTATAGTGATATTGCATTAGTGTGAGTACTGTGAACGCGCCAGCTTTCGATAACCGACCTATATTTTTCTACTGACAAGTCATAAGTATACCTATGTGATTAAATGTTTTTTTTTTGTCAATCTAATAGGCAAGTAGGTGATTAGCCTCCTGTGCCTGACGCCATCGACTTCAATCCATATTTGTGCTGCAGAAGCGGGCCGTTCGGGGTATTTGTTGTGTTTCTCCGAGGGAGTCGGTACGGAATAAGTTTAAGGAATTAAATATTATGACACTATCTGGTCAATATATTCTTGAAGCCTTGTTGTATGTCCAAAAAAATATAAACGATTTTAAAACAAATGGTGACATCTACTATATAAAAATAAGTCGGGTTTTCCTTCCTGACGCTATAACTCCAGAACGCACGAACCGATTTCCACGGTTTTGCATTCGTTGGAAAGGTCTCGAGCTCCGTGAGCAAGAAAACTCAGGAAAAATTTCAACAGAAAAGCGGGATCATCAAACGAAATGTTATATAAAACGAATTTTTTAAAAGAGGATAAAGTTTATATCGCTTTTCTTCTTTTTTTCTTCTTGGTCATCTTATATAAACCTGTTTTAGTAGACTTAATAAAAATTACGTGAACTAAAACTCGTGAATTGAAAATGTTACGTCATATCGATTGTCATGTTTTTTACATAATTGCGACATTATCTTTACAACTCACGGTTTAATAGATAGATAAGATGTCTCTATGAGAGATAAGGGGCAAATTCCTCATGTGTTTTTTTTCTTTGATTCAAAGTGGCGTTTGTGTTTTGGAACTTATATATAAGCTAAAAAATAATAGTTTTTTTTTGTTTTTTTTATGTAATAGGAGGCAAACGGGCAGGAGGCAAACCGGATGATAAGTGATACCGCCGCCCATGGATACTCACAATGCTAGAAGGCTCGCAAGTGCGTTGCCGGCCTTTCAAGAATTGGTACGCTTTTTTCTTGAAGGACCTTAAGTCGAATTGGTTCAAATATTTAATTGATTGAATTGGTTGAATAGTAAACTCAAAATATCTTTATTCATATAGGCAAACAAGTACACTTATAAACGTCAGAAAGAAGGTAAATTAATTGTAAATTGACATTTACTACCAGTTCGCAAGTCAAGAGCGTAAAGCGGGCAAAAACTGGCAAGAAACTCTCCGCCACTCTTTTTAATCGCCAAGTATTGTCATACAAATTGTTTGAACTGGAGCAAATCAATCCCAAAGATTAGGATCATTTAAGAATACACAAATAAGGTACAAAGAGAATAAAGACACGAAAGAAGTGGCTATTAATTCCTCCTGTTTGAAAAATATTGTAAGGGAAGGGGGGGGGGGGCTTCCATAGGGGCAGATGACTAAAAAATCCAAAAACGTCTAACAACGCAGCCTTAGGGAGTATTCCAGTATTACGTAACGAATTTTGGAGGGGGGGGTCCTTTTGTATTTTCGACTTTCCAGTACTTTACTCCACATAATGGTAACTTTTAGGTATAAAGCGATTTACAGCCCGTTCACACTAGTCGTAAGTCGCATAAGACTATGAGTCGAATGCTCTGGTCACCATACACTTTATATGGAGCTGTTCACATTGGATGAGACGCGATTTTTAGTCTAATACGACTCAAAAAACCATCCGACTGGCCAGCGCCCGTTGTAAGACTAAAAGTCGCGTCGAATCGTGCTCGTATAGGTGCCTGCATGTTGCTGTTCACACTAGTCGTGCGTCTAATCGACTCGAGCGCGTTGTTACCTCTCCCCCCGCCCCGCTTCCTAGATCGCTACACATTGCTTGCTCACTCCATTCGTGTTTTATTCCGAATGGCGCGAAACTACGACCTATACGACTGGCGACGCAGTGTGAACAGGCACATCAGATTTACGACTAGTGTGAACGGGCTGTTACTATACTTGGTGACAGTACTGTACTTGGGTACAGAAAAACGTTACGGCACGTTACACTGTGTCCACTAAATCTCCAAAAATTGCGTGACGTAATACTTGAACGCTCCCTTACATACCTTCTTATGTACGTAGTCGAACACCAGCTTCTCAATTTCAGCAGGCTCTTGATCCGGAACCAGACGAATGGAAAACTTTCCAATCACCTTTCCAGGTATTACGGTTTTCCCACCAGGCTGGAAGGCGGCACCTGGAAATCGATTAATTTCGATATATCTTTTGTATTTACTATGGCAAACTGCCACTAAGCTACAATTTAATGGCATAACCACCAAAAAAGCATGGTGGTCCCCATGACTGGTATTCTCCTACCGTTTCCCTTGATTAGTTTGCTACTATGTAATATAACAAAAACCTTAGCCACAGCAACGCTTGGCCGGTCTGCTAGTCTATATATATAAAAATGTTGTTGGTTTGTATACGTTTAAAACAGTATTTTTATCGATCAGCTGTGTACCAATGGTAGGGTACAGCTTGTATAGTATATCCTCCAACTGAGTCCGTCTTGAGCATTTAAACCGCTAATAATTAACCAAATTTCATGTGTTTAACGACGTCAAAGCAATCTAAATTGTCCGTTTATTGTCACGCAAGAGGTTATACAAGTTCATATTAATCAAACTAGTAAAGGAACATTCGATCGTTTTGCGTTATATTCAGAATTTGTATAAAGATGTAATAATCCAGTAGCGCTACAACTCTAAATAGGTTTTATTTTGAGAGTTCTTCCGGACCTTAATAATAATAAGTTTTTATTCACTAACCAAATATATACTTTAACATAATTTCAACCTAAGCGATAGCATATATTTTTTATAGCACTCTAAATATCAACATCCAATTGGTCAGGTTTTCCTTGTTTCCACCACGTGCGGACCGTATTTCCCTCGTTTCTGGTTTCTTCTACCTATGTTTGCCATGGTCATTTTGTATCATGATTTGATATTTTAAAAGAGTACCGAGAGTTTTTTACGCCGGCTTTTTCTCTCGGCCTACACCCTCTGTCTTCTTTGCCGATGAGTCTGATCTCTACCGTGTACCTGTATCTTATATTCCATAATAAACATAATTTATTCCATTGCTTTCCGCGCTTGTCAACATATCATATAACATATACAAAGTGAATTATGGAGATTGCTCTGATGAGTTGGGTTGATCCCTCCTGCCTCAGGACCGTACCAGCTGGATTACCACCAAATTTCATCCGCATCAAATTGATGAAAGTCTTGCAATGTCCACTTCACGGCATTAGCTTTTGCTAGCGGACTGTGGAATCGACTCCCGGTGGGGGTCTTCCCTAGGAGATATGAACTCGAATAGTTTAGTCAAGTTAAGTCGAAATCATTTATTAATATAGGTAACACAATGTACACTTATGAACGTAATGATAATATATATTAAATGCTTCTAATTTTACATTTACTGCCATTTAATCAAAGGTGTAGAACGATAGAGAAGAACTGGCAATAAACTCTCCGCCACTTTCAATCACCAAGTTTTTCGTATTACACACTGTTTGTAAAAAGCTGCAACCATTACACCATGTTCCACATGACATCTTAAGTAATTAATAATAATAAAATAAATTAAAAACAAAGATGTGTCCTCTATCAGCAGGAGGCATGGTGAAATAGGAGCACGCACTTACATTCTCGTGGGGACAACACGTAAATACATAGTCGAAATAACTAACATGACCGCATACACGAATTCAAGTACGACCAGTCACCACAAGTATACCCGTTCACAAGTATATTTAAGAGAGCATACTCCTCTCTCAAAGGTCGGCATCACCAACTAAAATACCTGCCCATGGGCTTTGGTAACTGACCTTTATGGTTGACCAGTAGGCTCGTATCTTTATATATATAATTCTTCTGTGAGTGTGTATGTCACTGAACTTCTCTCAAACGACTGGACCGATTTTGATGAAATTTTTTGTGTATGTTCAAGGGGATCTGGGAATGGTTTAGATTCACAATTTTGTCCGCTGGACAATGTTTTTTTAATTAATTTTTAATTTATTAGTAGTTGTTGATTTTGGAATGTTTTACATTGGATCCGGCAGACGGCGCTACCATCGCAGTGTCAAATTTTAAATAATATTCGAATTTTAATTTTATTTTTAATTTATTAGTAGTTGTTGATTTTGTATTTTTGATATACATGGCAAAACGACGTTTGCCGGATCAGCTAGTATCCTATAAAAAAATAGCAATACGCTAGGATCTAGATAAAGTTCTTACCTTCAATACCATGAAGAGATAGACTTGGATACCTCCATCTGTGCATCAAGAGCTGTTCCTTAACACCATTGTGTGGTAGTTTGTAGGCCTCAATGCCTTTCCTGGTGGGGAGGAAAATAAATTTTACTTGTATCTTCGTGTGTATGGCACGTGTTTTGGGATCTCGATCGTAATTTTGATTTAGAAAATTAAATTACCACAAATTACATGGAAAAGGTACTTAAGGTAAGGGTAAATGTTCCGTATCGCGGCACCAGCGATTTTGAGGCTGATTTTTTTTTAACAGTCGCGTTATGATCTGTAACTAGTATTGTAATCTTATATATAAAATTCTCGTGTCACAATGTTAGTCTGCATACTCCTCCGAAACGGCTTGACCGATTCCTCTGAAATTTGGTAAGCACATTGGGTAGGTCTGAGAATCGGCTAACATCTATTTTTCACACCCCTAAATAATAAGGGTGGTCCACCCCTCAATTTTTTTTTTTATTTTTTAGACAAAATTTTTAATTTCTATTATTTTATGATACAGCATTAAAAAATACATACAACCCCTAACTTTCACCCCTCTACGATCAACCCCTATTTTTTATTATACATGATATACATGGCAATACGACGTTTGCCGGATCAGCTAGTCTATATATATAAAAATGAAACCCGTTTTCCGTTGTCACGACATAACATGAAAACGGCTTGACCGATTTGTCTGATTCTTTTTTATAATATTCCTTGAAGTACGAGGATGGTTCTTACGGAGAGAAAAATTAAAAAAAATTGAGTGAAAAAGTCTAAAAACAACACTTTTCTATATTCCCATACAAAATATTCGTAATAATACTTAAAAGTCAATTTGACTACCATATCATAAAGTTCAAATGTTAGTGGAGGGGTTCCGGGAAGGTAAATTTTTATTTTTTGCCAAAATGTATTTGTTGTCTTATCAACTTTCTTTTTTTTTATCTTACTAGCTAGGCCGGTGTCCCGAATAGCAGAATAAGTATTTAAAAAAAATAAAGAATCGACTGTTAGGCGGTACGATGTTCGCCAGGCCAGCTAGTAAAAAAATTATAATAGTAATTAATTTAGTGTTGCAATTGAAGTGAATGAGTGAGTGTGTGAATAGGTGTGTATGCGCATGTATTTGAGAGTGTAGCTGAAAGAATGATCGTGCACTGTATGTATCAAAGGACGTTAGGTATATATTTAGTAGATACATAAATGACATGTTTTATGTATAACGCGATACGTTATCAGTTACTATTGTGGGTAATTAAATGTGCATATTGGCGCTACAAAGACTTATTAAAACGAAATTAATGTGTTCAGTCAGAAAAAAGGTAAAATGAAGAATGTGATATAAACCCCTCTGAAACGATTTGATCGAATTTTAATTTTCTGGTATATATGAGCAGTTTTGGCACGACTCTCATCCCTGAGGTCGTAGGTTCGATACCCGGCTGTGCACCAATGGACTTTCTTTCTATGTGCGCATTTAACAATCGTTCGAACGGTGAATGAAAACGTGAGGAAACCGGCTTGCCTCAGACCCAAAAAGTCGACGGCGTATGTCAGGCACAGCAGACCTATTTGACTATGAGATTGACAAATGATCATGAAACAGATTTGAGGCCCAGACCTAAAAAGATTGTAGCGCCACTAATTTATTTATTTTATTTATGCCTATAACACTCACACAGGATTTCTATTGGTAAAACAATTTAAATCGCTTCGCTATGGCAAAAGAAAGCGAGAAAGTAAGAAGATAGGGGCCTCATAGCCTAGCGGTCTTATTAAGTGGCAGCTAGGTGAGGGGTACCGGGTTCGATTCCCGGTTCGAGGGCAAGTTTTAATTTAATTTAAATTTGTTCTCGGCCTTTGGGAGGGTTGTGCGGTACCGGGCGAGTGCCTAAACCGTATTATGGAGGACACGGTCGAATTTCTAAGACAAGCACGAATTATAAAAATTTTATATACTTGATGCTGGCTAATGCACAAACCCTGCCAGAGCCATAAAAAAAAAAAAAAAAAAAAGTAAGAAGATGGAATAAGTAGAGCAGCTGGCCCTATGTGGCTACGTAAAGCTAGACACCGAGAAGAGTGGAAACTCTTAGAGGAGGCTTATGTCCAAGAGTTGTAAGACAGAAAGTAACCGCCTTGTCGATTAGTTATTAGTGTTTACGGACATTTTTATGTCCTAAATATTTTACAGTTATTATTATTATTACAGTGTAAACTCTATATAACGACAATCAAGAGACTTTAGCGTTACAAAGCAGTTAAATGGAAAGAAAAATCTGTATTAGAAAAAGAAAATTTATTTCAGACTAGTAAAAAGAATTCGTATTTAAACGCTATTGCGTCGCATGTTATTTTTACCGTACCAATACTTAGGTTGTATTTTTTTAGTTATTTAATTCATGTCTTTCAATATTGAGGCATATTCGTGATAAAGCACTTGCAAGCATGCGCAATTTGTAAAAAAAGAACGTAAATATATACAGTCGATTTAATTTTTGGCTATGGGAGCGTTCAAGTACCTATTACGTAACGCCATTTTTGGAGATTATTGACCCCCCCCCTCCATGTAACCCGCCGTAACGTTTTTGAGTACCCAAGTGCAGTAAAAATTTCGTGACCACCTAGTGACTCTTTAGTTACTATTATGTGGTGTAAGTCGAAAAAAATATTAACAATAACGCGTAGTTTAATCCCCACCCCCCATTTACAAAAGGAAAAAAATTCGTTACGTAATACTTGAACGCTCCCTAGGACAATAGAGCAACAAAACAACGTACACAGCTCCGCAGTTTCAACTAATTTCGGCAAATTAAAAAGTACTTTTTATTATTTAATTGTCGTTATTGAGGGTGCAAATAGAGTGTATCATTGTATGGAAGACAAGCTAAACCAACCAAAGCCGGTATTTCGACGCTTCAAGTTATTTGTCGTTATAGCGAATGACGTTACATGGAGTTTACACTGTATATTGTTGAATGAAAATGACCAATTATTTGTTCAAATCAAAATACGTTTCAATTTAGATGCGTCTTAGGGCATGCTTATGAATGTCAAAAACGTTTACAAAATTCTCGAAAAAGTTAGACTACGCCATCCGTTCGCAAAACTACCAGGAGACCTTGTTCTGAGAAGAACGGGCAAGAAACTCAGCAAGTTTTACCCTCCCTCTACATTACAATTATTCAAAGGAAAATGTCATAAACCACATCGTCATAAGTAAAAAAAAAAATCTAAAAAAAATCTCCCGACGTTCGACGCTGCGGATACTAATTTATAATGATTGTTCATTTCAATACAGTCTTTATCATGGATAACCGTTTTCAAAGCAAAAGTTTTAACATATATTAACTATATGTTGAGAATAACAATTAACTATAAAATGCATATGTTAGAGAGGTTTCAGCATGACATCATAGGATCTCCAATGGACTAGACTTTTCTGTTTAACACTCGCAGTATTAGACGAACACAGATCAGAAAGTAAAAAAAGTTTTTTTTTTAATTTTTTCACCATACCTGTACGCTTCCGGGTCAAAGTCGATTGTGTCATACAGCTTCATTTCACTGTCAGTCAAAGGTGCCACAGACTTGTAGACGTCGGTAATCAAAATTTTTCCATCCTTGTCCACCAATGTGTTCATCAGGTATATCAAGTCCGTCATCGCTAAAAATAACAATGTATTATGATGCTGAAGAGCAGTGTTGGCCTAGTGGCTTCAGCGTGCGACTCTCATCCCTGAGGTCGTAGGTTCGATCCCCGGCTGTGCACCAATTGACTTTTTATGCGTTTAACACTCCGCTCGTACGGTGAAGAAAAACATCGAGAGGAAACCGGCTTGCCTTAAACACAGAGTCTGTCAGGCATAGGAGGCTGATCACCACCTACTTGCCCATTAGCCACTGACTTATATATTTAAGCAGAAGAGACTGGGTGACCCATATAAAAATATGAAGAGGGGAGGGTCATGGGTGACACGACTATAGTGCCTGGTGTCTTATTGAACCCAAAATATCTTCCAGTGATTCCAGATAAAAGAAAAAGGTAATTTATTTTGTGATACGGTAATTTTTATGGAGATGTTCTTTTCTAATGTACAGAAAAATAAATGGAGCGAAGGGCCTTATTGCCACAAATCTCATCCAGAAGAGAAGAAAAAAAATAAAAACAAATATAAATAATTAGGAAATAGTGCGTAAACAATTAATTTTACCCTGTACATACATATTTTTTTATGAGAGGGAAAGAAAACGGCGGGCTTATTAAAAATAATAATAAATGGTACAGAGCCTTATCTCTTCCAGAAGAGAAGAAAAGCAGATATAAAAGAAAAGAGAAATAGTGCGTAAAGTAAACAATTTATTTTACTCTGTATAAATACATTTTAAATGAAACATAAGTCAAACGGCAGGATTAAAAAAAACTTAAATAATAAATGGCGCAATGGGCCTTACCACCACAAATCTCTTCCAGAAAAAAAAAAAAAAAACAAAAAAAAACGAAAAATCATTACCTTCATGAACTGTTCCACCATAGACACCACTGTGTAAATCCATCTTCGCGCACTCAACTTCCAAAAAGTAATAACTGATTCCACGTAGACCATATGTAATGCATGGTTTTGTGGTCCCCAGCCAATAATTATCAGATATGCACACATAGTCCACGGAATCAAAGAAACCTTCGGGCTTCAGCTTTTCCATCAGCAACTCATCAAGACCTTCCGAACCAGATTCTTCCATACATTCAAATACAAACTTTAGGTTCACCGGTAGCTGCAAAGGAAATTGAAACTCAGCTTCTGGAAGTCTATGTTCAGATGATGGTGTTGGTAAAAAAACGTGTGTGTACTTATGTACACGCGTTAGAAGTTATACTTCTTTGGCGTAACAAAATAAAAATCTTTTGATAAATTTTCTACGTTTGTAGAAAAAAAGACACTAACAATAGAAAAACGGTATTTAATACATCGAAAGTTTTATTATAACGCATTATCTAGACAAAACAAAATTTCATTACCACTTAATTGTTGTTAATAAATAAAAAATGTGTTTAATAAGTTGACAACAATTCATTATAATGTGTAAGAGATTTGGAAACACACATAAAAACTTCAATATGCTTAGCAACAAATTTTTGAATCGTGTAATTGTTACATGACTCAATATGTACGTGTACATGTACAATTTATTTGTAAATTCAGGTCAAATAAATAATATGAAAAACAAATAGAATTCCACTATCATGATTCAATTGTTACGGTAAACATTTGTTTTAATTACATTTAATCAGCAGGGCATTTCTATAAACCAACTTATAATATATGTAATACTCAGATATCGCATTATTATCTAACACCAATTTTAAGTTAGTAGATAATTTGATTTTGCAATTTTATATAGAAGGTTAGCCTACTTAATTTAATGTTTAATTCATAGATACATTAAATACTCATAAATTGTATGCAAAAATGAATATTATAACTAAATTATATTGATTATATTAATATATTAAATTTAAATATAACTTAATTAGCTGCTTTGCTCAACCTTTGTTGGCCTAGTGATGTGAGACTCATTCCTGAGATTATAGATTCTTTCCCCGTCTGCACCAATGAACTTATGTGCGCTTATATGTACTAGGTATGGTGACAGTGGTTGTCTGCACGAGATCGCTTGAAAGCGATAAGGCCCCCAGTTGCTCTCCTTTTTATTTAATTATGTCAATTATACTATATTTATGTATATGCAATGAAGTGTTAATAAATAAATAAATAAATATGGTGAAGGAAAGTATTGTAGGGAAACCGGCATGGCTAATTGCAAAACTTCACTAGGGTGTGTTAGGCCTGTTAGAAGGCTGATCAACAACTTGCCTATTCAGTATGTAGCATTTTAAGAAATAGATCAGATGGCTATCAAACACTGCCAAAAGGCTCTTTTCTTGATCCCAATGTATTGTTATTAAGCATAGAACGGCTTAAAGGAACGCTTACATAATTTTAGCATTCAATTTTCTCTTACCTCTTCTCCGACACCCTTGATAGCATTAATAGCATGCAGCCATCCCAGAACTGGACCTTTATCATCTGTAGAACCACGCCCAAACAGCTTTCCATTTCTCTCAACTAGTTCAAAAGGTTCAGAATCCCATCCATCAGATTTTAAGGCAGGTTGTACATCCAAGTGTCCATATATACAGATTGTATTCTTTTTGGGGTCCTGTTTAATTAAAGAGCAATTTTATAAGCATGCGCAGTATTAAAGATTTTACAAAACAAATCAGATAAATCTTAAGAAATTACATATTATTAAATGAAGCTAGAACAATCTGAAGTCAAAATAAACGATTTGAAGTCTATAAATTATTCTACATCCCTTCATACAGAATTGTATAAATTAATATCCCTTTAACTTATGTTTTCAGCTCAGACTGTTAAATGACTTTATCTGATGAGAATAGCTGTACAAGCCATTGATTATTCTAATTGCCATTAATTGATATCGGGGATGTATTGTTGATAATAGAAATAACATTCTTTAAACAAAAATAAAAAGAAACAGCTTAAATAGCTTTATTTTAGTAAATGTTAATGGTATGTATAGCGTACATGTGCCCTATTTAACATAATCAAAACCTAATTCTTAATATAAAAAGTAAATTACAATTGTAATTGATAACCGAATATTATTTATCTTGATAATATAGTTTAGTCTTGATATATATTTAATCAAAAATACAATTTTACTGTAAGTAATTACGATTTTACTCTTTTTTAAATTGTTTTTGCACTATGGTATTGTAAATTAATCTTGCATTATTGACATATCGAAATTCAAGATAAAAATTAAATTATGTACTTACATTTCCCAAAGTCCCAACAAGAACGGGCGGTAATTTAACTTCTTTACCTTCCATATTTTGGAAACCAATATCGCGCAGCTCGGTGCTGGCACCAACTTCTCTCAACTTTTCTTGAGTCCATTGAACCATTCGAACACAATCATCCCGATATTTTGCATCACAAGACACAGATGGAATTGCTACAGCCTCTTTCAGTAATTTCTTGTAAGATTCTGTGTTTTGATCAACATATTTAAAAATTTGTGGCAACGTTTTTTCGGTAGGCATCTTATCCGTCAGCTCTTGATGAGATATGGAATAACAATGATAAAGAGGGCGTATTTTATGTGTAATTTCAAAACGCCGTATCACCGGTGAACTGAGCGGCAGGCAAACGCGTTTTGCTTTATAAAGAAAAGTCATTGGGACTCGATTGCAGTTTGCATTTTTTATTGCCTACTAGTGATGTAACTATGTTGAATGGTTATATAAATAAAACGATGTGCTCTAGAAATGTTGTCATTGTCAAGGTAGTTTTGACCTAATCGAATGAAATAAATTCTCAATCAATTTTCGGTTATGAGAATTGGTAACTTAAATGTAATTAATAATGTATTCTGTGTTTAGATTTTTGATGGTTACAAAACTTTAATCCTGATTTAAAAAATATTTCACACCGAATTAATAACCTATTCGCTTAAATCGGCTATAATTAAAACTCGACATTGACAATATATACTGATATTAACACCGTCAATTTAACCTGTATTATTATAAAATATATTTTTTGTGCATTTAGTTACAGTAAATGCAAAAGAAAAGACGAATAAATGTTGTATTGCAATACAATTAGTTGTATTTCTCTTATCCATATTTGTTGACTATGTGTAGGTATGCAAGCAAGGTAAGTAGGTAGTATAACATATTTAATTATATATTTTAATTTATTCATAAGTTTTATTGGTAAGTTTAATAAATGATGCATTATACATTTTATACCAGATATTAGTAAATAAATAAATCATTTATTTGCAAGAATAATAGATATATCATATTTTATACTTGATATATTCTTAAATATCTTCTCTCTAAATGTTTGTCATGTAATAATGAAATAAAAACTCTAATCTAAGCATTAATGCTTGCTAATAAAATAAGTTTTCCATTCGACATTCTTTTTATCGATACAAAAGGCCGGCAAAAGAACAACACTACTGTCATCACACGAATACTAAGTCACGACTAACATTGTGCTATCTCATTTTTACCCATTAAAATGGCGGTTAATAATAAAGGACCACTATATTATAACACCTTCATTTGTTATTTTTTTTCTTTGCTTTAGTACAATCCTTTTTTGCCTTTTAAGTGGTACATGTTATGATGTGCAGTATGCAAATTGGTAATTAAAATTAACAGCAATTCAGTTATTTATTATGCCATATTCTATGTTCGTATTTCAAACTTTATAATCGATGAACTCCCTCACATTTAGAATCAAAATTTAATCACTAAAATAGGTAAGTTTTTAACTTATAAATGGCAACATTATGTCACGCGAGTACAACGCTGCGTCTGAGGGACTTCTTTCATGAAAAGGACTATAGTTAGGGTTCTATCTCATGACTTATCGAGAGTTTGAATTACCCTATGGCCTCTTCTATTGATTCTTACAATGAATAAATCCTAGAGACTGATAGAAGTATAGCGAAATTAAAATATTCTACATTTAAATTGAGTTTCATAAGCCGCATCCACACCGGACGATCCAAAATCGATCAGCGATCCCGCGATCTGCGATCCAAGCTATTAGGCCGATCCAACAGCAATCTTTTGCGATCCTGACTAGCTAATCCATCACACTCCTGCCGATCCATACTAAATCAGATGAACTTTGTCTGGCTATGGAGTCACATGTGCAACGACGGCGACAAAATTAGCCGTAGCAGCAACAAGCTACATTTTACTTATATATATATACGACAAAAATTACGAAAACGAAAAGAATGATTAAAAACCGGTTGGAATATGGGACTCGGCTTTACAAAGAGTAATTGGTGATAGAGCTGAAGCTAATTTTGCATCGCGCGCGGCTGGTCCACACCACCTGCTCATTTGGATCGCGCTCAAGCCGCGCGCGATCGGAGCGCGATGGATCGTCCGGTGTGGATGCGGCTATAGTTCATTACTTCGTTTAAGATTATTCAGAGAAATTGTTTTTTAAGGTACGTTCTTTTAATTCCTTACTTCGTTTTCACATATTTTTAATTGCTAAGGACTAAGGTATATTTAATCTATATCTGTCTTTAATAATGTTTTAAAGTTTAATCCACAAAATATATCAAAGTTTCAGGGATACCATACTAATTTTTTTTTAATTTGCCGCGGTTTTTCGTTATCTTCTTTCATTAGCCAGACTCTATTAAATTTACAATTACATAGATAAAACTTATAATACGATGTGTCATATTCGTAAAAAATATAATACTAGCGAAAACCACAGACGCTTCTGTTTATATGCTAGTCCAATATTTTTGATTGTTTATGCCTATTCTATAGCCTCTTTTTTCTTTCAAAAATATTACGTTTTAAGTCATTGGCATATTGGTTAAAAAAATACTGAAATGTAAATTTATTTATTCGAAAAGTCCATTGCACTTATTTAATCTTTAGGAATTCCTTCGATTCTACAATGTAATATAATTAAAAAAGAAAAAAAATGGATTGTGGCGATAATTTAGCTGTCGTATCGTCTCAAATTGTCGAAGCCATTGACGAAACTTCAAATTACGCAATGCTGAACTTAATTGAGTTATATTTAAACGCTCTAGAGTTTGAAATAGAATGTATATCGTTGATAAGAAGAGTTTCTGAATGGAAATATATGATGGAAAAGACAAATAATCGCGTTATGATTCCACACTGTAAGGCGATTGTTCCCAAAGTCAATTTGACAGCGTATTACATCTTTTATATGCATCGCTTCAATCTACTGCTGCAGGAGAATGAACGTAAATTTACCACTAATATTCTAACACAGATTATGATATTGCGCATGAAGCCATATTTTTCTAGTGCAGTTAATGGTATGTGCGATGCTGTGAAACTACTCGGTAGCTACAAGGATTTTCCTAGAGATATTTGTGTTAAAATTGCTTGCAATTATAAACCAATGGTACAAACAAAATCTCAAGATATATATCCCATTGGATTCAATACTGGAGTGAGACAATATTCAATAAGAATAACTTCCAAAGAATACAGTGCTGATATTCGAAAAAAATTAATAGGTTTTAATTCCGTTAGAATCATTACAGACCATAAACAAGATTCGATATTTACTACTCCCATTGAATGTAGTACAGTTTATAGACAATATTTAAAAGATACAAATTCTGTTGAAATCAGTACGGACCATAGACAAGATTCGTTATATCCAACTTCCGTTAGAATCAGCTCAGATAACAGACAAGATTCAAAAGATACATCTTCCATTGGAATCAGTACAGACCATAGACAAGATTCAATATATACAAGTTCCCTTGGAATCGGTACAGACCATAGACAATCAATAGATACAATTTCTATTGGAATCAGTTCGGTCTATAGACAAGATTTGTTAGATACATCTTCCATTGGAATCAGTACAGACTATAGACGAAATTCGATATATGCAACCTCCGTTGGAATCAATACGGACTCTATCCAAGATTCATTAGATAAAACTTCTATTGGAATCAGTACAGACCATAGACAAGACTCATATACAACATCCGTTGAAATAAATACCGACCCCATACAAGATTCAATACTACAGATTATAAAATTCCCTTTGGTTTTCAACTATAGTCTATGGAAAGCGACTCTCTGTGGCTATAATAAACTTCATTCTTCGGCATACATTCTGAATTTCAGATATTTAGACGACATGTTAAATCTAGACCCCGCTTTGGACTACATAAATACGTTTGTTGAGCCACTGAACAGCTTCGTTTTCCTGAAAACGGTACTAAAGGACCTGGGAAAAACGTTTTTAAATGCTGTTATTCCCTGCCCTATATGAATAAAAACTGATATGCCTTTGTTTTTATTTTAATATTTTTTTTTTAACAATTCACACCAATTGACCTAGTCCCATGCTAAGCTGGTGAAGCTTGTGTTATGGGTACTAGGCAACGGATATATATATACATATTATAGATAGACATATAAATACATATTTAAACACCCAAGACCTAAGCACAACACCAAATGCTCATCACATCGATGTCCGTCTCAGCCGGGGATCGAACCCGGGACCCATGGATTCGCAGGCAGGGGTACTAACCACTAGACCAATGAGTCGTCAAAATATCTTAATGTTCAGACAAAGGAGCAGGGTCACTTAAAATTGTTTACCGCAGCCCATGGACACCTTTTTTTATACCCAAGGTAGTTGCGCACAGCCCCAAAAACAGGCGTATGTGGTACTTGACCCAGACCAGAATCTGTAATATTCAGAGACTGGGTATTAACCTATTGAAACCACTTCGAGTGGTTCCTACAAAAGGAGCGTTCAAGTATTACGTAACGAATTTTTTTGGGATCCTTTTGTAAAACGTTACGATGCGGGGCGGGGATTGAATTACGCGTTATTGTTAATATTATTTTCTACTTACACCACATAATAGTAACTAAAGAGTCACTAGGTGGTCAAGAAACGTTTTAGGCCGTTTCTCCACTGCTCCGGTCCGGCAAACGTTAATTACCGATCCGTTTTAGAAACTCACAACAGTACTTACGTGCTTCTCCACTACTCCGGCATCCGGTTTTTAAAGGAACGCGGTGTTTCATCGGTCCAAGTATATCCAAGAGGTTATAAATTATTAATCAGAAGTTTATTTATAGTTTTTTTAATTTGAAAGAATCTGGATAACCTGGACCAAACCAAATTATGTTGCTATTTATTTTTATACCATAGTATTAGTGAACTATTTATTAAGTAGATTATAATATTTCAAGATAGACAATATAAAAAAAGTAATAAACTTGCCAGGGCTATAAAATATTCAGAATTTAGAACGTTTTATTAATAAAATATAGTATCTGGGTTTTAGTTAATATAAGTGTTGCATGATAAATTTACAAGTATCGATTATTGTCGGATCGGATATAGTGGAGAAGCAATCCGGCCTCCCGATATTTTTCTTATGACTCATTCCGGTATCCGACGCCGGACCGGAGCAGTGGAGAAAGGGCCTTACTATACTTGGGTTCTGAAAAACGTTACGGGGAGTTAATGGGGGGGGGGGTCAATAATCTCCAAAAATTGCGTTACGTAATACGCTCCCAAAGCCGCGTTACAGAGGCTCCGGGGTCGCTCTCGGGAAGTCCTTGGCCACCTCCACCATTACGTTGCTTTTTTAAATGTAATAGGAGGCAAACGGGCAGGAGTCTCACCTGATGTTAAGTGATACCGACGCCCATGGACACTCACACTGCCAGAAGGCCCGCAAGTGCGTTGCCGGTCTTTTAAGAATTGGTACGCTCTTTTCTTGGCTGGTTCCACATAGTGTACGGCAAAAACTGCCTTAAAAATCGCTCAGTCTTGCGATTCTGTAACTCACGAATGCCAAATCGTAAAATGACTGCTTTACGACTGATTTGAGCGCGCTGTGAAAACCACTGTGTGAGTTCGAAAAGTGAGTTGCAGAATCGCAAGGCTGTTGTGGAACGCTTAGTTCACAGAACAAATCTAAGTATAAGGGGTTGTAACCAAATAAACAAGTTTGTTGTAAATAATTTAATGTTCATAAATCTCAGAGATCATTAATACTTTAGTCGAATTAATTTGATTTGATGCATTGGGCAACGGAATGTTATTTCAACTATAAACTATTTCTAACAATTCACAGTCCGCAGGATTCTGAAACAAATAAATAATATTTAAATAAAATGGTAGAAGTATATTATTTAGCATCGTTGTGATATGAAAGTCGATGAAACAAAAAAAAACGACTTGGCGATTAAAAAGAGTGGCGGCGAGTTTATTGCCAGTTCTTCTCTTCCGTTCTACGCCTGATTTGAGAACTGGCAGAAAATGTAAAATTAGAAGCATTTAATATATATTATCATTACGTTCATAAGTGTACATCGTGTTACCTATATGAATAAATGATTTTGAGTTTGAAAACGGTTTCAAAACATTTGGGCCCGTTCAAGTATTAACTGCGTAAGCAGATTTGTGCAATTCCCCCTTATCAGCAAAGGTAAGCAAAGCTCTCAAAAATAATAGTACATAAACGTATTAATTTTTTGTAGGAATCCTCAAAAATGCATTTAGTTTTCAAGACAATGTGTGGGTAATATGTGTAAAAAAGTTAATAATTACGGTTGACGTAATCACTAAATAGGAAAATCAATGGCCCCCTACCCCTGTTCTTTCGTTAAGCTTAAGCTACGGTTTCCTAGAAACGCGGTGCCGTTATCTAACGGCCGTAATGTAGCGTTGGGTGACGTCACCCATACGTTCTCTATAAATAACATCTGAGTAGGTTTTCTACAGAACGTTGAGTGTCACCGTAACATCAAATAGCGGTCATTTGATGTTACGGTCTGTCATTTGCACATTTGTGAATACCTAACGATCGTCTTTACTTTTTAACATAATGCAAAAAAACAATAATTTTCGCTCATCGTAGTCACTCATTATATTCATTAAATATGGGCACCGCTACTAATGTCTAACATCGCTATGACGGCCGTCATGCAAATGACAGCACCGCTATTTGACGTTACGGTGACACTCAACGTTCCCTAGTACTTGAACAACGTCTGCTGTTTTTGAGAATTTCAATACTTACGGATTAGGTGCATCTATTGATGAGGCGAAAACCACAGCCGAATTAACGGAAAGCCAATATGTGATAAATGCGGCGATAATCGTGGCCAATGCACCAGTTACGCCCGCAAGTTTGGCACCACTCCCACCAGCCGTGACAAACACCCGCGCCCACATTGTTTGCCAGACTGACTCCGTCCATGTCGAGAATTCGTTAGATGTAAAATCATAATCTGAAAGATGTCAAAATCTGTTTCAACGACATCGAAAGGATTAGGCTATGTTCAAATCGCGCGACTAGACATTGTGGTATTTTCATACAACTGTTCACATGAGCGCGCGTTAGCGAGCGTTAACGCGGCGCTCAAAGAAAAAGTCTCTAGACGCAGGTGATCGTGCGTTGACGCGCGCTTTGATATTAATGTAATGTCCGTTTGCTGTTCACTGTTCAGTTGAGCGCGCGCTTTCATCGCGATCGCATGTAATTTTGTTAATTTTCGTAATTATATTTTGTTTTCGCATTTAAAATGAGTGAAATTGAAATCATCGACTTAAAAATCGATGAAGAAGAAAAAATGCCAGCAATTTGGAATATAGGTTCACCCTTTTGTAAAACGTTACGATGCGGGGCGGAGATTAAATTACGCGTTAATGTTAATATTATTTTCTACTTACACCACATAATAGTAACTAAAGAGACACTAGGTGGTCACGAAACGTTCTACCGAACTAGACTGACGCGCGTTACATGTGAACATAGCCTTATAGTCTGATTTTTAATTCCGTAAAATTCTGACATTTCTTTAGTGTTGCTACTACAAAAGTTCTCCACCGAATAAGGGACAAATTTGACCCATTTGAAGGCAATACAAAATATAATGCGACGTATTTTTTATGTTCTATCTACGAAAAGATAAATCTAAATATTTACTTAATCAAGTGACCTAATACAGATATAATATTTTAATAACACAAACAATATATCGAATTAACTTTAATTACTTTATTTTATTATTTAGCTGGCATAACTAATTCCTGGTATAGTAAACCTTTTTAAAAAATAAAATGTTACTTTTGCTTTTACTGTTAGTGATAGATATGAAAAGGGACGTAATCATCATTCGCCGTAAAAACACTTAATGTGAGCACCGCACTTAATAAAATATATACATTCACTAACAAATAAAATGTATGAATAAACTCAGATGTTCAGACTCGTATTGAAATTGAAAAATATGCCTGGCCAAAAGGTTTGTCATCTCTGACATGTCAAAAATGATAGCCGTTTAAGTATTACGTAATTAGATTTACTGTAATTTATCCTCCATACATCATACATAGTTACAAGCTTGAATTATTTGTTATTTTTGTATTAGGTCACTTGAGTAAGTAACTATTTAGATTTACCATTTGTAGGTAAAGGATAAAAAATACGTACCATTTTTTTATTGACCTCAAATAAGTCAAATTTGCCCCTTTTTCGTTGGAGCTCATTTTTTAGTAGCAATACTTATGAAATGTCAGAATTCTACGGAAAAAATCAGAGTATAGTGAATAAATTATTATTATTATATCTTGATGAAACATGAGATAAAATAAAATAAAATATTTTTATTATGGAACATAAGATACATGTATCACTTATTCCACGCCATTAAATTTGAAGGCATCCCTACTCATCGGCAAAGAAGACAGAGGGTGTAGGCCGAGAAAAAAAGCCGGCGTAAAAAAAACAAGTACTCTTTTAAAATAGCAAATCATCAAACAACACTTATTTTAAAACAAATATCGCAAATTAATTAGAAGTAGCCTGTCTAGCACTAGTCCCACGCCCTTTTATCAACTAGATAATCGTTGACTTTATAGTAAGCCTTTTTACACAGCTTTTCTTTAATAAATTTCTTAAATTAATTAAAAGACAGAGGATAAAAGAGCCTCTGAGATTTTATTAAAGAAGAGAAAAGAATTACTAACTTTAGATAGTCTACTACGGGGAAATTCAATAAGATCATGAAATCGGCGGCAGAAGTACTTTGATAGCACGCTTCGGGTCTGACATTATCATGATTGTAAGAGTAAGGACCAGCAAAAACATTAAACAGTTGTGTAGTTTTGAAATTATACTTCTTTTGGCGCGATAGGGAAAAATGATGAGAGTAAATTTTTGGTCAAATCAAACGTCGGTAAAACAGTCTGGGCCGCTAGTTGGCGCTTGCTCTGTTTTATCGACAAGTTGCATTGTCTGACATGGCGTAGTGTTTTTTTAAACCAAAATAATGATTTCTATACTATAAAACCCGTTCCAATGTGATAAAAACATATTGTTTACTGTATAATATCATGATTAGTACATATTATATCGTTTCGATTGGAAGTGATCATTAAAATTGTGAAGAAAAATGCAATTCGAAGTGGGAAACGAAAAAGAGCTCGAAGAAAATTATAACGCCAAAGAAGTATAACTTCTAACGTGTGTACATAAGTACACACACGTTTTTAAAGTGAAACTTTTATTACATCGTCTCAAACTTTTTCGTCTGTGTGTTGCATGTCGCGTGACGGTCGGCCGCGGAGTAGGGATAAAGTGAAAGGCGCTCGTCATAGCAGCCAAGGCAAATATGGCGGCGCCTATAGTTCGTAGCAGCTGACCGTGTAGTGTATAGACTATTATTTAATATGTGTATATAATATATTGTTAAGTATTATGTATGTCATACTCTCTAAGACACAGAGTTCAATAATAATATTAGTTGGAGACTTAGTCTGCTTTTATTATTTACCATTATCATTCCAATTTTCCAAGTATAAAATTAAGATTAATAAAGCGATTTTTATACCCTTAATGGAATATTATTCCAAAAAAGTTTAGTTAAATGTCTATAGTGTGAAAAAAAAGTTTCCCTTTTACCGTTGTTTCATAAAACCACACAATCCTTTTTTTTAATATTACCTGTTTTAATAAAAGCAGGGCTGACAGCTTGGCTGAAATTCATCGTTGTTTGAATACAAACACCAGTATTGTTCCACCCTCTTAAATAATAATATGAGAAACCCTGAAAGAAGAAAGGGTTAATTAACATTTTTTAATTACACATATTGTATGTCGATCAAAAGCAGTGTCCGACAGCCGAAGACATTAAGGCCCGGCGCCCATTATCGGCATCGGCAAGGAAAAGGATCTTCCGGAATCCTACATGCAAGCGCACACTATCGGCAATTATGCTTTGGCATGCTGCAACGTTCTTAAGGATGCCGCACCGTCCTGTTGCTTGCCGAAGCGTCTCAATATCGTATTTCTCATCATAACAGTCTCAGAGTTGTCAAACTATCCCCCGATTGTTGCCTCGGCGCCGGCGGCGTACCGAAGCACCCCAAGCACTCTCAAGGCTGCCGATACACCAGCCTCAAGCATACCGAAGCGGTATTTTTGTTATTACGGCCAAATATCACGGAAATTTCTACTTTATTGCCATTACGTTATAGTATATTGCTATTTGCCACCTAAAATCCTCAGTGGTACCGATGCCGATAATGAGCGCCGGGCCTTAGAAGCATTGTCAATCGACATATCTGTGACCATTTGTGTCACGTGACAGATGCACAAAAATGAATTTTTGATAATTAATGATATTTATTTAAAAATCTTCTTTTTGATCATATTTCTTCTGCCTCGTAATTAGCTACTACTTATATACTGGGTGGCGCAAATTCTGGCACTAAAGAAAATTTGTTTATTGAAGTGACACTTCTTTATTTAGTGTAACATTTTTGCGTTATGCGTCACATTTTTCCGTTACGCGCCATGTTGCTTTTTGAAGTCAAACTTCTTTATCGGCGTTAAAATATGATATATAGTATGTTTTTGACTTTGAAGTTTGACAACGGATTACATTTTCGACTTGAAATTTGCTAATCGCAATTTGCAGCACTTAATTTGTAAATTGTATGCTAGGCAATGTATCAAAATTTACTGTGTTTAAAGAAATAGTTTCGGACCTCTAAACTTAAAACAAACCAATTATAGCTCTGCGTACAACAAAGGTTTTATATAAGTTTCACTTCTTACGTGTGTACACCTAGTACACGCACACATTTTTTTTTTATATGACGATAAGTTCCATTCTGTTGTTGAAAATTGTGTTGTGAACAAATGTAAAATACACTGAAAATAAACATGGACCGTTTTACTTCCCAAGAACGTGGAATAATCGTGTCAATGTTCTTTCGGAATAATTCAACAGTGATAAAAACACAACGTGAATTTCGTCGACGATTTCCTGTAAGATCTGACGAGTCCAGACTTCTTTCTTTGGGGTTATTTGAAATCTCGGGTGTATGTGAACAAGCCACAGGCTCTCGCAGCTCTAATAGAAGCAAGAAATAAGGAATATATTGCAGGAAGTATTACGGCAAGTTATGCAAAATGTCATAAATAGGGCTCAAATGTGCATCAACTCTGAAGGTCACCATTTAAAAGACATCATCTTTAAAATCTAATGGTACGAAATTTAATGGCACAAATATACATTAAAAAAAAGGGTGCGTGTACTTATGTACGCGCGTAAGAAGTTATACTTCTTTGGCTTTCTTTATTTTTTTAAAATATTAAATAAATAATAACAAATATTTAACGTTAATAATTTAACAATATTTAATATTTAGTATATTATTCAATTATTAATTAATATTAATAACAATTATTATTTATTATTTTATTATATTATTAATTTAATTTAATAACTAGGTATGTTTCATAACCTTTTAACTAAGTAACAATAGGTCTTTGTGAAAAAGCATTGCTAAATTTCTTTGATAAAATAATTAAAACTGCTTTATTTGTTTAAAAGGTACTACAAGTAGAATGTCTTTTTCCCATCTAACGCACGCTCGGCGCCCATACTGAATTTTGTGTCACGGTGCGCGCGCATCGTTTTCATCGCAAATTTCACTCTCATAAATTTTTTATAACGCGCCTAAAGAAGTATAACTTCAAAAATGTTATAGCTGAACCAAATAGGGTCTTTACGTTTGCGCCACCCTGTATATTAATTGTGACTTGACCCTTGGATTAGCTTTTACATATTATTGTTTATTTATTTGTTTTTTGCTTTTTCTTTAGATTTTACTTTATTTTAGTTATAAGTATTGTTATATCTTATTTTGAGTTTGAGTTTTTGTTAATTATTTATGCACTTCTTGTACTTTACCATGTGTAGGTATTTTTTATTGTTCCTTATTAGGGTTGCCTGGAAGAAATCGCTAGCGATAAGGCCGCCCGTTGCCTAATAACTTATGCAACCTGCTTTTTTATATGTACGATTCTGTATAATGTAACGAAGTGTAAATAAATAAATAATTTTACTCAAAAACGCTTTCTAAAACCATGATTAACACAGAATACTCTATTTTTCCTAAAAAAAAAAAACTATTTTTCCTACTGTCGTGCACAACTTTTCAACTATAATTCAACTTACAGGTTCACTAAGCTCATCGCACACAGTCTTATTATTATCCAAATGCACTCCAGTCAGTAGCGCCAGTAAATGTCCCGCGTATACGGCCGGCGTTCTCGCCCACGTGGCCACGCCCACGTACAAGGAGGCGGGGTTATCTGCCTTATTCTGATCTGCACTCATAAAATCCGCTGCTTGAAGCAACCGACAAGACGGAGTTTGCAAAAAGCAATGTAACATTTCATCTACCTGAAACGACAGTAATTATTAATTAGGCCGGCAACGCACTTGCGAACCCTCTGGAAATGTGTAAATGGGCGGTTATATTACTAAACACCAGTCACTTTCCGTGCGGATTGATCACTTGGCTTTGCGTGGTGTGGGATCTCTCTGCATCTTCTACCGCATTTACCATGGTGTTCAGAGGAGATCGGATTAATACCTGCAGCTGAGTTTCATCAAAATACCATCCGTATTACCTCGACGTCCGTCGTTCCACAACTGAGCGTTTTTGAAGGCAGTTTTTGTCACTATGCGGAACCAGATGCCCACTGACGGATTTCCGAACCAATTCGACTTAGGGTCCTTCAAGAAAGAGCCTACCAATTCTTAAAAGGCCGGCAACTTGCGAGCCTTCTGCCAATGTGCATGTCCATGGGCAGTATCACTTAACATCAGATAAGTCTTCTGCCCGTTACAAACAACAGATACAGAAATCTGAGGCCCAGACCTAAAAATGTTGTAGCGCCACTTATTTATTCTTACCATATGCGCTGATGTATCGACGACGCCCACAAACGGTTTCCCCGTGACCCTCTTATAAAGGGTCTGCGCAAGCGCATTCGCAATACGCGATATTTTAACTTGCGGTTCCTTATCTGTCATATTGCCTTTGGACAATAGCTCCGATGTTGGTATAACTAAAAAAAAACTTGTAAAAATACTCTCCAAATTTTCTATTGAGATTTGCCCTACGTTCACTATATGTGGGATGTGTTTATACAGGGTGTTGTAATATATCCATCTCCCAAAGTTAGGGTTATTGTGTCTTGTAAAAATTAATATAGTGTCTAAGGGGTTTGATAACGAGACCTCGTCTTCATATCAATAAATAAGAAGTGCGTACAAAGTACACGTCAGAAGTGAAACTTCTTTGGAAAACTAATGTTTAACTCTTGTTCATATTTATTCAAATCTAAAAAATTCCGAGACTTAAGAGGGAGGGAAAAAAGGAAGTTATTAAAATGTCGATAATTAATACAAAGTATAATTAAAATTATTTCTTCGATAATAAAAACACGTGGCGTTTTAATTAACAATTCGTCATTTGAGATTTCAATAAATTATTTTGAATAAAATATAAAATAGTAATATTTCATAAATTCTCTTTACGAAATTTTAATTTTAAAAATCGAATTTTGTAAGGTAATTAGCCCTTCTAACTCCCTCTCAATCTGTCTCAATCTCTCTCTCGCTTTTCTTCGACAAAAACGCTCCACGTGACGCGAAAAATTTACCCTCATGCGCCTTTTTTTTTTCTTTTTTTTTTAATAAAATAGGGGGGCAAACGAGCTGCGGGACGACCAAAAAGGGCAGTCTACGCAGCCCATAGACACCCATTTTTAGTGGGTGCGTTGCCGGCCTTTGAGGGAGGAGTAGAAAAAGAAAAAAAGAAGTTTCACTTCAAAAATATTGATGATTTTGAATTTACTTATAAGAGAAAGATTTTTTAAAATTACATAATAAGTCCCTTAAAATTACGTCAAAGCCGAAATCTGGTGATAGGGCAGGTAGTAGTTAACGCCAGAAAAAATGGTAATCTCTAAAGTCGGTTTACGGTCGATAGTTAAACGTGACAACGCCATAAGAAAACATTGATAAAATGATTTCATACTTTTTTGAATAAAATTGAATCATTTCTAATGAATTATCACTATTTACATGGATACACAGGAGTGAATCCTCGAAGAGAGATAGATGCAGCGTAAGCGTACAATGAGCGTAACGGGACAATGAGCGTAGCAGGACAGTGAGCGTAACGGGAAAATGAGTCATGCTTTTACGTGCGTGCAGCCGTCGTTCATCGAATCATTAGGCATTGTCACGTCAAAAAAGATGGCACAAATCCTTCAGGCCGTTTGTTTTCCGTTCTATAAAAAAAATCCAATTGTTATCAGAATTTGGACTAATTGCGCCATTTTTTTAAGTCTCTTGCCAATAATCGTGTATTACAAAAATTTTAATGAATGAATTTCTATTTCAGTGGCAACAATTTGCAAAATACGTACTAATACGATTTTTTTACTAACTTTCTAGGGTTCACCACTACCTGCCTCATCACCTGTCTACAACTTGGTGTTTATCTGACTTCTAATAACTCACATTCTCCCCCACTCCCAACAGTTAGATTATGGTAAACATAATCTATGGTAACAGACATATCCAGCGCAGATTCATAATACATATTCGTGAATGTTTCTCTATGGTCCACCAACAACAATTCTGGCATGTCTGTGACGTTCAAAATCCTTTTAAACGAATGCAGTGAAGATGGCGGCAAATTGGTTGTCAAAATTGGGGAAACTGTCAGATTGCCAGTTTGGGTCATGTCATTTAAAAATTCGATGATCTGAAAGAAATCATTTTAATTGGTATTAATTTAAGAAATTTAATGTGTTTGGTATATTTAAAAAACAACAAAAAAAATAATTAAAAAGGTGCGTGTAGGTACTGGTGTACACACGTTAGAAGTGAAACCTCTTTATGACCTTATTTTTCGAAAAATTATGTATGTATATGCAACTTTACAGAAATTGGTTAAATAAAGTTAAATTAGATAAAGTTTAACAAAAGGCTTTTAATATCACAGGATTTCATAAATTGTAATAGAATTTTTAGTATCATTGTTATCGTTCTTATACATTTTTGTTATTAATGGTTTAGAATCTCTTTGAATCAACCGTGGTAGGGACAAGAAAAAGACGCGCGTAACGGTCAAATGTGACGCGCAACCGAAACATGTGACGCGTAACCGAAAAATGTGACGCGTAACGAAAAAATGTTACACTAAATTTTATTCCAACCCCGATAAAGAAGTTTCACTTCAATTATATATAATTTTTTTAGTTCAATAAAAATAACTATCTACTATAACAAAAAATAGTGGTTGATCGTAGAGGGGTGAAAATAAGGGATGGTATTTAGTTATGTACCGATTGAGAGAGAGTGAGAAGGGCGAATTACCTTACAGAAATTCAAATATTTTAAATTAAAATTTCGTTAAGAGAATTTATGAAATATTAGTATTTTATACTTTATGCAAAATAATTTTTTAAAATCTCTAATGACTAATTATAAATTAACATGTCATGTGTTTTTATTATCGAGGAAATATTTTTTTTTATTTGTATTAATTTTTGACAATATTTAGTTTGCCAAAGAAGTTACACTTCTGTCATGTCAGACAAATCTGTGGCTCAGAAGCTAGGCAGAAGTCAGTCCCTTTTTAGGAAGGGGGGTGCTCCCCCCCCCCTTCCTAAAAAGGGACTTATACCCGGGCTACTCTGGACATATCCTTATGATATGGCCGAGATACGGAGAATGAATTACGATTTAATATTACGGTAGGTACTTTTCACCACACAGAATAAAAGGCACAGACTTTTAGGTATAAAGAGTCACGAAACGTTTTACTATGGGGTACAGAAAAACGTTACGGCGCGTTACATGGGGGGGGGGCTTGAACGTTTCCTTATTCATCTTACTACCTGAAAATTGGCAGAATTAATTTGTTGACACATACCTCTTGCGCGAGCACATTTCCAGTGAAGGCATACAAGGGCCACGACACATTATCCTTGTACAAGTCCAGGGAACCACCCAACTGTCCTATCTCCACATGCAGCTTAATGTCAGAGAGGGACAGGGGATTGACCGGGGGCCATGATCCCCTGCTTATGTCGTATGCGACCCGTTGGGAGCCGATGTAGTCAAAAGATTCACCGTTAAATAATGTCCACAGAATATTATTAGCTAAAATAAGAAATAAAAAAATAAATCAGTGGCGCTACAACCTCTTTATTGGCCTCAGATTTCTAAATCTGTTTCATGATCATTTTCTAAATCTAATAGGCAAGTAGGTGATCAGCCTCCAGTGCCTGACACACGCGGTCGACTTTTTGGGTCTAAAGGTGCGTACAGACTATATAACATAACATGTTATACAACATTGCTGTACAACATGTTTCAGATAATGTGGACACTGAATGTTATAAAACATGTTATAATGACATGTTATTGATATGTATGCTAAGACAAACCTAGCATCAACGTTTTTTTGTTATTCTTTTGTTATTTAAAATGGTTATATAACAGTGTTATATTGCATAGTTATTCTAATGTGTACAGTATTGTTTTATGTTATAATGTTGAATAACAAGGTTACATAATGTCGACGTGTTATAAAACACAAGTTATATAACATGTTACATAGTCTGTACGCACCCTAAGACATGTCGGTTTCCTCACGATGTTTTCCTTCACCATTCGAGCGAATGTTAAATGCGCACATAGAAAGAAAGTTCATTGTTGCACAACCGGGGATTGAACCTACGACCTCAGGGATTAAAGTCGAAGCCACTAGGGCAACACTGCTCTTTATTTCATATAAATTTACATACCATATAATTTTTCATCTGCAACTGGTATCATTTTGGACAGTGTTGCCGCTGTCGATATTAAAGTTACCATTCCGACAACGGAGCTAGCGGTACCCGGTGATACACCTAACAAAAAAGTTAATTAATTAAAAATCTAATATTTTTGATATATAAGGTGGGCTGATAAAGTCGTAGGCGACACATAGATGGCGCTACTTGTATTGAATAATTATGATTTTTATTGTATCTAATATATAAAATTCTCGTGTCGCGGTGTTTGTAGTTAAACTCCTCCGATACGGCTTGACCGATTCTCATGAAATTTTGTGTGCATATTGGGTATGTCTGAGAATCGGACAACATCTATTTTTCATCCCCTAAACGTTAAAGGTAGTCCTAAAATTATTTATTTCAAATTTTTAGATAAATTTTGTTATATTTTTTATGATACAGCATTAAAAAATACATTCAACCCCTAATTTTCACCCCTCTACGATCAACCCCTATTATTTATTATAAATGATATACATGGCAAAACGACGTTGACCGGATCAGCTAGTTTATTTATAAAAGCTTGCCAACGCTCGGCACACTGACACATTGGTACAAGAAAATTCAATATTTAATGTGAAAAGCACTTATAGGCAAACAAACAAGAGAAAATACATTCATTCATAAATAATAAACACTAAAGCATATCCAGACCTAACGTTTATCAGAATACTCTGGATATCGGTGAGTTTTGGCCAATTAAAATTACACGAAAATAAAATTTAGTTATACTATTGGGGCCATGGATTTACATCGTTAGATATGCCCTTACCGCAGTGAGACCGCGCCGTGTTGTCGCACAGTCGAAGTGAGTGAGCTCACTAACCTGGGATCAGTGCACCCCTAAACACAGTGTTAGCCGGACGTTTGCGAGCAGTTTAGTGTCACAAAATGCCATCGTGTGCCTTTCTAAAGTGCAACAACAATTCTAGAAACACAAATAAAGCCAGATGTGTAACATTTCACTCGTAAGTATTGCGATTTGATTTAAAAACTTTTATTTTTCCTTCCGCACTGTCTAAAATAACAAATTTAAATGGCGAGCGCACGAAAGAGAAAGTAGTGTTTGCAACTAATGTAGGAGAAAAAGAGATGACACTTTTTTCTCAGTACACTTGTTGTGTATAGATTGCACAGATGTTGTCGAAAGAGAAAGTAGTGTTTGCAACTAATGTACGAGAAAAAGAGATGACACTATTTTCTCAGTACACTTGTTGTCGGCACTTTGTTAACGCTTACATTCAAAAACAATGCCACAGTTTTTGGTGTCGGGGCCTATCTAACGATATAAATCCATGATTGGGGCAATCACCAAATAAAACAAAAAAATAATATAAATGCATGTCAACGAGAGATGGAAAGGAGTATACTTAACATTAAAAAGGTACAAAGAAGGATAATAAAAATAACCCCACCCCAATTTCAATAGAGAAGACGGCCTAAAATTGTCAAACACCTGGGATCCAATAATATCCAAATTAAAATCTCAAAAAGAAAAACAATCCGCGAAAATAGAGGACACCGTGAGCCATTTTTGCCAATACCCTCCATCTTTTAGTCGATACCTACACCGGGGAAATAAATACAGATAATGCAACTTTCTCTACAGCTGTGATACTTTTTTACGTTGAACACCTTTTGTCTTCAGTCACCGTGACCACGCACGCTGTAAAGCACGCGAAACGTCGGAAAAATTTAAAATTATGTTAAATAATTGTAAATTTATAATAATACATAACTTTAATCCGGTAAAAAAAGTTTTTTTAACATTATTCGGACTCTGCACCAGGATAAGGCACCGTTGAACCGATGACGATGCAATGGACGCTCAAAAGATGCTGTTACCGACGAAAACATCAAAAACTTGTCCAAAATTTTACTATTAATTTCTTCAATTACTTTTATTTATTGATATTTTCGTATAAACTCCAAAATTAAATGGAAGAAAAAAGGTGAAAAGTCCAGACAGATTATCCAGAAGATTCGACAAAAAAGTCAGCCTGGCCGATGTTGCCCCGGAAAATTTAGTGGCATTGGCCAAGAACTGATGGAAATGGGGTTTCTAAACTTAACTTACCATCGAATAATGAAGCCGAATCAATCCTGGCTGTTACGAAGGTAACTGGTTTTCTCTCAGTTTCGTTTTCCTGTAAAACATTCGAATATTAATAATATGTATGGACTAGCGACCCGCTCCGGCTTCGCACGGGTATAAAATATATAGCCTATGTCACTCAATGAAAACATGATTAAAATCGATCCAGTAGTTTTGATTTATTCATTACTGGCCATGCCCGCACGCGTTATATTTGGATATTTTGATAAATCTCGTAGCCTGCGTTTTCAAAGAAAGCGGAAAAATTTAACTATATACGACATCACATTAGAAACTTAAAAAAAACCAGTATTTATCCACTATTTAATGGACGTTTTTATACATATAAACTATCTCTTCAATCACTCTATCTATTTAAAAAAAACCGCATAAAAATCCGTTGCGTAGTTTTAAAGATTTAAGCATATATAGGGATATAGGGACAAAGAAAGCGACTTTGTTTTATACTATGTAGTGATGATGATGACAAGGCGAATAAACAAGATTCTTGATAAAAGTGGGCATCATTTATAGGTCGGTTATCGAAAGCTGGCGCGTTCACAGTACTCACACTAATGCAATTTTACTATACAGTATGTTTAAAAATATGTCTTATTTGCCAAGCTATATTTAGTCTACTCTGGTTTTAGTAAGGTTGGGTGGGTTGTAAATAAATAAAAATAAGTCAAATACATATAAATATTATGTGCAAACGAAAGTGGATCCAAAAGTTCTAAGCCCGACCAAGAACGTAAAAGAGTAGTTTGTGTAAATAATTTTTCATTTTTCGACATAAGCTCTATCTAGCTCAACACACTTCACTAACAATTCCTCCTCTTAGAAACCCCAGTCGCATCTGATATCAAATTAAAAATAACATTTTTTCATTAAACTGTTTTTATTAAGATGCTTAAAATAATCAAAAACATTGTAATTTGTACACCATTTCACGAGATTGTCCCGTTTAGACGGAATATATTTCATAAGACATTTTTTTCAAAGTGTTCTAAGCTCCAAACAAATAAGTAAACAATCACAGACAAAATAATAATGAGAAAAAGGATCAACATGTACAGTAAAGATCAATATAAACAGTAGCAAAAGCAAAACAATAACTGTCTCTTTTATACTCATAAGCTTGACCGGGCGCGAGAGAGACGGACAGTCTTTTCATGATGCATATTCAGTGTTACAAGACTTCTCGCGCTTATTCACAGACACTACACAAGCACAAAGTGTAAATGTGTTGAAGCCGCCAGCTTTACATAACATACCAATACCACGGAGTGTTCAGAGACAGAATACGAAATACCATCCGTATCACCTCGATGTCCGTCCGACAACCGAGCGTTTTTTAAGACAATTTTCGTTTTAAGAAGTTCACAGTGAAGGTGAACTTTTGTTTGTTTAAAAAAATGTATAAAAGTAATTTCGTGTGTAAAAGCATTTCATGTTAGTTACTTCAACTATGTATTTACGTGTTGTCCCCACGAGAATGTAAGTGCGTGCTCCTATTTCACCATGCCTCCTGCTGATAGAGGACAAGTCTTTTAAGGATTATGCACGCAGTGAACGCTCCAAAAAATCATTTTATTATTTAGATATTTATATCAATACATACCTGTGCCCTTGGGAACAACGAATAATAAACATTATAATCGCCGAGTGGATCACAAACTTTCGTTGGAGTCAAAAACGCTGATGATGCGGACCTGAAATGAAGACACAATTGAAAATATTTTCTGTCGATCATAACGTCTTATAAATCGATTAACGCCGGCTCTACGCACGATAAAACATGACTCGAGCGTGCAAGCGAGAGCGCGGAACAAGCGATAGAGAGGCACGATAGGCCTAAGCGTTTCTATTGGATTAGCTCTTTCAATTCTCTTTTTCGTTATAGAGAGCTTTGTTTATACGGAGGGAAGAGAAAAAAAACTAATTTAACCTATTACAACAATTTATATATTTAATAGATAGGTGACGATGGTGCGTTTTGTAACTGAGACCAAAATTTCCTACAGGCAAAGTAATCTATGAATAATGGCACACGTGTTAATGCAATTAATAATAACAAACGCAAGAAGGCTGTTTATGACCTCAGATGTATTTCTTAGAAATTTCGGCACTTCAAAAGGTTATTTTTGTAAGCTGCCCTGCGATTCTGTAACTCACTTCACTCACCCTCAGCGCTGATTTTTGCTGTCAAATCGTTCGTTTCGGTGTCATGTTACAATTTGGTATTCTGATAAACAATAACCGCGACAAAAGCGCCGCTCAAGTGAGATTGTTCACATTTGGAACTAAAATTTGGCACTGCTACACTTACGCTCCAAAATTGTTGGTATTTGGTATTCTGATACATACCATTTGACATCTCATCTCACTTAAACGTTCATTTTGTACGTCAAATTAAAAGTTGCTCTTCCCTCGCTGAAATCGTCATTTACGAGTGAGTTAGCCATTTTTAGCGAAGTTAAAACTTGTTTTATGTGAAAATATTCTTACATAGGACAATCTATATGTATCTTGGGGTAAGTTTATAAAATAATATTTATCAATACAGCATTATTTTACGAAAAAAATTATATATATAAACATTAAGCTTCGTGAAATTGAACTTTGTTATTGTTACAGAAGGCCCGTTTCCACTTTTAAAGTTTAAACCTCTATTTCAAGAAATAAATGATGTAAACCATTAAAAAATACTTAATATAATATCTATAAATGGCGAAGAAAATGTAGGCACGAAACGACCAATTGGTTTCTCGGCGTTGGTTACTATCGCTTTTTTCCAATACTCAAGAAATTATATGGTATTGACTAAACCTAGAACATATGCTGCTGAGATGAACGAAGAGTCTAGTAAATAGAAGATCTAAGGTAAACATTTTGATTATTTTAGCATTAAAAATATCATTTTGATCCTAGAACCAATTTTTCGATGCAGTCTTGATCATGTCTTGTCTCCAGCAGAGATAAGTCGAACAGAAAACGATAAATAAGTTAAGATAGGTAAATTTTGTTATACCTATATTTGTATTTTTCTACTATACTAAAATTATAAATCTAATAATTTCAGAGATCACCAAATGTTCAAAATTTCTGATAGAAAAATACATTCTGCCTTTGAAGAAGAAGAATATTACATTTGTATCATACGACAAGGCCCCTGGATATAAAAAGACACAATAGTGCAGACATTTTCAAATGATTGAATTTCACTTATCCTTCAATTTATAATAAATGATAACACAGTACAATTTCAGTTCCTATATTTTTATAAAATATATTGATATAACATTAAGGTTTTGGATAAAAACATTATTCTGCTTTACACAAGTATGAAATACCATCATTACATAGGTACATGATGGTTTAAGTACTTATTAAGCTTTTTTAAATTTATCGTTCATAACTCATAACTATTACTTTTTACAAACTAATTAGAAAATATATTAAAATTAATATATTTGTCTACAAAATAAAGTAGATGTTATTGATTAGCTCTATGTGAGGCTGGGTTTTAATTAGTTTTTATTATACTTAAGTTTGTTTTACTGAAAGTTATTTTGTATTGTGTTAAAAGTTTACTATAATCATTAAATAAAATGTGTAAGTTATTTGTATATTGTTCTTTTATTCACCTATAAAGTAACATGGCTTATAAATTTTTCATTTTGGCTTAAGTTATGTATTTAACTCGGTTACTACGTTTTCTATAGGCAGTCATTAAATAAGTGGTAGATTTAATTAATCATTTTATTAATATAACAATATTATTAGATACAAAAAAAAATTATTATGAAGTACACAATTATCTTAAACACGGTAATACAATTTATTATATAAAAATCATAGTTGTCCAAACTGCATTCAAAATAGATTTGTGATCTCGGTTTAATATCTCTTCTTAACATTTCAATAATTGGTCATTTTCTTCCTCATTCTTGACAACTACCGCTGATGGCTGTAATACAATAGTTATGTGTTAAAATTGTAAATAGGGAGATGTGGTAGGTCACTGTACTGACACAATAATATTGCATAACAATTTAATTATTGTAAAGTTAAGGAAAATAGTAAAAAAACTTGCATAAAACACACAAAAACTTTATGGGATATCTTTGTATTTCTAAGTAAAGTATCTTAAAAACATGTTTGATAATATTATAACTAAGCCAAATATTATTTAAAGTTTTATGGTAACAAAGCTTAGTAATTTCGTGCACAGTTAACGTTGATCACTTGAAATGGTATGAATTTGAGCAATTGAAAGCTTATATATTTGATGCAACATACCTAACATGATTATTTATACTTGTATTCTGAAATCTGAACAATTAAATTAAATTCAACTTGATCAGTTAAAATTAATACTTCTTATATTTCATGAATGGAATTTGAAGTTAGGAAACCTAAAAATATTTTTTTATTTGACATTTTTAACCAACAATTTCATTATTCTTTACAATGTCGCTTCGATTTAACCTAATACATTTGACTTCAAATTTGCCATCAAACAAACAAACTTTGTTAACTGTTTTACTAGACACTACTTATTCCTATTTATTTACTATGATAGTTATATTTCTAAAATAGTTTTAATAGAATTCAGTTTTTATGAGTGTTAGTAAAAACATAGGTAATATTGTTGTAGTGTGTTTGACCTCTGAATCACTTAAAAAGGTTGCAATAGTAGTTTCATGGCATCTAAAAAGTACCAACACTTGCACTTTTTATAATTACTCAACAAAATATTATATGAAAACATTGGTATTAACCTTGGTTACCTTTAGTAACATTTTGAAAATTTAAGATACCTATCCATCCTGTTTACTTTGAATCCGTAGCCCATTTGCTGAGAGAATCACTTTTAGCATGACATCATCTTTTATCTTTTTGTTAAGATAATATTCTTAAATTTTTTACAATATATCCAGATGTTAGGTATCCCTTGTTTCGTGCTGAAACATAATTAATATTTTTAAGTTTCTGTCGCTCATATACACCACGGCTGGTCAGTTGTCGGGTAAATACGAAATATAAACTCTTAATTATTATTGGAAGTTATAAACAAAATACGTAACTTACGATTGACTAATAAATAAACTCACTACTTACCTTTAAGCGGCCCCATTGCCAGATGGGTTTTAATAATTTTCCTCGCTATTCTATTATTTTCCATCAGATAAATCATTTTTGAGATATTTTCACAGTTTATCTTTTTTTTAATATTCTTCATTTTATTTCAAACGTCGACCATTTTGTTTTATTAAAAATATTTTGCTTATGTATGATGAAAATTTTGACAATTAACTCTTTTTATAAATAAAATGAGTCAATTGTTACGATATTAATAGACAACAACTCACTAGGTTCACTCCCTTCACTTATCAAGACGTAATGTAAAATTTCTTAACAGAATACCATGAGATTCCAAATATTACGTGAGTGACGAAGGGAGCGCTGTTAGTGCGTAGTGGACTCACGGAATAACAGTGAGTTACAGAATCGCAGGGCTGATTATAAAAACAATTACACATAAGTATGTTTTTGATGTCTAAATATGACAATATTTCTTCGTAATAGTTTGTTGCGTTATAAAGAATGAACTAATGTATGGGTTTTGTGTTAAACTAAACAAAGTTAACTCATTTTTACGTTATAGAGAAATTTTCGTTATAAATAATGACGTTATACGCCAAGAATATATATAAGACGTAATAAGCCGTCAAAAAACTGATTGTAGTTACACTATATCAGAGCACTTTTATACAATTTTGAAATAGAAATAATATTCTTTTATAGTTTGAAATGATTAACTATTCACACTCATTGTTCATCCATCTGATTAAACAAGAACTGAACGCATTACTATTACTTTAAATATGGCAACATTATTTTACTAAGTGACATTAGCTACTGTCACTTGGCTTCGTCTAATTAAAAATAAGACTATAGTCAATAGAGCGGGCGCTAGTGCTAGACTAATGCGCGCTATAAGGTTGGCCTAGATCACATTGTCGTCTTTGTGCAGAGACAATTTATAAAAAAAATTGTGGTCCAAATTAAAAACATATAAGTACACATACTATACATACCTCTTTCAAAAGTAAAAAAAATAGTTTAGTTAAAAAACTTACCGTCGCAAACACACAGCTGTATTGACCGCGGCATACATGAACGAATGCAACTGCACTGAGCAAAGCGGTACGCCAACTTGATTGCTCTTATCTAAATTATATCTGAAATCAACAAAAAATACTTAAGTCTTATTGGGACGCCCATAAAAGATAGTCATAGACACCCATTTTAGTGCGTGCGTATGTGGTGCCACCCTTTGAGAGGAGAAGTTCTACAAAAACTAAATAAATCATATTTTTAAGCTAAAGCATAGATTTTATCACAGGCTTTGAGCACGGCGACCGAATTAAGAAATTCTGTAACGAAAAAACCTAACACACGATGACGTAATATAGGTGCGGCAAATACGCGTTAGAGTGAGACAGAACGCATATTACGCATTCCCATCACTCTGACGAGATCGGTGACGTAGCGTGAGCGCGGCCGGTGCAGCCGGTACGCGTTAGAGTGAGACAGACTATATAGGCGTTTTAGTCTGAGTCTGGTAGAGTGGTAGATTACAATAATATCAAAGAAAAATAAATAAATAATTATAACTGCATAAGTTGATAAAAAATGCTATGCAATAGCTTTACCGCGGCAGTCCCCGAGTGCCACATGTTTTAATTTTGTTTTGTAGGACAAACGAGCCTAAGAGACACCCATAAAGGGCAGTCATTACCCATGGACAACCTATTAGTGGGTGTTTCCGGCCTGAGAGGGGAGTAGGCAGTCGTTTTAAACTATAAGGTCATCAGGGAAGTAAATTCCACAGTTCACCAGCAAATGCCTATTGGAAAATTACTAGTAATCATAATAGTATTTAATATCGATAAAGCGCTAAATGGCGTATGTCAAAATATTATTTGACATATGACATCGTTCGTGCTGTCTTGTTGAATCTGACATTTACCCTTTAAAAATGCACCATACAGTGCCACATACTTTTCTTGGCCGGTAAGAGCGTCGCTGTCATGGATATTAGTATTGCCAGTGAATAAAAATTAACCATAAGGGGAATAATTTGAAGTCATGCAGACCAACTTAATAATTTACTGAAATGTCTCAATAAAACAATGTATACTTGTATCTAGAAAATACACTTATTATTACAATTTTAGACTTAAATAAATGTGACACAAACTTAGGTACAACTGATATGATAGGTTTTGTTACCTGTACTATTAATATCTTTTAATATACCAAGCAATCAGAACCGTTCAATAATTAAAATATAATAAAATAAACATCAGAATGAATCAAATATATAATAAAAATACTATTTGTGCTATTGCACAAAAGAACAAATGAAATATATGTTTAACTTTTTTACATAAAACTTACCTATTATAACATTTCTCAATTTTCTCAATCTCATCTGTCTTCGAGTCTGGCACAAAAAATATCGGAAATGGTATATCTTTTCTTAATAAACCCGTTCCTTTTGTGTTCCAAACAGTTTCGCCGGATGATGAGCAGGTACTACCTGGAGCGGCTGAATATTCGTTGGGACATTTCGATTCTTGACTAAATGAACTTGGCCTGAAAGTAATTACACAATTTTTAATGAATTAAACTATAGTACACATGTCACCCTCATAAATCTATACCCATATCTCAAAAACGACTAAAACATTTCTGAGGAATGCCTACCAAATTTAAAATATACACAAAATAAACGATGATATGAATTGTGTAAAGCACACAAGCACACTACCTTAAAAGCCTTCCATCCTCATACATATATTATCCAATACCAAAAAATTCATACATATTAGTCAATCACACAACCTACTTTTAATATATAACTAGTCAGGCCATAAATACTGTTCGATAAAAACTTTTTTCAACTTTTTAAATTTGGAATAATACATGTGATATTATTTTAAAACTTATATAGATTTTGCGCCATTTCACATATTCTTTCGTGTTCATTATATGGAATGGGGTGTTTAAGAAAATAAGATTGCAGTGATCGTCTTGCACAAAGTGGGTATGGAGCCGTTGGTCATATTCCAGACTCTTCAATCATCCGTGTGTTTGTATATCATACTATCAACAGGTACAACAACACCTTGTCTGTTGAAGACCAGAAAAGATCAGGGCAGCCGTTTGCGGATAGAACTACAATACAATATTTTTTCTAAACCGCAAGGGTTTGAGTATATATTTCATTGTATGCATTGTTAATAGATAATAAAGTGGGGATAAATAGGAGAAATCTTACTCAACTTTATTACTCTCATTGGACATGTATGACAGGCTCACGAGGGCTGATCACCTCCAAGTATTTAGGAAAATTATTAACAAAACATGCATAAAGTTTGTAGAGGGACGATGAAAGTCCACCTGATGATGTTCATTCCACAACATAGGGCTTTTAAAACACTTTCACATTCAACAAGCTGTCTGCTGAGGTATTTCTGAACCAATTTTTTAACTACTACTATGTGGGGGGGGACTATGTGGGGTCCTTCAGGACAAAATCCATTAAAAGGCCAACAACCCATTTGTGAGGTTGTAATGGGTGGGTGGGTGAGGTTGTAGTGTCACTTTAACATCTGGAGTTTAGAAGTAGAAAAGAACACATTATTACCTCATAGTACCATTATCATACAGCAATACACCCGCTACATTACTAGGATCATCGATTAACAGATTAATAACACTTTGAAATAGATATGTGCTGACCACGGCAACATAAGGACCAGAAGATGCGTTTTTAATTATCCATTGTGCATCTTCAACATCTTTTATCATCTGCACTATACCCACAGCACCACCATCTGAGGCTAAAATATAAAATAAATCAGTCAGTAGGTGATTTTATGTCAATAATTCCATTTGGGACATAAATTAACAGGAATACAATATATAATAATAAAATCAACTATGTTATTAAACTAAAATTAAAGTTGCTTTTAATATATTTTAGTAGAAGTGTTGTCTAGAAAGTGGCATTAGTATTATATTTTGTTATTCTTCATACCTTTTTCCAGGGTATATGGTACTTATTTACCATTTTAGTGAATTTGTAAAATAAGGATCAATTATGATAAAGAATATTTGTGTTGTGGATAATAATAATCTCAAATGAAAGCTCAGATTAAGTAGGTGCTGAATTAACTGTGACTTACAAGATTGAATGTGCAATACATATTAAAATATTCGGATCAAAGAAACACTCTAAGGTCTGTAAATAACTATTAATAACTGACTGCAGGAACATTGTTTTAGTATGTACAAAAGTCAAGCTTATTATCAGAGCATATGAAATATCTGCAACATGTTTTCACTTTCTCTGACAATTTTAAAATTATATGATTTTTCTCTTGGAACTTACATGAACATCCCATTTGATGTGTGCCATTTAGTCTTCTAAAACAAGCAGCACTTCCCTCAATCGATGAATAGATCTGTCCATGTAATCTCTCACATTGTGAAACTAAAAAAAAATTATAGTTTGTATATAATATGTAAATACCTGTCATATTAATAAACTGCACTTTTAAATAAAAAGGGAAATATGCAAGAAAGTACGGTTTAGTAAGAACGATTGAATAAAATACCTTGTGTAAGATAAGTGACGCATACGATAAAAGCATAATAGAAGTTCATTTTGCTATATAGTTATATAATACTATAATTCTTTAAATAAGTTACACTTCTGATGAGTTCATAGTTCAATAGGCATTTAGTTTTTTATGATCTTTGGTTGTTTAATTGAACTTAATAAAAATTAAACTCAACTTTTCAACACAAAACATTGAACATTTCTCGCAAGTATTGTCAATTGTCATTTCACAATTCACAATTTTTGTCTGTCTTAATAATGCCAATTGAGAGATGTCAAAATAAATTGTAGATAATCTTAAGAAATATGCGTTAAAAAGTAACGTATAAAAATAATAATAATTGTTGTTAATAAATCTGAATTATGAATAAATTTGAATACAAATACAACTATTTGTGGATATTAAGAATTAAAGACAATTCGATTTTGTAGATATAATGTTCGTTGCTATTTGTACATCGGACTTCGGAGAGAATCCATATAACACAAACTATAGACCAATTATTCATCTTATCAAAAAGCAAATTACTTAAGCAAAATGACGTTGAGGTTGTGATTTGGATAAAATTTAAGTTTTTTTTTTGTTTTCGTTAATTTGTTTCATCAAAATGGCGATATTTTAATCTTAATTATAATAACTAATTTGCTACTATTATATATCAAAAGCGCAAACCTTAAAGATTATTAAAGTGAAACTTCTTTAGGCGCATCAGCGTAAATTTTTTACAGATGAAACGTCACGAAGATGTGCTACATTTTTTGTCGAAAAAAAGGAAAAGAGCGTTGGAGACCGATTGAGAGAAAGTGAGAAGGGTGAATTACCTTATAGAAATTCTATTTTTAAAATTAAAATTTCTTAAAGAGAATTTATGAAATATTAGTATTTAATATTTTATGCAAAATAATTTATTGAAATCTCGCATGACAAATTGTAAATTAAAATGTTTGAAACTGCCATAAAGTTATTTGCCATAATACCTGATAAAAAAGAAAAAAGAATCGTTCATCATTTAAATTCGAAAAATTGACACCGTTTATAAAACGGTCACACTGACTATTTGGTATTTTCTTGAAGTCAAGTTTCAACTCACAAGTCCGCCATTTGCAAAAAGATACAGCTGTGTTTTAAATTTAAAAGACCATATTAATATATGCACTGCTGCATTTTATTTATAAGCTTAGCTTTTAGTTACAATTATTTAAGCTCAACAATTTGAGAATGGCTGAAACAGTAGAGGAGAAGGTAAGAAACTATTAAAATAACGATTGCCAAATCCTCAGTATTTTTAACATAGTTCAGTCCCATTGTTTCAACCTTGTTCGTTACTTCATGAAATCATTAATTTCCTTTATACATATATTATATTTTATATATATATTTTTTGTTGTACATTTTAAAATCAATTTTCGAACATGTGGAAAAAATTTTAAGCTTCGTAATAGTCATGCTTCTCCTTTGTGTCCTACCTACTTTGTTTTAAGGAGAACCCATTTTCATTAAACTAAAATATTATTTCGTAACAGTTTCTGAGAACTATTAAATAGAAACTTGTAAATCGAATTTTTAAATCATGTGTTAATTTAATAGGAAAAAATAGAATATGGTATTTTATTTTCTCCGTGGTAGGTACACGATATTAATTCAACGTGATTTTTTTAATTTTTTAATACTTAATACATCTTAGGATAATTTTATCTAAAACATTGATAATGTATTACAGCCCGAGTCAGTTTTAAATCTAGAAGATCTACTTCAATGTCCAGTTTGCTATGAAATACCTTCTGGTCAAATATTCCAATGCAATGAGGGTCACCATGTGTGTGGCAAGTGTAAGATGCGTCTGGATGTTTGCCCTGTGTGCAGAGCCTTTTTTTTTGGCACACGAAACTATGCTATGGAAGAACTTATATCCAACTTCAAGAGAGTTAAACAACTTGTAAGTAAAATATAGGATTATTTATATACTATTGGTGGATAAGTATTATGTCCAAGCTGATAAATTGAATGCGTAAAGTGCCTTACTGTACATTTTAAAATGATTGGTCATACAACGGCTCATTGGTCTAGTGGTTAGTACCCGTGACTGCAAATCCATGGGTCCCGGGTTCGATCCCCGGCTCTCTATTATAAGTATGTATATCCGTTGCCTAGTACCCTTAATACAAGCTTCACCAGCTTAGCATGGGACTAGGTCAATTGGTGTGAATTGTCAAAAAAAAAAAATACCTCAAGATGCAGAGTTTAGGCATAGCACTAATTATGACTCCTGTATCTTTAAAATCTGAGTCGGATTGAGAATATTTAAGGGAATCTAAATTTTAATTTGTTAATACAGTTGAATCATTTCTAAAAGAATTATAATTGTATATATATAACTCTAAAATTATCTAAAGGAATTTAGCTGAAATATGTAATAAAAGTAGATAGTGTCTTTTGAAAATGATTATTTTGTTAAAATTTATTGACCATTATTTTAATTCAATAATGATTTATTTATGATATTATTACTTCCCTAATATTCCTATCCTTTAATTTCTTCCTATTCCTTTATATTTCTAATAATATAACTTATCTAAATAGTTTATAAAGGGTTTTTCAACAAGAACTTTGTTTTCTAAAACAAAATAAAACAAAGAATTTAGAGGAAAATGAATAAAATTTTTATTGTATTACAAAGAGAAAAGTTTGGCAATTATGAATGAAAAATGATATCTGGCAAATGTCCACCACGACCACGCTGACAGATGTTGATTCTTTCATCAAAATTTTTAATCACTTTTTGGCAAAATGGAGGGTCTATTTCGTTAATGACGACATCACGGATTTTGAGTTTTAAGGCTGCAATCGATTCGATTGGCTCCGTATAGACTCTGTCTTTAACATAGCCCCACAAAAAATAATCCAGTGGTGTTAAATCACATGATCTGGCTGGCCACTTAACAGCTGAATTTCGCGAAATTATGCGCTCGGGAAATTTGGTTTGCAATAAATTGATCGTTTCATTGGCTGTGTGTGTTTCAATGGTCGATCAGCTTTAATTCCTGCACCAGTTGAATCTTGTAAGGCTTCAAAGCCAAATCCTTTCGCAAAATTCGCCATGTTGTGCTTTTGGATAACCCCAATTGTTGAGAACGTCGTGAAATTGACAAATTTTGATCTTCTTCAACACTGTGGCTCACGGCGGCGATGTTTTCTGTTGAACGACCCGGTCGAACACGTGTTGGTGTTGGCACATTTTGTACCGAGCCTGTCGACTCAAATTTCGCGACCAAATTCTTAACAGCGGTCTCAGAAGGACGATTATGCTGGCCGAAAATATCACGAATTTTACGAAATGTAACTTTAACAGAACCACCATTTTTATAGTGGATTTGAATTATTTTAATGCGATTTTCGAGCGAAATTGAATTCATTGTAATAATTGCCAAAGCACCTGCTACGAATACCACCAAAAACTAAATGTCAAAACTATCACGTTCTCGGTGTTGCCACAATTGAAAAACAAACTTCTTGTTGAAATACCCTTTACTATTAGTAAAAGTTTCTATGAAATTAATTATAAAAAAATGCACGCAAATTTTGCTATTGTTGTTGTTGTATGTGATTTGTATTTTGGCAAATATGTATATGATTTAATTGATTATAAAGGTTAAGAAAATTGAGTAAGACATACTGTTTTAATTGAGAAAGTTGTGAATACACCATGAATAATTCAGCCATCATAGTAGCTCGACTGTTGCAATCCTTTGTCAATGAATAATATTTGTGATACAATATCTAAGTGGGTAGACTACAGTAGTAATGGTCTGTCACTCTGGGCAATTCTAAACTTCCCCTATTTTATAAATATTATCAATATGTAATTATAGGTATAATTTTGAATTATGTATATACTAGCCGTTTCGCGCCCGCTTTGCTGGACGAATTAAAATAAATTTTATTCATATTTTTTTTTTTCATATTTTTATTATTCTTTTTAACTTCCCGCTAAGAAAATTGAAATATTTCGAAAATCGAGTTTTTAACAGATGTTGACGTTTAGAGGTTCTAGGAAGCCTCCCCGAATGTTTCCGCGGTGAAGTCCGTATGGATAAATTTTCATAAAAGTAAAACAGCAATAAAAAAATGAAGGAACGTTGGAATTTAATAAATAAATAGCCATAACCATCAAAAATTTCGCATCGAATGGTGGTAGTTTCATGTCGATACGATCAGTGGTTTAGGCGTGAAGGAGCCTCAAACGAAGACCATTTTTCTTTTATATATATAAGATTTAGAGTGTGCCAGAAGAGAACTGTTATGAGTAATCTCATATATTATGTTAACAACACCATTATATTATTATAGTTTAACAGTCATTATCTTGATAATTAATTTGAAAAATGTTTATTGTATATATGTTTTTTTAAATATTATTAATAATACTAACAATTTGGCATATAGAAAACAGTACTTAATTAATCCAATAACACTGATTGACTTTTCTGAATATGGGCTGCTTTAATTAACTGTGTATACTATCTATGCTAATTGTTTGTCTAGAAAACAAGCTCGAAAACCTCTGAATCGTCACAAAGCAGTTCACCTGCTGCAATTATTGAAACATCTGACGCAGAAGTTGTAATACAATCACCAGCACTGGAAGATCAAGAAAGTACTGACAGTTCTTCTACGGTATGTGTATATCTGTGACATTTCAATAAAGCCTACTCCTCCCTCAAAGGCCGGCAACGCACCCACTATAAATGGGTGTCTATGGGCTGCGTAGACTGCCCTTTTAGGTCCCGCAAGCTCGTTTGCCCCCCTATTATATAAAAAAAAAAAAAGTAATTTAGAAATTTATACAGAACATGAAGTTTTAAGTCAGATCAGGTATTTAGGGGTTAATAATTATTACCCATTTGAAATAAGCAATTATCTGTTAAACATAAAAAAATCGGTTGTCTAAAGTCGGTTTACTGACGATAGTTGAACGTGACAATGTCAAACGAAAATACTGATGAAATGGTTGCATTTTTTTCAAAAGAAAACTTAATTTTTTTTGTTTGATAGATATTTTGTATGGATCCATGGATGGATGATTATGGATGATTTCCATTTATCTCCTTGTCTATACAAGGAGGTAAATGGAAATCATTATTGAATTGATCAAGTTACATTTATTTGTACGCATAAATTCATAGTTTTGGGCCTCTTTGTCGCTCGTTCCGCGCTCTCGCTTGCACTTTAAGCCTTAAATGGAACGCCTCAGAGGTAACGCCGCATGAGTCAAGTCGTGCGTGCAGCCGGCTCCATCGAATTATAAGACGTTGTAACGTCAAAAAAGCTTGTAAGAAAACAATTCTCATCGTCAAAATATTTTTTTTTCCATTATTTATACAGATTAGATTGCCTCCGCCTCTATCCTGTCGGGGTCTGTTTCGTTGTCTTTGCTGCAAGCAAGGCAGTGTGCAACGTCTACCACTAGCCCGACTTCTGAATCATTTACGGTACTTCCACCGTTCTGATCTCATTGAGGTATGTTGATAAGTGTCTAATATATTATATTAAGACTAGCTGACCGGGCAAACGTCGTTTTGCCATATCATTTATAATAAAAAAATAGGGGTTGATCGTAGAGGGGTGAAAGTTAGGGGTTGTATGTATTTTTTAATGCTGTATCATAAAAAAATAAAAAGAGAAAAAAATATGTAAAAATAAAAAAAAAAATTTAGGGGTGGACTACCCTTAACATTTAGGGGGATGAAAAATAGATGTTAGCCGATTCTCAGACCTACCCAATATGCTTACCAAATTTCAGAGGAATCGGTCAAGCCGTTTCGGAGGAGTATGCAGACTAACATTGTGACACGAGAATTTTATATATAAGATAATTATTGTCAAGTATCATCTGCGGAAGGTTTTGTGTGAAATGTTGTAATGATTTTTGACAGTACATAATGAAGATAATGCTTTTATAACAATAAAATCATGTCCATTTATAGGTCAAACTTCACATTTAGGTTGGTTTATTCAAGTATATTAGTGGATTTTTTTTATGGATATAAAAGTAAACAGCATAATACAACGGAAATACTAACCACGCCTCAATCGTTAACTTTAAGGTCTTAATCATCACATTAAAAAGTTATGTCTATTTGAGATACCATATGACAATTGAAAAGCACTTGAAACATTGAGTACTGTAAATTATCTACTTTATACAAGAACATTAAGAGCGCCCTTCCCCGTCCGACGAACGGCAACGCGAGCATGGCCAAACAGCTTGTTGTTTCATCTTTTTTTTTTTCGTGGGGAAATGCGTTTCGCATACCCTCCCGCGGCATGGTTGACCTGGGTAAGGGTGTAGGAACTTTGCGCAGATGCAATATCGTAACCAATGAGGTTTATCTGAGGTGCGATTATTGCTATAGTACGGACGCGGAGCACGAAGAATTTCGTACAATGACCTTTGGGCCTACTGCCAGTGGTTAAAAACATTTTTTTTATAAGTACGAATATTAAAAACGTTAGTTTAGAATTTGAGTTAGCTTTGTAAATAAGATCATCGACTTAATATAGGTAAGTACCCAAGGATAGCTTTTTACCCGACTGCGCCAGAAGGAGGGTTATGTTTTTCGAGTGTATGTATGTATAATTCTTTGGCACGCTCTGCAGCCTGAACGGCTTGATAGATTTTCGCTTGAGAGGTGTCGTTAGATTCGTATATACTGTGATAGTGACACTGGGTATATCATAACAGCAAATAAATTCAACGACCAAACACACAAACTTAACCACAAAAACTAAACTACACACGAGCGTATCCCAGCACGGAATGTTCTTTTATTTCAGGGTTAAAAAAAAAGAATTACTACTTATAACAAAACAAACCAAATTACATGTGCACCACCTCAAGTCTTTATGGTTATGACTACAAGGTTTACAATCTCTGAATACGGCGGTCACTGCATCTGTGTGAGCGCAACGGCAATATGTTTATGCGCGAGCGACAAAGACATAAGATGAGGGGTCTGTGTCCGAAATTCTTCGTGTTGCGCGTCCGTACTATAGTTGAAAACTTGTTCTTTCATCCAGCGCAACTCCATTCAACTCCCGCGTCTCACCCCGCCCGTCCCCGCTCGACTCGTCCCCCGCTTATGCCTTGATCACACGTACCGAGCAAACCGGCGAGACAGTAAAACGTTTCTCGGCCGAGACAGTGTAGTCTGTCGTACTGCCCTGCCATTCTGTAACTCACTTTTCTGATAAACAATAAACTACAAGCTCCCACCTTATCAGAATGCCAAATCATAAAATGACTGCTTCACGACTGATTTGAGAGCGACGGCCGATGCGAAAACCGCTGTGTGAGTTCGAAAAGTGAGTTACAGAATCGCAAGGCTGTACTATCTCGCCGGTTTGCTCGGTACGTGTGATCAAGGCATTATCACATGGCTAACAAGCAAGTGAGAACGCGATAAAATTGAAAGAAAAATAGTGTGCGGAAATTTCATAAACTTGTTCCAAGAAATACGTGTTTTTTCGTGAGCCTTACAAGATTATGAAAAAATAGTTTTACATTTAGAAACTCCATTACATTTGGAAGGTTTCTATGCAAATATTTATTTCCGGTTTCAATTAATGAGTACATTATAGACGCCCAAACTTCATTTAAAATTTGTGCAAAAAGGCTTATTTTTGGAGGTACTGAATTTGTTTCTTAAAATTTTGATTTCGCGTTTTAATAGAAACCTAGATGTAGTGCACAAGATGCCTATTAGGTCAAAACTTTCAAATAAATATCTGTTACAACGCCATAATCACGTACGAGCGTATGTATGAAAATAGATAGACGGGTTGGCCGCTCTTAAGTTAAATTAATTCCAATCAATTTATATTAATTTATATATATACTATACAGTCAAAACCGTTTATAACGACATCGTTTACATCGACCTATCGGTTATTACAACCAGATTGTATGGTCCCGTCCGAATCCCTAGTAAACTATTCAGTAAAGAAACCGCTTATAACAACATCGGATACAACGACATATCGCTTACAACGGCGAAAGTTTATATATTCATCGGCTATAACGACCAACCGCTTCTTGTCTCAGCAAAACAAAACAATACAAACGATTTTAAATCTTTAAATATAATTTTAAATATTTAGGCATTATATGCCTTTAACCAACCAACTAATTTGTTGCCTTTAACCAACAGTTTGATACTGGTGATACTCATACCTTGAGGAGTATGAAACGTAAAATGCAAAAAATCAGACTGACTGATTACTTTTGTACCTAATTATTTCGTAATAAATATATTTGTTTCTTTTTTGACTCGTTTACATATTATAATATTAACATACCATATTATAACCCATACTTATCTATTCTAGATCGATAACTATCTACATACATATGTACTGTACTTGTGTATATGACATTGCTTGTAACGACTATCGGATATAACGTCGGCAACTATACTTTCCCTTCAATGTCGTTATAACCGGTTTTGACTGTATATATATTTTATAATTTAAATAGGGCCGTGCTGAAAATGCAGTGTATGTGCAAGCTTGGCAGTTTCCAACCAGCCCAGGTAGAATAGTGACACCAGTTCGAGTTGTTGAAATGGGAATTTTCTTCCTAGTCATTGAAATTGTTGGTAAGTACAGTATGCAAAATAGGTAAATTTGCAGCTTAATTTGTATTTTTTAACCTTCCTCCATTCTTCTGTGTAATTATTTTAATTATTCAACTGCCCAGAAGTATGTCCCATTCAAATTTTTGTTTATATGTACCATACTATTTTTTTTTTTAAAGAAGGCCATGTATTGCATGCTTGGATGACAATGGCAGCCTCTTCCTGGGTCGCTAACGGTTTCAACTACTCGCTTACAATTTCTGGAAATGACCGGGAAGCAATTTTCACTGATTACGTAAGTAACTTTGATTTTACTTAAACAATAATTTGTTGATATTTAAATACGTTTATTTGTCAATTTGATTCCTAAATAGTTTTTGAAAACTGGCTTTAAAATTTCATTAATTTGACCTTTAAGACTTGAAAACAACCATTATTCCATCAAGGAATTGACATTCCAAAGGGACTATCCATTACAACAAATCTAATAGAACCAGTGGTGGTTCTATGTAATTTGCAATAAACATTCCTAGAAATTATATTGAAATAGGGTACAAAGAAAACAGAACATTGAAGTCAGGATATATAGAAGAAGGTTTGGGGTGCCAGTGCAGTACCAGAAATTAGAAACCAAAAAATAAGGCTTATAATACTAACTATAGGTATTTATTAAAGAAATATCAAATAATTATTTCACAGGTCTGGTCAGTAAAAACTTGCGAGGGTACACTAAAAAAACAGAAACACACACTCAGTATAACTGGAACAAATGCATCTGCAATGCTTTCATCGAGTACCATGAGTGGGAAACTATCACTCCGTCGACTAGCAATTGAAGAACTGCCACTCACCGCTCAGCCCCGGAGAATAATCAGAGTTGCTTGTCGAAGAAATCAAACTGATTCATCTAACGTTGAACCGTTTCTGGAGAATCTGCAAAGTGATGTTCATTGGCTAACCCAAGCCTTTGCCACTTTAAGGCGTACAGCTAGTGTCTGGTCCGAAGACAGTAATGCAAACCAAGAGGAAGAAGTGGAAATAGAAAGTGAAGAGATAGAATTAAATGAAAATGAAACTCAGCCATTATCTAGAAGTGCAAGGAGGCGGATGAGGAGACGGTTAAGGGCAGCCTTGGGTACCTCACAAAATTCAAACGAGTATTATACGACCAATAACAGAGAAAATGGCAGCACAGTCAGTCTATCAACTGGTCGTACGAGCCCAATCATATCGACCCGAGGTGCCAGTCCTAGTGCTATATCGATTGCCATTGCTAGTAGGCCTACCAATGCTAATACTTCAGGTACGTCTAGGGCTGGTGTTGCCAATTCTCGCACACCTTCAAGCTCCATTGTAGTGGAAACGGGTATTGCCATCGTCCAAGATGCACCAGCCTCCCAACCGTCTGCATCAAACGGCCAACCTCAGGCTAATAGACGAAGAAGGAAACCTCGACACCGTAGATAAATTTGTTATAGTTGGTAACTTTGAAACTCAGTATAAATTGTTTACGGGTCTAGTACATACATTATTTTAGCTTGGTATTTTAAGGGCTTTACAGCAAGCATCATCGTTGGCATTGTTATCACTTCCTATCTTTTCATCTCTTGCTGGGGGCTCTCAAAATCCATGCCTAACAACAAATCTCTATTTCTTACTCTGTCTTCTCCCGCTTTCTTCAAAACTCAGGGTACGGATTGGCTAATGTGAAATGAAAGTTTAGCAAAGCGTAACCTTAGTTTTTGATGTCTCTTCAGTTTCAAAGTTATCATTAATATTAAGTTCGACAAACCTCTGGGAATTATTGTATATATATTTTCTGACAATGCAATAGCAAAAAATGTGATATTGAGCAAACGCTTCTAGTACCGACCCAGAGTGATCGATTATACAAATAAGTATATGTTATTAAATTCATGTGCGAATGTTGATTCAATAGACTTAATATTATTTAAGTTTTGGATAGTATATGAAATCTCTCCTACATCTGAATCTTAAAATGTGAGTCAAGCGAAAATTATGGAGATGTTGCTTGGTTATTTAATAAACTCCTGTAGTTTAGTTACAATGATGTGACAAAAGCTAATTATGATAATTACAAAAAGTAAGAAAAATAATTACTTTTATTATCTTCAATATAGTCGTATTTTTAATTACACGAAGCCAACTGACAGTAGCTAATGTCACTTTGTAAAATAATGTTGCCATATTTAAAGTAATAGTGATACGTTCAGATCTTGTTCAATGAGATGAATGAACAATGAGTGTGAATAGTTAATGATTTCAAACTATAAAAGAATATTATTTCTATTTCAAAATTGTATAAAGCCGGTTGCAGACCGAAAACTAAGCTATGCCAAGCAAGCTAGGCTAAGCTAAGCTAGAAATAAATAGCGTGCATACCAACAGCTAAGCCAAAACTCAGTCAGTGTGGCGAAGGATGTGCAAAGGGTGTGCGGGTAGCGAGAGGGGCTTAGCGTAGCTCGTGTAGCTGCGCATCGGCATACACAACTAACTTAGCTTCGCATATTTTAGTTAGCTCACATAGCTTAGTTCGCATAGTTTGCGGTCTGCACACAAGTATGGAAAACTGCGTCAGCTATGCGAGCTAAGCTAAACTAACTTAGCTTAGCCCTTGGTCTGCAACCCGTATAAAAGTGCTCTGATTTACGTTAGATACTAGTACTATGTAACTACAATCAGTTTTTTGACGGCTTATTGCAAAGCGCAGCGCGGCGACTAGTGCCATCACCGATCATTAATTCAGGGGTCTCTACTTGGTCACACTATTTTTATTTATTTTTTTATCTGCCAATGGACTTTGTATCCGGCTAATAAATAAATTTAAAAAAAAATATTTTTTTATATACTATTTTTATTTCATTAAAAACTGACAACACCGTAAACGTCAGTTGACTTCGTCTATTTAAAACTCGACTAAGTATAGCCTATAGGTGCATGTAGTCAGCGTGTGTACTTTGTTACATTAACAACTTATGACGCAATAATAAAAATATATTGTTATATGAAAGTAATGTTTTTTTTTTATGAGAAAGATTCTTAGCGATACCGTGGAGTTAATAAATCGTGGTTCAAATGTATATCTAAATATTGGAGTATTTGAAACCATTCGACTTGCAATTCCATTTAAAATGTGAACCACACTTTGAGTATTAAGCCAGAAAGGAGACGCCATCACTCGAACGATGCTAATTAATTTTTCTGCCAAAACATCAGCGGGGGACGAGGCATTCACACAGACAAAATTTTACTACAGAAACAAATTGCACAATGTTTGTACACACGCACACAAACCTAATTTGCTTACACAAGAGAAACCGCAACGCACACATTTAAAGAAATCGTATCTTTACACATTACATGTACAGCACACATACGCAACAATCCCGAGATAATTAGAGCTACCACCATGTCGATAAGGAATGTCGATAAAATTTATTCATTAAATCATTCAGTTGTTAATTCTATTCTGCAGCCAGCAAAAAGAAACATGACGTATCAAAATGATCGGAGCAAACTTTACTTGTACGTTTGGGTAGCCATGTTCTGTGATTTTCACAAGCTTTTATCCATTGTTGTCGACGGATAGGGTCTTTTGGAAATCTATAATAAAATAAAACTGTTTTATTTCAAACTAAAAAAATGTATCCATAATTACATTATATTGTCCATTCGTTCAATAATTTATCGATAAAAAATAGTATGTGTCCCCTCTCTAAAATGACGTAAACCGGCGTTGGTGTGGCTAACTACCAACTTAGGAAAATAACCATTATTAGGATAAATTCATGTGATAAATTTTTATAATTTTTCACGTCCTTTCTTCATTAATTAAAGATATTAGTATAATATGAAAATTTGAAGTGTCGGGTAAACCTTCAAAGTACTTGTGAGCGAATCCACGAACAGGACAACTAATCAATAGTAAAGCATATTTACTTAATACACCAGTCATTATAGACATTCGAAATCGAAAATTTGATAATAATTCCAAAAGTTTTCAAACTTCGGTCAAGTGAATGGTAAATTGGGACGACAATAAATCTCATTTTGCAACCTTGTCCGCAGTCCGGAACATTGTTAAAATTGCAATTAAATTAATTTTATGTCTGTATGGTCGTGAAAAAAATTCCAAAAGTTCTGCAAACTTGGGGAAGTTTTCGATATAATATTTCATATCACGTATAAAATTTGCAACCAACCTAAGTGTACGGAACATTTTTTGTTATTTATTTTATTTTCGATATATCTGTCAAATTTGCAGAACTTTTGGAACGTTTTCCTTCAGTTTAATAAAGAACAACATTAACTTTTAATAACAAAAAATGTTCCGTACACTTAAATTGGTTGCAAATTTGACACGTGATGTAAAATAATATATTTAACACCACTCCAACTTTGCAGAACTTTTGGAATTTTGGTCACAAGAACTAAGCAAATTATCATTTATTGCATTTTTAACAATGTTCCGGACCGCAGAGCAGGTTGCAAAATTTTATAGTTTGTTTTAATACCACTCCCGACCTTACATCAAAATTTGAAAACTTTTGGAATTATAATGAATTAATTGTCTTGACTGACTGGACTATAAGTCATTGAACAATATGATCGCTATGTAAGTACCATCTGTTAGTAAAAAAATTATACAAATAAAAAAATTAAGCCACAAAAAACGTCGTAGTGCGGAACTTAGCAATAAACTGGCAACATTCACTCGGCAATGAATATTTATTTGATTTTCACGTATTCTTATAATATACGATAATACTACTTAAGAAAATACTTACAGATGAAATGGTCTTTTTGTACACTCGATGTGTCAGACCTTTTTTTACAGCCGAATACACTGCATCCAGTCATTTTTGTCGGAGCTCTTTACACGAACAAGCGTCATACCGGAATGGCGCGGAAGGGTCGAGAAACAGTTTTATATAACGCGTATGTCCAGCGGGTTCGTACTTTGACAGAGGGGGACGCGCGTAAAGGCGACTCCTTTCTGGCTTAATACTCAAAGGAACCACAAGTTGAATGTATAATCTTGGTGTCTACGTAGAAATCCTTCCAGTAGCTGATTATGTAGGAGTCTCGGGGGACCTTGATTGGAACACCTCCAAGTGATTTACTGCCGGAAATGCGTCTAAGTATTAAAATAAAAAGTTTGTGCTTTTTCTACTTTTCTATATTGCACATGTAACTTGTAAGTTACTTGTTTGTTGTAAACTTTATACCATTTAATATTGCTTATAATCACAAAGGAAAATTATAATACATTTTATTTGTATATTTCAGATGAGAAAGCAGTCACTAATGAACAGAATTAGAAGTTCTTAATATAGATTAAAATTTATCAAATAAAGTAGATTTATACTTCATGAACTTTGGAAATATAAAATCTAGTGAACAATACTAAGTAATGGTAAGCAGATATTTTTTTAAATTATTTATTACTAAGTTAATATACTAGAGAAGTTTATTATAATATTATTAATGAATGAGAAGTTTCAAGTCCCTTGGGAATTACTGACATTGTTTGGTTATTTTAAGTCGAATGTAGAAGTTGAAGTAAGTAGTAGACATGGGATGAAATTGCCTGTGCCAAAAATCAATCTGGAACTGTTTCGGAAAAATAGCTTTTGTATGGCAATTAAAGTCTACAATAAATTACCAAAAGAATTAAAAGATCTTCCGTCTAGATTCTTTAAAAAGCGACTTAGTGAATTACTTTTAGAAAAAATGTACTATTCAATAAATGATTATTTGCATGAAACACCGTAATTGATATAAAGCTAATGATGTAATGTATATAATATAATAGACTAGATAATATAAGAATTGACTTTGATTAATAATGTGAAATACTTTAAGACAAATTTGCGCGCCATCGTGTGTGGCAGAATATGTGAACGATTTATGATAGTATCACCTTAACATTTTGTACCATATTCTTGCAAAAAATAAATTATTATTATTTAACACTTTAATTTACAATAAGCAGCAAAGTGACAAATTAAGTAGTTTTTTAAGTTTAGAATAAAGTAAAGAGTTTTAATATTAAAGTTACCTATTGTATAAACCTTGGAGCGATCTTACGGTTTAGTTTGTCAGTTTTCTATTTGATCAAAGTACTAACTAAAATATTTTCTTTTCAGAAAAAGAGAAGCTAATAAGACAACTAAAAGTATTAATAGAAACCACTAATGGACAAGTTTTAAAAATCTTATAAATTTAAGTGTTATATTATATGCCTGAAAATGAATTTGATAATGGGGGATGAAGCATTTTATGAATAATGTAAAAAAATAAGAGTGGAGGAAGAAATAATTGTTGGTTAAGTAATATTACCTCAAGAACAGGAAACAGTAACTGAAACTAACATTTAATCTTAATAAGTTCAGCAGTTTGATTCTTAGTGAGATATTTATTATAAACAAACTGCATTTGTAGATTTTGGGAAGAATTATATCTTTATAATAACTATTATTATTTACAATCCTTGTCTTAAGGAAACAATCACTATTTTTTTTTAAAGACAACACCAATTGACCTAGTCCCATGCTAAGCTGGTGAAGCTTGTGTTATGGGTACTAGGCAACTTATATACATACACATAGATAGATAGACATATAAATACATATTTATACACCCAAGACCTAAGCACAACTAAGCTAATGCTCATCACATCGATGTTCGTCTCAGCCGGGGATTGAACCCTGGGACCCTGGATTCGCAGTCAGGGGTACTAACCAGTAGACCAATGAGTCGTCAATTGCCCAGGATGTATTCATAGAAACTGTAGGATCATAGTAATTTTATGAAATCATCACATCTAACGTTAGGTTTTATGAATTGAACAATTTTTTGTATACAACAGCACACAAACTAGATATTGATATTGCTGCAAATTAACACTTACATTTATTAGTTCATTATCTACATAATTAAATAAAAAATAACTATGACTGAAACATTTTCATTTTACTACCTGTTTGTTTAATATTCCTAATTATTAGTAGGTACAGGTCATTCATATAAACATTAGCTGTTGCAATATTCTGGTAAAATAAATGAATATTGTGAACAACTTTAATGGCTTTTCCTACTAAAGACAGGTCAATTACCAAAAATAAAATTGTCAAATACATAACATACTATTTTTATTCATTTCTTACTTAAACAGATTTTGCATTTACATTAACTAGTAGCAAATCACTGATAGAAACAAAAGTTAATTGACATAAATATTAACTTAAAATAAGCATCAAACTTAAATTTATATCTCAGATCTTGGAGCACCAATATCGGTTGTAATTCATACCAAACTAGGTTTCTATTTTATATTAATCCACCTTTTCATTTCATTTAGTACTTGCTGTTTTTCAAGTCTCACTTTTTAAAAGTATATATATTTTATATTGATTATTTAAAATATATTTATAATAGTACTTAATGACTCTAACTATCAACTTTAATGACTCTACCTTAAACTGAAATTGTTTGTTGGACATAAACAGAGATAATTCCAACTAGTAGCAAATCTAATAAAATCTACACATATAAATCTGCTTTCAAATTGACATTAAAAATGTGCAAGCATCAACACCAAACCTATTAAATTTATCAACTGCTAATCAATCTTCTTTTCACTCATTATTATCAATCCGCAGTACTATTTCTATTGTTCCTTCAAACCGGATTCAATTTTGCAGATTAGTTGTGAGGTCAAATCCTAAAAATATCAAAGTATGAGTAGGTTCTATTAATAATTATTATATATCGCGATTATGCAATTTCAAAATATTCTATTTATTTGTAGCCTTATATTTCTGAGAGAACATGAAACAAAGCATAATTAATTATAATAACATGCAATTAAAATATATTATGCCACTTTGCACCTTCCGCGAATTCCGCTTAAATCGAAAATTAATAATTATTCATATTAAAAATAAGACGTTTATTATTATTAAAAGTGTTTACTAACGTCACATCACAAAACGAACTTATTGTACTTGCTTATGTAGCGCCAAATAAATTTATGGTAATTTTTTTTACCTTGTAAATAATAAGAAACTAAAATAAATCTAATGGCACTTTATACCTTAAACTAAACACCGCACCATTACAATATTTATTTATTGCTTTATCGTACGCAAACATGACAAATGACAGTTTATATGACATTACGCCCCAGCTGTCTACTCTCCAATCGTTAATAATAAAACTTTAGACGTTTCGCTGAGGAAAGAGACAAATGAATTAAAACCGTAACTATATAGCACGAAGGTTCATAATCCTTTAAAAAAACATCCGTCTTACGAATTTTTCCTGACGCGAGTTGGACTGATTCGGGTTTGTTCTCGGCTCGGAGTTGTTCGGGTCTTGCGAGTAGCGAGCTAGCTGAGGGGCGCCAGCCCACCGCACAGCCCGCAGCCCGCGGTCCACCACTGAACACACGCCGCGCGCACTCTCCGAGTCAACTCGGTTTGCAGATATTTTAGCTCGGGCTGATTCGCGATAACTCGAGTTGCCTATCGCTAATTTGTTAGTTTGTGTTGCACGCCCAGTCACAACAGAGACGGTATGTTGTATTTATTTATATAGTGTTTTGTAATTTTGAAGTGAAAACTTCTGTAGCGGCGTTGTACATTTTTTTTGGAATGGGTAAAAAATGTTAAACTCGCGTCAGGACACGTGACCTGATCGAAGTTCGTAAGACGGATGGAGAGTAGACACCTGGCGCGGCGTATTTAATCTATATATATAAAAGAAAGTCGTGTTTGTTACAACACTTATAACTCGAGAACGGCTGGACCGATTGCCATAGTTTTTGATTTGTTGGATTTGTTTCCGTCCCGAATAGCAGAATAAGCAATAAAATACCGGATAAGTTATCGAATAACAATAAATAAATTAACTAATTTTACGACTCCAAAAACCATATGGTGCCATCTGTTGACAATACTACGCATCATTTTACGTCGAATTCGTGTCAGTTCAAGAAATTCCGATCTTGAGGTGAATGAGGAAATGCAACCATGCTTTGATCCTGATCAAAAGATGTTGGATATCAGAAAGTGCTTAACATGCAGTATCGCCATATTGACGCTAGAGAGAAGATGCCTACAGCCTAATGTGTAAAACTGCCATTCTTCTTTCGCAATGGCAAGCAATAAAACATTTCTGTATTTGCAAAAAATTTGTATTAATGTAATACTTAACATAAATGAAATCCTAAAATAAGTTAAATTAAAGTAACAACGATATTATAAGGTTGTAGGGCGGAACGAAGTTAGCCAGGTCAGCTAGTGTAATATAAATTGTCATGTTTGTGTACGATAGCGCAATAAATAAATATTGTATTCTACCACATAAATTATAGTACTTTTATACTGATAATTAAAGCAATTCGTGCAAAATTATTCCATAACTATTCCAAAATATCAAAAATGCACAACGTTAATATCCAATTTTTCACTTCTGCCTGCACTCCCGGAGTTAGGGATGTGAATAAATAATCGATTAAAATCTATTTTTTAGAAGTTTTAATTTTGTGATTATAATTGTAAAAATAATCGATTATTTTTATAATGGAAAATCAATCATAACGATTTTTCCATTGCCACCTCCCGACATTTTTGCTTTTCTTTTATAACCCGGACCTCGAACTATTATGGATATTCGATATACATCGATGTTTACAGTGCGATACATTGGAATATATCCGACGCTTTGAAGATGTATTGATCTCGATGCATTAATGTGTTTTTATAAAACATCGGAAGAATGATAAAACCAGCTAATTTCACAAAAACTAAAGTTTGAATTGAACGCTATAATTTAAAAGTAACAAATTCATTCAGCAACGAAAGGTTACATACAATAAAAAAGGCAACAATAATATTGCAATGTGCTACTGAAAAGGCATACACTCAGCATCTATCAAATTTCACCTAAAATCTATCAAAACGAAATTAGATTAATTTCAATTTTGATTATTCAAACTTAAATTTGTGTTTATAATTTTTATAGTTTATTTTTGATTAATAAAACCATGATAAAATAAAATATTTAAGGCGTTTATTTTGAAATTAATTTCAAAATCGATGAATAAATATATATTAATAATAATTTATATTTATTAATTTAAGATATATAATCATTCTGCATAAAAATCTATTATATATTAATCGATTTTTCTTGTTAAAAAAACCATCGATTAATAAAAACAGGGTGCGTGTACTTATGTACGCGCGTAAGAAGTTATACTTCTTTGGCATTATTAAAAATAGTTTTTGATTGCATGCAAATAATTATTTACAATTAAATAATCAAAGACTGGAAAAGGAGTCATTATAGTCAATAAAGTTCAGTTGACATTTGAAAAATTAAATAAATAAATATTTATTATTATTCTCTTACATTAAGTGTAACATAAATTCTATTAAGTTAAAAGTATATATTATTATACATTTAGAACATCTCTACCAAACACTAAGATGTATAGTGCAGTATTGCACAATATAGCCATTGATTTCAAAATCAAAATTGATAGTTCTTAATTTAGGTTGTTTTAACAATTAAGTTATTTAAACAAATAAAACACTATTTATCTTTAAAACATTTTTATTTCATTATACTATTTATTTTTATGTGACTCTAATGTCTGCATCAGAATTTTGGTTTGTAATTTTAAATTAATCATTACTTGGTTGTGCATCTCTGCCATATTCTTAACTCTATGTTTGTGTTCTATTTGAAGCTGCTCATTTTCCAGAGCCCGAAAGCTATGCATATCTTGATACGAGGCTTCTCCAAAACTAAAACTACTACTTGCTTTTGTGCAACAAATAAGAGAATATTAATATAAGCTCTGTCCATGCAAAACTTAAAAAATGGATAATTCATATTATAAAAATCCATTTTGGAAGAACAGTCTATATTAGTCAGATCAAAATCCGTTGTGTAGTTTAGAAAAACTAATTGCACATGCTACAGACCTGGATAGCAACTTTCTTTTATCTATTTAGAGATAGTGATAATTTAAATATAATACCAGTGTCCTCCTTGTAGGTTTCTTTGGAGTTGTTTGGGGATTCTTGTTATTCAGTTCGACATGATTCTCTTTAACCTTTGCATTATAATCCTACAAAATAATGAAATTGTTAAGTTATGTTGTCACTGTTATGCACACCTTTGTCTGGCTTTTCTAGTATTCAAGTAATGTCAAAACTGATTTATTACCTTATCATTGTTCACTTTAGTTGCTTTTGGGATATCAATTGTTTCCAAAATGATTTTATTTGTAATATCCTAAAATATATAAATAACATCTATTAATTTAAGTATCATTTTGAGTGGTTTGCATTAAGGTGTTGATGTGTATTATACCCACTGTTCATTATAAGTGGGAATGGGCTTACTTCTGGCTGGACAGTTTCGGTACTACAAGTGCAACATGGATGTTTTGAGGTATTAGAATATCTCTGACTACCCTGTAGGGGAATAAAGTACTGTTGTGAGCATATGCTTATGCTTGAGAGTTTGAACCTTGAACATCACCATACATAATATTTATAATTAACATTCCTACCTCGACACCTTCACAATCAAATTCATTGAAATCGACTTCAAACTGTTGCAGTATCATCTCTGTGACACGTCCATTGTGTCTGGAGAAGGTGATGGTGGCTTTGTTACACCTCCATGTTTCACAGCAGTAAGATGACAACTCTTTTTTTGTATTCAATTTAGTGCACTTCCACTGATTCATCAATTGTTTTTTGTCTCTTGTCCTTATATTTGCTAGATTAAATCTGAAAAATTACATGTTTTGATTAAACAATGTGGTTAATTTTTTAATCAAAACATTAGTCGATAATAATAATACATACGGATAGTTAACCTCAATTGTATTGAAGCACTTAGGAAGGTTTGTATGTTTCATAAGTATTGATTTAAATATTCAATTTTAATCACTTCTGATTATAATTCAAAAAGCATTGGTAAATTTCTTTGAAAAAATTAAAAACTCCTTTATTTGTTTAAAAGGTAAATGACAAATGTCAATTGTCATTATGATCATTCAAAATTTGCGATCTTCGAACTTCACGCATAGTCTATTTCTTTATCTCGCTCACGCACGCTATAATTACACTCCTAATTTTGTGTCACAGGTGCGCGCGCATCGTAAAATTTCACTCTCATCAATTTTTCATAACGCGCCTAAAGAAGTACAACTTAAAAAATCGATTTTTTTATGCAGAATGTCACATCCCTACGGCCGGAGTGCAACCCGTCGTTTTTTTTCTTATTACTATGTTCTTGTGACATTTCCGTATAATAATGGGTTGTCATGACTAAGTATTGGTGCATTTCTGAGTATATTTTAATGTACTTTCGATAGATGGCAATTATCTTAGTATTTATGTTTTACTTTTTACTACTCGACTCTAGATGGCGCTCAATGCGCGCTATGTGTCAGTATGATGAATAAGCTACGACAAACGTCACGTGTGACAATGTACAATTTAATAAAATCAAAGATCTCCGTTGTTAGGTTCGTAATTCACATGTATTTAAAAATTGACTAAGATTTGTCCGAGTTGTTTTAGTTTAGACCTCTCAAATATATCTCATTTTGCAACCTTGTCCGCAGTCCGGAACATTGTTAAAATTGCAATTAAATTAATTTTTGGTTAATAATTTTCTGTATGGTCGTGAAAAAAAATTCCAAAAGTTCTGCAAACTTGGGGAAGTTTTCGATATAATATTTCATATCACGTATAAAATTTGCAACCAACCTAAGTGTACGGAACATATTTTGTTATTTATTTTATTTTCGATATATCTGTCAAATTTGCAGAACTTTTGGAATTTTGGTCTCAAGAACTGAGCAAATTATCATTTATTGCATTTTTAACAATGTTCCGGACCGCAGAGCAGGTTGCAAAATTTTATAGTTTGTTTTAATACCACTCCCGACCTTACATCAAAATTTAAAAACTTTTGGAATTATAATGAATTAATTGTCTTGACTGACTGGACTAGTTGGGGGATTAGACTGTCAAACAATTTAAAGATTTTCTCTTTTGTTCACAACATCTTTTCATCATCATCTCATCATCTCATTTTTTGATGCGGTTTTTTTTTAAATAGATAGAGTAATTGAAGAGCAAGGTTTATATGCATAATAACATCCATTAAATGTGGATGGAGAAATACTGTTATTTTTGAGGTTTCTAATGTGATGTCGTAAATCGTAAATAATTACATTCCGGTTACATTGCGAACCCTACGAGATTTATCAAAATAATGTGCTAAGTATTGTACACATTGAAAAGGTCTACAGAAAACTCCGTGATGGTATATGTCTATCTCTCATGGATATCAAACAATAATTTTTTTTGTCATTTATTTTATACGCAATAATCCTTATCCAATTAAATACTTTAAATGCATTGTTGATTTAATATAGATCTATATGGCCCTTATCAGCATATGATTCAAATTAATATTTTCGAAGATGATACAAATTTAAAAATTGCGGGACGCAGCGCGTCGGCGGCCGCGGTTCTCTCTATACTCTACTATCTATAGCACTTTGAATTTAGTATCAGTATTCAGTATTGCATCCGTGCGAACCCGGGGCGGGTCGCTAGTAAATTATCTGAACAACACTGTCGGTGCATATTTTGTTCTTTATTGTTGAAGGTCATGATGCTGTCCACATATAATTGTCTATGATGCACTGCATTTGAATTTGGATTATGTTCTTTTATTTTGGATGTGCAGTATCATTTATTATAAACACAATGTTTTCAAGTATTATTTGCGTTTTAATTAATTGCCCGCTAGTCCACCATATCAGTGGTAGCCGAGCGTGGTTGGATGAATATCTAGTGGCAAGTGGAAAAAGCATAATATTTAAAATAGAGTCTGGCGAAATGAAAGAAGACAATTGAATTATTTGAAAACTTTCGGATGGCAACACAGAATGTCATTGAATTTCTTAGGTTAGTATGATAAATGATTCATTGGGTGGATACTTCATGCAATTACGCAATTCTATTTATATTATATATTTTTTCCGAATATTTAACAGGTCGCTGCTTTGCATGAATAACCGCATAATCCAAAAACACACAATTTTACAGGGTAGCGATTTGAAAATTAAACAAAATTTTTACTGTCATAACTTTTCATGTATTTAATCAATAGAAGAATAAAATGTATAAATCGAAAGGGCATTAATCAAGGTTTAATTAAAATCTTAATATATAGGTTTTGCCCTGCTAATACCTTAATTAATAATTAAAAACTATGCTTTATTCGACTTGTTACAAAATAAGTTTTGGCATATTATCATGAATAGGAACATAAATCAAAATAATATACTTGAGTAGTTCTCAATTTTACTTTTATAATAGTATAACTGGTAATATGATCTACAAGTTGTTCAGAAATATCTGTAATAGTAACACAATAACGATTAAGATAATATTAAAGAAAAGTATGTTCAAACACAAATCAATTTATTAGTTTTATGTTGAAGCCATCGAAACAATTTTTTCTGTAGAATAACACATTTCTGTTTATTATATAAGTGCATTATGCTAATTAACATGAAATTCAGAGATTAAACAAACCTGTGGAAAAGTATTTTTAGAAGAAAATGCTGTCATACAAAATATATAACATAAGTCCACATTTTGCTATAACTTGCAGTATGACTATAACCCAGATACCTACCAGTATGCACATTAAAATGATGTTTCCTCGTACGATGTTTTATAGGAAAAACAGTAATTGAAATCATTCGATTCCACCTTCAAAACTCTAACATCTCCTAGCTTTAACGTTTCTTTGTCCATATTCTTAGAAAAATTATTGCCTATCGATGCAGCCAACGCTTTTATATCAAAAAAATCTTCGTGTTCCAATTCATTTACTTGATAGGCTTTGCCAGTTTTTTTAGCATTTCTAATAATGTGCACATACTGGTCAGGTGTATATATGGGTCCAGACTTCAGAGCTTTACCGACTCCTTTTTCAATGAGGGAGTGGACATTATCACCCTCATTTTGAGTGTGCTCTTTTATTAGGTATTTGTGGGTTATTGAATTAATAAAATCGAGATGACAAACTGCATATACATAAAGAGCTATTATGTACTGGTTCTTTTGCTGTCCGCAGCAATTGTCTGAATAAAATATTATCTAATTTTGAATCTAGTTCTTCAGCTTTAAGCTTTAAATTCTGTATGTATTTGAGCAAACAAGATCCTATTTCTGTAGCACCACGTTTAGCTTCACCTTCATGCCAGACATAACATGCAGTGTCTTTAGATTTGATATCGCATATTGTGAAATTATACGTATTTTTTCGAAATTATTACGATAATAAAAGTTTGATGCATCCCCTCTAGGACAGGGCATTGCAGCTTGAAGATCATAAACTAATACAATACAATTATCAGGAGTAATTTTTTTGTCATCTTCTTTATTTTGCCTTGACAAATCTTTCTCTGTTAAATGCCTATCAAACTTTTCCTTCAGCTCTACCTTATCGTTTTCTGTGTCATTACTATATGATGTACAATCCTCACACTGATCTTTTTTCGGTTGGAAAAAGGCAATATTGAATTCTTTGTTAATGATCCTGTAATACATTAGGTAATTGGCGCTTGGTAAATTTTTTGACTGACAGTCGAGTTCGTAATCCCTATGTAAGTCTGCTACAGTTTTGCCGCCATCAATATAAAGCCTTTTTGTGTCTGCACGGCAGTAGTGACTATTAATCTTTGTGATTGAGTTGATGTGTCCAATAATACCTTCTTTAATAGCTGGATCTAAATGAACATGTTGGCTGTGTTTACCACGATTATCCAAATCTAACATGCCACATGAATTCTTCTTCTTTTGAAGAACAGTTCGGATGGAGGCATCAGGGTAGGGTAGCTTTAAAAAATACTTTACACACTCGAATTCTCTTATTATAAACGGTCAAATAAAAAGCAATGTTTTCCCCCTTTGCAGATCTCCCGTGCCCCAAAAGCATGCAAAAATTTCTTTGCGTTGTGATTCTGTAATATTTTGAGTACACTTTTGTTTGCATTTATCAGTACATGGTGTTTTTAGAGACTTTGCGGGCACAACGGATTTTCCTTTTTTAGAATTGGATATATAGGACTTACCAGTTTCTCAGGATTTTTGCCTTGTTACGCAACCAGTTATTGGGTGTAGATTTTCGTTTTCATCCTTTATTTGAATTGGTATTGTCTTCACAATCAATATATTGTGTAGAATTGGTATTAGAACTAAGTACCAAAGAACTTGGAGGTGTATTAGCTGTAGAACGTGAAGTTGAAGGTACTGGCTCAATCGAATCATAGCGAGAATCTTCGATGCAATTAGCTATTGTAGGAAATATATTCACCCTGGACTGAACCACTGCTGTTAAACGTTCATTATTCAATTCATCGTCTGATGAAGTCTCGGAATCTGATGAACTAGATCCACCACTTGAGCTGGATGAACTCTCGCTTGAGCTAATACTAGATTCTGTTTGCATTGGGGCTATCGGCATAGGTATTGGTGAACTTGTTTGGTTTTTGGTGGAAACATCGTTACTGAAATTGTCATATTGTTTTTCATTCAAATCTATTTCACTGATGAAATTTTTAAAAACTTGGCGTTCATTTCTCAAAAGAGACCTCTTTGTAGAACAGGATGTATCGATATCTACATAATCAGGATCATTCACACTATCATCTGAGCAAAAATCTTCACTAACATTAGATAAATTTTTATTGGGAGACTGAATGAACTGTTCCTTTTTAGTGAATTGTATGAATATTGAAGTCTTGGGTTGAAGGTGTATAATATCTTCATTATCTTGTATGAGGTTCCGGATTATTTGTAGGGTACGTGGATTCGGCACTGTAAATAAAAAGAACAATTCATAAAATAACGAACCACACCATACCTACCATGCCATGCTACGTCATCACACACCACACGTCCACACCACAACACAACTAAACCAGAAGGTGTCGGCAGAGGTCATAAATTCACCCGCATTTCGCCAGATATGTTTTTAGGTTTCATGGATACGTTATAGGGGCTAGCCTTTTGCTGTTAATCGGGCACAATTTCTAACCCCGAGTTGCTCTTTAGACTTTTCTAAATTAGAAATAACGTTTACTGCTCGACCCAGGATTCGAATCCGGGACATGGCGGTTATATAAGGCCCTATGCAATGAGCCAGGAGGCAGCAAAAAAACAATAAAAACACGTTATAATTGTATTATATCGTTAAAAGTAACTTAACTTGCTTTCGGTTCTAAATTATTGAGCTTTATTTCTAAGCAATAATAACCTATTTCGTAAATATGTTAAAAGATTTTGTTATTTCTATCTTGAATAAACAAATAAAACTTAATAAGTATTATTGTCTTACTTACTCTTTCGTGAAGAATGTTGTAACACTAAATGCAGCACTTTTCAACAAAAAATTTTATCGAAAATTGACACAATTTTGTCTTGAATAATCAAACAACTCAAAATGAATCAATATTGCAGAAAATATTACTAAACTTTACACTTTAAACACACGATTATTTAGAAATGTGGTATTATCCCGGAAAGTTTTAACATGGTCACGCGAAAACAATAATAGCCACTGGCGATCGTCGACTATTGCAGAAATTTGGCGTGATAAATCAACCAATCACATAACGACATTTTTACGCGCCACAACGCCGGTTTTGCCGTTATGAATGTGAGTCTTACTGACCATAAAATAAGGACTATTTTGCATTTGGCTGTGTTATAAACCAGTATTTTCAAAATTTTGGTTTGTGCGGGTATTCATGCAAAGCAGCGAGGTATAATAGCCATAACTTTGTTTTATTTCATAGAATATTATTTCGTTTCTTTCGCAGGATTTGATTATTCCGAATAAAGTTGTGTTTTATAATAAATATAGTTTTAGTTTTCCATGCAATGCTGGTCATTTTAAACATCAATAGTAAAAGACTAAATACGTATAGTATTTAATTTCATAGAAATACAGTTACTATCAATGTAAATGTAAAAAAATAATAAAATAAAATCAATACTTGATTTTAATTTATTATAAGTAAGTTTAATCCACAAAATATATCAAACTTTTAGAGATACCATACTAATTTTTTTTTAATTTGCCGCGCTTTTTCGTTATCTTCTTTCAATAACCAGAATTATAATTTAGACTAATAGATAGATTTTTAGATTATATTTTAAAATAGTATTTCTATAAGGTAATTTGCCCTTCTCACTCTCTCTCAAACGGTCTCAATCGCCCTCTCCCTTTTCATCGACAAAAATACTGCACATCTTCGTGACGTTTCCGTAAATAATTACCCTAAGGCCCTTTCTCCACTGCAACTGGTCCGGTCCGGCGTCGGATACCGGAATGAGTCAAGAGAAAAATATCGGAAAGCCGGATTGCGTTTCTCCACTATATCCGATCCGACAATAATCGATACTTGTATATTTATCATGCAACACCTATATTAACTGAAACCCATATACTTTATTTTATTAATAAAACGTTCTAAATTCTAAATATTTTATTGCCCTGGCAAGTTTATTACTTTTACCAACACAGTGACAGAAAATTGACCAGTATTTTTCTTTAAGTTGGCATTTATCGAAATTTTCGTTAGTAAATATTATTTATTGTTGAAAAATTTGTAATAGTATTAAAGTATTAACAGACGATCGAACTTGGTACGGGCCCGACAGCGGATTCCGTACGCTCCATACCATATCCGTTCGTCTGGAGAGTTGTCTGCCGAACATTATTATTATTATTTCGTGTTCGCTCGGTCCGATGGTTTGCACATCGAATTTGGTCCGCTCCGTACCAAATCCGTGAGTCTGTACGCTCGGACCGGACAAACGCACGGCAGTCACGTTTGAAACATTCGGGAGGTAGCACGTACGTCAACGCATGTTCGCACTATGGCGGAGATTTTAACAGAACGCGAAGTCCTTCTCGATGTTTTGGCATTGTATAAAGACTTTCCGTGCTTGTGGGATACATGACATGATTTGTATTGCAACAGAGATGCTCGTAATCAAGCGATTTGATTAACTTCATGTGACTAAATTCATCACGGTTTTGTAAACATGTTTTTGCCCACTCCTTTCTTTTTTTTCGTGATATTTGTGGCGGCATTACTGTTGCCGCAACAACAATCGCAATTTTAGCGCGCTTGGATAACGTCGGAGGCATGACGTCTGAACTGTGTACACGCCACGCGGGGAATGCGAGATCCGGCCGTGTGTTGTGAGTAGCGGATTTGGTACGCCATACCAATCCGTTGTCCGGCCCGTACCAAGTTCGATCGTCTGTTAATACTATTAACAGACGATCGAAGAAGGTCGATCGAAGAAGGGAATCGAGAAGGACTTCGCGTTCTGTTAAAATCTCCGCCATAGTGCGAACATGCGTTGACGTACGTGCTACCTCCCGAATGTTTCAAACGTGACTGCCGTGCGTTTGTCCGGTCCGAGCGTACAGACTCACGGATTTGGTACGGAGCGGACCAAATTCGATGTGCAAACCATCGGACCGAGCGAACACGAAATAATAATAATAATGTTCGGCAGACAACTCTCCAGACGAACGGATATGGTATGGAGCGTACGGAATCCGCTGTCGGGCCCGTACCAAGTTCGATCGTCTGTTAATACTTTAAGGCTTTCGTTTCGTCGTAGATTTTGAAAATAATTAAAGTTATTAAAACTGCTAAAAAAAAAAAAATTAGTATGGATGAAGGTATAAATAGTTACTTTTTTTATATTCCACATTTAAAATATGAATGCAATTTTATTTTAAAATTCGGTGCTGTAAACAAATTTATTTTATAGGATTATACTTTAGAAAAAATTGCAATGGTTTTGAAAAAGTACATATATAATTTTTTAGAAATCATTAAAAAAAATTACTCAAGACGTAAATGATGTAAACTTCTTAATAATAATAATAATAATAATAATAGCCTTTATTTCCAAAACTTAACTATAATAGCTTAGAACTTTCATTGATTTTGAATTGAAAAATTAACTTTTAACATTACGTAAAATACACTTTAACATTTAGGAATAATCATTTGTTTGTGAGGTTTTGGTTTGTCCACCGTTGGACATAGGCCTCCTCCATCCGTTTCCACTCGTGTCTGTCGTGGGCCAGGCGCGGCCAGGTGACCCCGGCGACGGCGGTGATCTCATCCGCCCAGCGCCGGCGCGGGCGCCCCTGTGGACGGGTACCAGTGCAGCATTCTCTCGCTCCATCGGTTGTCGCACTTTCTTGCTGTGTGCCCCGCCCAACGCCATTTCAGGCGGCACACCATTTTAGCTGCATCTATTATTTTTGTTTTCTTTCGTACTGTTGTACATTGAATTCTGTCTCTAAGATTCAAGCCTAACATGCTCCTTTCGGTTGATCGTTGAAATGTTTGGATTTTCTTTATTATTTCAGCTGTGATAGGCCACGATTGGCAGCCGTACAGTAGTGTAGGTGTCACAACAGAGTCCATCACTTTTTTCTTCAGTGGTAAACTCATTTGAGACTTGAAAATGTGCTTGTGTGACCAATATGAACTCCAGGCTTTTTTAATTCTTCTCTCTACCTCCTCTATATAATGGCTTTTAAATGATATATTTTGACCAAGGTAGACATACTGGTCAACATATTCTATATTTCTACTGTTGACGGTTATACTGTATTTTATGCCATTTGTCATTATGCATGTTTTTTCAGGGTTCATTTCCAGTCCACACTCTCTACTTGTGTCTTCTAGGGATTGAAGCATGTATTGTAAGTCTTCATGCTTTTCAGTTATTGAAACAATGTCATCTGCGAACCGCTTAAATTTTCGCCATTGATATTTACTCCCAACCGTGACCAATCCAGCTTTCTGAAGATGAATTCCAGAAGTGCGGTGAATAAATTGGGCGACACGGGGTCGCCCTGCCGTACACCCCTTTTCAGTTGAAACATGTTGCCTTTCTTCTCCAACTTGACTGTGGCTTTACTTCTTTGGTATATCTTTTCTAGTAAGTTAACATATTTATTTTGTATTCCTTGTTCCCGTAGAGCTAACCAGAGTTTGTTATGTAAGATTGTGTCAAAGGCTTTGGAGTAGTCCACATAGGCTATATACACTGTCTTTTTATACTCCATGTATTTTTCAATGACTTGTCTAAGTGTGAATATATGATCTAGCGTTGAATATTTACTTCTAAAACCAGCTTGTTCTCTTGGTTGTTGGAACTCCAGCTCTTTCTTCATTCTGATAAGGATGATATTTGTAAAAAGTTTGTAAGTAGTTTGCAATAAACTTATAGGTCGATAATTATTGATGTTCATTGGGTCTCCCTTTTTATATAGTAATGTTATTACAGATGTTTCCCACTGCTTAGGTATTTTTTCGTGTTTTAAAATTTCATTGAACAGTTCGGTGAGAGGTGATGTTAGAGGTTCTACTAATGCTTTAATTATATCATTAGTTATGTTGTCATCTCCTGGGCTTTTTGCAGATTTAAGTTTCATTATGGCATGCCTGATTTCACTTTCCAGTAGCAAAGGGATCTCTTCATTTTTATAACACAGTAATATGTCATTATTACTAACATCTAGTGGTTTATTTTGCAAACTGTACAGTTCTTTGTAGAAATTAGTCGCTATATTCAATATATTATCTCTGTTTGTTATTGTTGCATTTGTGTGAGTTTTTAGTGTTTGTACCCATTGTTTTGTATTATTTATCCGTTTGTTTCCTCGTTTAACTGATCGCCTTTTATCTATTTCTTCTTCTAATATTTTGAGTTGATAATATTCTTTATTTCTTTTTATATTTTTTCTAATTTTTCCATACAGATGCTTAAGACGCTTTTTTTCAATTTCTGACTTATTAGGTTTATTTTTTAGTTCAGTTCTTTCATTTATCATATCCCTTATTCTTTCAGTTATTATGTAGTCATTTCTCTTTATCCCTGGTACTGTTGGTAACTTTTCGACACTGGTTTTAATTTGATGTATTATATTATTATATCGTTCTTGGATATTCTTAGATTTTTCAGTGTGTTGAATCGAAAAAATATTCTTGAGTGTTTCTTGTTCTAGTGGGTTCAGTCCTGATTGTCTGCCTTTAAATTGTTTTCTACTTTTAACTTTTGCTGTAATTGTCACTGTTGCACGAACCATACGGTGATCTGTTGGGTGGGTGGTATTAATTATATCTATATTTTCGACGGTATGATGATAGGGTCTTTTAATAATAAAAAAGTCTATTTCATTAGCGGTTCGAGAATCTGGTGATAACCATGTCCATTTATTTTTTGTGTTTTTCTTGAATTGAGAGTTCACAATAAACAATTGTTTTTCTAAACAAAAGTCAATAAGACGTTTGCCTCGCTCGCTTCTCTTACCGTGTCCCCATAAACCCAAAACCAACTTTTCATCTGGAATGGCTCGTCCTATTTGTGCGTTAAAATCTCCCAACACTATTGTATATGGCAGAGTGTTTACTAGTGCATTACTTAAGCTATCATAAAAAATATCTATGTCTTCTTGGCTTGATTTCGCTGTGGGGGCATAGACTTGAATTATGTTAATCTTATAATTATTGAAGGACATTTCAAGTTTTGCTACTCGGTCTGATAGAACCTCGAAGTCTAAAATATTTGATTTCAACTTCTTTTTAACCATAAATCCTACACCATTTCTTCCACTTTTCTTTCCGGTGTATAAAAAGATGTAGTCTTCGTATTCAACAATGTGTGTTCCCTCTTTTCTAATATCAGAGAGGCCAAGAATATCCCACTTTATGTTCTGCAGGGCATGTTCCAATTCCTCTTGACGGCCGTTGCCAACGAGTGACCTTACATTCATTGTACAAATATGTGTGCGTTGAATATGGCGAGAGTGTTTTTCTATTTTTTGGGTGGAGGGTGGTGGTCTACTGCCCCCACGGGGACCAGCCGTATTGGGGGAGATTGTTTTTACTATATATTAATATATTTGTTTTCTGGTTAAGTTTCTTTCTCTGCTTAAAATATAGTTGCTATGGTCTTTTATCAGAGGAAGTAGAAAGGGAGCTCGATCTGGCCCTCATCATGTCAAAAGCATTTGTTCGATTAGTTTTAGAGGATAGTAGTGCCTGTTGCTTTTTTGGTTGAGCCGTTTGTTCAGTTTGTGGAGAAGCTGATAATTCTCTCTTCCTTTTGTCAGTGTTAGAACAGTTTTCCTTGACTATAAGTTGATCATTTTTTAAATATGCAATCTTGCCTTTCTTTAGTTCTTCTATCAATTTTGGTTTCAATAATTTCCTTTTTTCTAAGACTTCTTTGGAAAAGTCTTCAGAAATATGCAATTTCTTGAATTTTCTCTTATTTCTAAGGATTTCGTGCTTCTTCCAACTATTAACGAAGGATATTAAAATCGGCCTTGGTTTTCCTTCCTGTTTTCTGGGTTTTCCGATACGGTATATTTTATTTACCTCTGTGTTTTTGAGTGTTATATTTAAATCCGCCAGGCATTGCCTTTGGAAATTCTGCAGTAACTCGGTAATAGAATGTTCCTCCTCTTTCAAGTCAAAAATGATTAAATTGTTTTCCTTATTAGATCTTCTTAAATGTTCGATTTCTTTTTCTAAGGTTCCAACTTTTAATTTTAGGTTTTCATTTTCTGCTAAGATAGGTTTTAACTTCTCATCCATTCTATTTATTATTTTGTCTGTTAATGATTCTGCCAATCTTGTATTCTGTTCCTTCATTTCAATTCTCATTTTCTCAAACAACATCTGAAATTGGTCTTCCATTGTTGTTTACAGGTAAAAATAAAATAAAAAAGTATTCGTTTCGTAGGTATGTGCGCGCCAGGATTTGATCCACAATCGACAGTATGTATGATGTTCCTAACAACTTGTTACAAGTGCTAATCAATTCATTACTTGACTTGCGAATAAATCGTATATAACACAATTACGATTTGTCCAAAACAGTGTTTAGGTTTTTTATTTTAAAGTACTTGATTAGCACAAGACACTTTTAAAAGTCACTTCACTATTTTATGTCAGTTTTTGCAACAATTCTTCTGATGTTTAACCACAACCAAACGAGAAATGTCCATCGCGGTATGGCGATAATCACTGTTTAATACACTGTATTGATTGTTCACAATTTATTACGTGAAACTGTTGATTAAAATGTCATAGTTCCCGTGTTTTAACCTCTTTTACACACTAGTTCTATTTTTAATTTAAATAAATTTACAGAGGTAACGTTAACTGTGACGCGGTACCCACAAAAAAAAAAACTACACTTCAAACTTCTTACATGAAACTAAATATTTTACTGTTAATTTAGCTTGTAAAAACCTTATATTCTTTAAAGGTTTTCTCTTATTTCAATAAAAAAAAAAATTAATTAAATAATTTGATTATTAAAATAAGCGTAAAAAGTTTTCAACCAATTATTATTGTTTACCACATTATTTATACATTAATGAGGTTGCTAACTCTATTCAGACCATTTTTTTGTCAACACTGACTTAGCGCACTCTGCTGATGCATTTGAAAACTAATTCACGTTCCAATTAAGCTTCAGCATTATGCGGCATTGTGCGGCACTGAGTCGCATAATGCTCTGTAATTTGAAAACGCACACTATGTCTGAACTTGTAATAAAATCTCTTTGGCTATACTATATGTATTTGCCCGTTTTTGTTATCATTGATAGTTGAGATTTTAAAGAAGATAATTCCAAATTCATATTAGGATAATGTGTGATTTTTATTTATTTTTCGTACCGGCCAGATAAGTGAATCTAATGAAGAAATTCAATACATTTTAAAATGTTACTACAAAAAAGGCAAAAATGCAATGCAAGCCGCGAAAACATTTTGCGATGTAGGTCAGGTAGTGCAGTGTCTGTGAGAGTAGCACAGTAAGTAAATTTTTTTTTTTGAATTATTTTGGACCATCGATTCTGAACTCTACTGCGAAATACTGATGAGATTAAAGCAAGGAGTTGAGAGAAAGCGGCCGGAATCAATCAACAGAAAGGGTGTGGTTTTTCATCAAGATAACGCTAGACCACACACATCTTTAGCCACTCAGCAGAAATTAAGAGAGCTTGGCTGGGAGGTGTTAATGCATCCGACGTATAGACCTGACCTTGCACCATTAGATTTAGATTTAGATAGACCTGTTTCGGTCTTTTCAGAATTCTTTAGGCAGTGTCAGGTTAACATCACGAGGGGACTGCCAAAACCAATTATTGTCGCGGTATTTTGATCAGAAGGCCAAAAATTTCTATAGCAATGAGATCATTTACCTACCTACAAGATGGCAAAAAGTTATCGAACAAAATGGTACCTACATATTTAAGTTCAATGTAAATAAACTATATTAAAAAAAAATTGTGCGTGTACTAGGTGTACACACGTAAGAAGTGAAACTTCTTTATGATCTTATTTTTCGAAAAATGATCTACTATATGCAACTTTACAGAAATTCGTTAAATTAGATAAAGTTTAACAAAAGGCTTTTATTATCATAGACATGAATACAAATATTTCATTTTACCTTATTACTACGAAGATTATTATAGAATTTCATTAATTGTAATAGAATTATTACTATCATTGAAAAACGTGACGATTTGCTACAAAATTTCTCCCATACGTCGATAAAGAAGTTTGACTTCAAAAAGCAACATGGCGCGTAACCGAAAAATGTGACGCGTAACGAAAAAATGTTACATTAAATTTTTTTCCAACGCCGATAAAGAAGTTTCACTACAAAAATGTTGTGAAATTTCTTGAAAAATGCGAGAAACTTTTTCCCCAACCTATTAAAAATCAAAAATAAAATTAATTAGTTTCATAGTTATCTAAATAATCGTTCCGTAGAAATTTAATGACGTGGAATAAGTGATACATGTATCTTATGTTCCATAATAAAAAATAAAATGTAAAAAAAAGGTTTTTATAAAATTCATGATACTTTGGTGGAATTATCATTGTCACACAAAGTAATCAAGTCCCTTGTTTGCTTCAGTTATTGGCTACAACACAGTTGGCTTTTTGTATATCTTCTCTAGTATGATCTCTTCCTCTTTCCTTTTTCTTGCTCTTGTGTACTTCAATTTTTCTTTTTTTTATTATGGCTCTGGCACGATTTGTGCATTAGCTAGCGTCAAGTATAGGATTTTTATATTTCGTTCTTATTGCCTTAGAATTTCGACCGTGTCCTCCATGTACGGTTTAGGCACTCGCCCGGTACCGCACAACCCTCCCAAAGTCCGAGAACAAATTTAAATTAAATTAAAATTTGCCCTCGAACCGAGAATCGAACCTGGTACCCCTCACCTGGCTGCCACTTAAAAAGACCGCTAGGCTATGACGCCCCGTACTTAAATTTGTAGGCACACATCAGTTGTCAAAAAATATTAAACTCGCGTCAGGACACGTGACCTGATCGAAAATTCGCAAGATGGATGGAGAGTAGACAGCTGGCGCGGCGTAGGAGAGGAAGTCTCCCCCTCTCTTTCTACGGCGCGGCGAAAATGTATGCCTGCGCCTGCTGTTTCGTTTAGGTGGCGCAGGGCGCGTGCGCGAATGTTCATGTGTCTATATGTTACAGCGTGCCAGGCGCATTCATGGATGGTGACAGCTGATGGCTCGACCGTCTGGGTAGTGGCCACACTGCTGTTCGTAAAATTCGTGTAAATAAAGTGTTTAAAATATGGAAATTGAGCAAAGTGCATCTATTAATGAAAAAAGTGACGAAGAAATAGCGAAAGAAAACGAGTGAGTACTTTATAAATATACTAGATGAAAATTTAATTGATTTCAATTTTTTTATTATTCAGGTTAGGTTAGGTTAGGTTTAATTAATTTTCATTAATTAATTAATATAATTTTATTATTAAGATTAGGTTTCGATCGAGTCTACCGTACTCCTCGACGAAATTATTAATATAGATATATATGTACTTACTCATGATAGATGTAATATTTGTAATTGTTTATACTTATTACAAACAAATAATTTCGAATGAAAATAAATGAAATAAGATAATAATAAATAATCTTCGTTTTTCAGAGGAAGAAAAGAAAAAAAAAGAGAACGAAATCGAGAATACCAAAGGGCATGGCGTCAGCGTAAAAAAGATTTGAAGAAAAAAGTTTTGAAGGAAGAGAAAAAAGAAGAAAAAAGAAAAAGACATCGTGAGAATCAAAGGGCATATTATCAACGTACCAAGGGCTTAAAGGATAATGACAAAAATGTAGAAGAATTGTTCCAAAAGAAATTGGATGATTTGCAAATGTAATTTAATTTCATATTTTAAATATTGTAATATATATATATGTGTGTGTATCATTCATATTGTTATAATTTTATTTTATGATTTTTTTGATTTTTTCGCAGGAAAATAAAGAAATTGGACAATAATGAAGACCAAGAGAATATTGTGCTCGAACAAAATGAATCCATCACCCAACAACTTCGTATATGTGAAGAGAGTCACGAATGCATTACCCCCAAAGTCATTCTACACAGAACTACAGATATTCCAGGTGATGGTAATTGTCTTTTCCACTCACTCATACGTGTTCTGCAACTTCAAATTTCGACTTGTGATTTAAGAAGACAGTTACGTGATTCACCTTATTTTAACTCCTGTCACAATCCACAGGAAGCATATAACATACTCTCAAGTAACAATGAATATGGAGACTTGGATTGTTTATACTTGTTTGCAAAAAATTACAATCAAAATATTTGTGTGCATTACCACTATTTTAACATAAATTCAAAAAATGAAGACACTCGCTTCTGTCATTTTAAAGCAAATGATTCACATAATTGGATTCATCTTGATCTTCGTGAGCTGCACTTTACGCCTTACTTATCTGATGATGAAAAGAAGAAAGAAGACGAAAGAAAACAAAAGCAGAAAAACAAAGAATATTCTAAGCGGTATCGAGATAAAAAAAGAACATCAAAATTACTAACAGGCCCGTCCGCCAGAGTTGTGTTGGATGTACAACCAGTCATTAATACTTCACAAATTGCAGGCCCGTCCACCGGAGGTATGCCATATGTTCCACCAGTTATCTGTAGTTCCCAAAATGCAGATTTATTGTCGAGAGATGTACCTTCAAGTCTACCAATACATTCTAACTACAATTCTATCGAAGATAAAGTGCGTCAAAGGCATTTTCGTTCTCAAGTTGTTGAATCACCTCCACATTATATACATCTTGAAACATATTCTGCTTTTCAACATAATTCTTCTGCTCATCGACAATTTGAAAATGATTTTATTGAAAATGAATTTGGTCATGCTTGTGACATTTGTGACAGACTGTGGTTTAGAAAAGATTTGAAATATTTGCAGAATAACCATGCAACTCCAAAAATTGAATTTATAAGAACATTGCTCTCAAACATCGCTGTACTGAACATAAAGATATGTTCGACTTGCTTTACAGCCATTCAAAAGGAACGTATCCCACCACTATCAGTTTACAATGGATTCAAATATCCACCACTTCCAGACTGTCTTAAAGACTTTCCTTTGGACTTGGTAACTGAAAGACTAATATCGCCAAGGATTCCATTTATGCAAATTCGAAGGCTTCGGCACGTTTACGGTAAATATGGAATATACGGGCAGGTGATAAATGTTCCGATTGAAGTAAACACAATGGTGCATCAGTTACCAAGACAAGTGGATGATGACCATGCTATAACAGTTCACATTAAAAGGAAAAAAGTTCACAAATCTAGCTACGTGAATGGTATAGTGACCAAAAGAAAAATAAAAGTGTGGTTACGATATTTAAAAGATACTCCTCTTTACAAGTCCTACGGTGTTTTAGTTGAAGATGGTTTTTTGGATGATAGAAGTTATGACGTTAAAGATGAAATCATCTTTGATGAAGATGGCGACAATGACATTTTGGAACAAATAACCATCGAGGAAAGTTTAATTGCACAGCAGCAAACATTGATGTGGAACGACGATATGTACTTGAGAATAGCTTCAGGCGAAGGTAGTTTTTTTTTTATGTTTCTTTAATTTATTGAACAAGAAGATAGATAATACATATATATGATTTACTTTTGCTTTCATTTTTAGGTGATGTTCCAAGAAGTTTGCTGTTTGATGAACATGCTGAAGAATTATCTTTTCCACAAATATATTTGGGGCAATTCAGAGAATTTAGGGATGCGGTCACACCCTTCATGATGGCTACGAGTGAATTAAGGAGATCTGATAGACGAGGAGTAACCCCTCAACACTTGTTGTACATGGCTATGAAAATAATAAGAATTAGAATTAAGGACTCTCTTCATATTTCATTCAAGCATGTCGGCCAAGGTATTGCAATAACTAAAGAGCAAATACAATCTGATGATTATATTCACGGCTGCATTGAAACTAATTTGGCATTCCTTCGTTCTATTCCGAATTCAGCATACTATTGGGCAGAAAGGAAAAGAGATATTTTTGCTATGATTCGTCAATACGGTAAGCCAACTGTTTTCTTTACCATAAGTGCTAATGAAATTGGTTGGCCTAAATTATTACAATTGTTGCATAATTTGAAAAATAATGCGAAAATATCTGTTCAAGAGGCTGCAGATTTGCATTTTATTGAGAAAAGCACTCTTATTAATGAAGATGCCGTAACATGTGCTATATACTTCAATAAGTTAGTCGAAATTATTTTAAAAATATTACAATCAAAAAGGCACAGTCCTTTCAAAAAATACAGGATTTTGCATTACTTTAAAAGAATTGAATTTCATCGAGGTAGTCCACATGCGCATATTTTAGCTTGGTTAGATAATGCCCCAGAAGACACCCTTAACAGAGATTATAATGAAGCTATCGATCTTATCGATTTTCTGATATCAGTATCTGCTGCCGAAGCTTCTGGTGATATCCGATTACAAACTCATAAGCATACTTCTACTTGCTATAAAGCATCAAGACGACAACAAAAATGTGGATTTGACGCTCCGTTTATGCCAGTTAAGAAAACCATGATTCTGACGCCTATGCTAGATACAGAAAATGGTTTCCAACAGTACAAGGCTAAATATAGTACAATCCAAAAAAACTTGGAAAAATACGAATACAATAGTTTTCAATCTTTCTACGATGAACATAATATTGCTTCAGATGACGAGTATGTCAACATTATTCGAACAGGAATTAATAGACCACAAGTTTTTCCAAAACGTGAACCATGTGAAAAGTGGAATAACCCATTTAATCCCTTCATATTCAACGTTGTCAGATCCAACACCGATTTCCAATTTATACCTGAAGAATATTCTTGTGCAGCTTACGTGGCGGAATATGTTAACAAAACTAACAGAGGTGTTAGCAATTTACAAAGACAAATAATTGAAATAATGGATGAACATCCTGAGTTTAATTTATATGACATTACTAAAAATATTAGCATTAATCTTTTGAACCACACTGAGATGACGAGTCAAGAGGCTGCATGGTATTTATTGAGAGAACCATTGTCAAAAAGTTCAAATGTTATTGTCTATATACCAACCATTAGGCCAGTCGAAAGGCATAGAATAAAGAAGACAATGAAAGAATTAAGTGAACTAGAAGATGATTCAACCGACATATGGAAGGAAAATTGGTTCGACAAGTATGAGAAGAGAACTGAAGATTTAGCAGGCATTTCTCTTGCTCAATTTGTTGCTAAATATTATAAAAATAACAAGGGTGACTATGTACTCAGGGAAGAACCAAAAGTTATACGATATCGCAATTATGATATGGGTACAGACTACAATGAGTATCGGAGAGAAATGGTTACTTTGCACCTTCCGTTCCGTAATGAAGAATCGGAAATACTTGCAGAATCGCGATATCTTCAGTTATACGAAGAAAATGAGGCACTTATTCTAGATCGAAGAAAAGAGTTCGAATCAAATCTTGACATCGAAAAAACATTGGAAATCTGCAGGAAGCTAAGTCGTGAATATGTTTCCGATGATGGAGAGGAGATAAACGAAGTCGTTGGTAGAATTCCTAATGAAAATCCATTTGCTGAATTATATCACAATCCAAACGCAGTTTTAAATGATGATTTACGGCTTGCGTTGTTTGGTAGGTGGTCTTCGTTAGTTAGTCTTAGTAGTTTTCACTTTTGCCGGCACTCCGGGATTACTATACGGTAAAGAAGTATCTACGTCCATATCAATTTGTTCATCAATAGAAGTATTAATAAACTGTTCCAGATAATTGGAAGGAACGGCTTCTCCGTCTAGTGGAGGTAATTCCTGGTCCATAATCGTGTCTTGATTTAATCTATCACGCTTCTGATCATGTGCAATGTTTTGAGTAGATAAAATATGTACATTCGAGGCACTAGCTAATTGCTGAATAGTTTCTTGGGCATGAAGCAGTCGGTTTTGCCCCATGTCTGCTAATAAAGTATTTTCTGATGTACATTGATTATACGGCACAGGATAATTAGTCATTTGCACCTCAGCTTGTACAAATATAAAGTTGCAACTATCGTGTGTTGAAGCAAATAAAAAGGAATCGTTTAAATAATAAAAAGTCCTTATTCGTGAACTTGAAGTTGACGGTGTGGATAAAATCTCAGCCACGGATGATTTTTCTACTTGTAAACGCATTTTTTTTCGCAGCCTATAGGCACGATTACGTTCTGCTGCTGTTTTTCTTATTGGCTTGTTTATCATAACGCGCCTAACGAAGTATAACTACAATAAATAAATATTGTATTCTACCACATAAATGATAGTACTTTTATACTGATAGTTAAAACAATTCGTGCTAAACCATTCCAAAATATCAAAAATGCACAACGTTATTATTCAAGTTTTGACTTCTGCCGGCACTCCCGGAGTGCAACCCGTAATTTTTTTACACATTTGTGTTTTACTAATGTTTTGTTTTGTTGTGTATAAAATAGAGGTGGATCCGAAGCTTCTTATAACTTGCCGATTATGTTTGGATGAAATGGGCCAGTATCAAATTGTTCCAAATGTACGAACACAAATAAAGTACTGTTTTGATATAGATGTAAGTACCTTTTAATTATACATTACACTAAGTTGTGTTTATTTTCTCTATGCAGATTCAAAATTATTTTATCAGCAATTTAGTATATGCATCATAGGTCCAATAAGAAGCGTATGTCTTTCACTTTACTATGCTTTAAATATAATTATCCATCACTAGAAGAAATTAATCAGCTACTGTCGCTCTTTATTTCTTCATATTTAAAATTAGTACTTCTATGCTCAATAAGCACCAAGTGAGTACAAAGCAATTACATATAAATCTGGTGTGATTTTATTATTGGCAAGGAGGCATTTGACATCGGTCATCATATTCTGGTTCTGCCATTCGGAGACCTAATAGGAATATTATATTGCATCCTTTAGTCCTGGCAAAACTATAATTGTTTCAGGTTTGGCATGCACAGACTTGCTTTGAAATTTAATCGATTATACTAAATGATGAGGAATGTTTTTTGGTTTAATCTGAAAATTTTCTTACAGGTCGATCCCTTGGATGGTTTACCTCAGTTGATCTGCAAAAAGTGTGAGACTATTTTGTCTGACTTCCATGACAAAAAGAAAACCTATCAAGAAAAGCAACTCGGTCTTAAAAAAAATGCAAAGCCCAATTGTGTGAGTACTTTATCATATTGTGCTGTTTTTTGCTTGTCAGCGTCTGACCAGCGTGTTTTTTCATTCCAGATTGTGACGGCACCTTTACAACAGCAGGATACTGTATCATCAACACAATCTACTATACCTGAAACAAAGACTCAACAATCATTTGAGTTGACTTTAAAGAAGAAACCAAAATCCCCAGAAACAAATTTAAATGAATCTTTCGAAATAAAAAATGATACTAAAACAGTACAATCTTGGCGTAAAAATTACAACAAGTACTTCGCGTGCAGATTATGCGAAGCCGTTTACAAGAATAAAAAGATTCTTATGACACATATGGAGAAGCACAGTGCGTTGCTACAAAAATATGGCCATATACTAAAGAAATGTAAAATTCAGTTGCCGAAAATCGATGATAAAACTAACTTCGTCAGCTCTGACGACATGGTTGTTATGGGTAAAGATCAAATTCTGCTAAACAAATATGATCAATACCACGTGGTATACCTAAAAAAAACTTCAGGTTTACAAGAGGAAAAAAATTCTTCCGAATCCTCAGATGACGATATCATCACTAAAGGGAAACGTAAAAGATTAAGGCTAGTTTCTCAAAGCTCCAATGAAACAGTTGTATTGGAAGATCCAAAAAAGAATGATGAATTAGAAACACTGGGTTCCAGTAAAAATAATGTTATGGAATGCGTAGATATTGATTCTTCAGATCCAGAGCCACTAAGTCCCAAAAATTATGAAGGTCGTAAACAAATGCAGGACTATAAAAATGGTGCTGAAACAGGTTGGATTATTCCGAGTGAACTAAAAGGTTTAGACAGTAACACTTATATGGAAAATTTACGAAAATTACTAGAAAATGATGAGTTGCCAACTTCCGATCAGAATTCAACAGAAGAGACTACATTGGAGCAAGTGCCTAATGATAATGACGATAATATTCTATTATTGCTTTTAAATGCAAGTCCTGTTGCAAAACCCAAACAACTTCCAAAAAAGACCAAAGAGATTACTAACAAAAGCGTTGACTACGAAGACGAAGATAGACTTGCGTCTAGCGATGCAAGTCTATCTATGCCCATCATTACAAACACAGTTTCCTTGGCCGATACAGTAACCGTTTCCTCTAGCGATACAAGTCTATCTATGCCGATCATTACAAACACCGTTTCCTTGGCCGATACAGTGATTGATCCAGTGATTGATAAACCAAAGCCTACACTATTTGTACCGCGAATAAAAGTAAAACCCGTCTCGCAGTTAATGGCAAACAAAAGCACGACTATAACTGAGACCACACCATCGCAAGTCGCTTGGACTATACCAGAAAAACCTCAAAACCAAATCGCTCAATCGGGTGGTGATGAATACCGTTGAATCGTCGCAAACAAAAACTCCTCGCCTTTCAAATACTTTTAAAATCTGCTTCAAATTCACGGTATTAATTTGTTGTGCATTACCAGGCCGGTATGCTTTTCTCTTGAAATCTCGTGAATTGAGACTGAAAATGTTTTAATAAATGTATTGGAAAAAGCTATAGTTTAGTTATGCGTCTTAAAACGGGACGATTAATTTCTGTTAGCTGTCAAGTTGGCATGTCAAAAACAATTTTGACATAATATCGCTGTTATATTAAAACTTTGTATATTTCGTTGAATTTTATTAAACCTTTTATATTCTACATTTATTTTAAACTTGATACTTAAGTTAGATTCAACAATGTGAAGATTCTAACAAAAACGTCAAAATTTCGGCCTTTAGTTATTGTCTCTCTTGACGCATGTCTGAATTTCGTTATCCTTAGATTTTGACAGATGAAATCTTCAAAGTAATGAAATAATTTCCTTTATAATGTCTTTCGTGGACAAATGGATTTGCACAAATATTCTTCTTGAATTTACAATAAGAATAATAAAAGTCGAAAAAAAAACATTTTTAATGCTTCAATGATTTTTGGCCTATCCACCTTAAAAGGCCGATTACAACAAAAAAATACCAATACCAAAAGTACCATTTTTTTTCTATGATTTTGGTAGCTTAGAACCCTGCGGAGTTTTAAACTTAGCCTAGCTAGCAAAGCTATGGAAGATTCTTTTTGTATTTTTAAATTGAAGTCGAATGTTTGGGCAAATCTAGCTAAAAAACTAAACTTTAAACTTTAAAACCTTTTTTGAGTAGCTTTACCTAATTTCAGGAAGCTGGGATTTTTTGAAGTAAAACTTCTTTAGGCGCGGGAGGGAGTTTTTTCTGACGGAATTAACGCTTAAACTACACAGACTATAGCTGTGTAGTTTATGTCATATACTCCACGCTTCTTGACTTTTACGCCATCTAGTGGTAAATATCATAATTTTTTTTTTTTTTTTTTTTAAAGACAATTCACACCAATTGACCTAGTCCCATGCTAAGCTGGTGAAGCTTGTGTTATGGGTACTAGGCAACGGATATACATACATATTATAGATAGATAGACATATAAATACATATTTAAACACCCAAGACCTAAGCACAACACCAAATGCTCATCACATCGATGTTTGTCTCAGCCGGGGATCGAACCCGGGACCCATGGATTCGCAGTCAGGGGTACTAACCACCAGACCAATGAGTCGTCGAATTAATTAGGATTTTTTTCTGCTGGAAGTAACGCTTACTATAGTCTGTGTAGTTTCCGCTATTTAAAAAAAAAAGGGTGCGTGTACTTATATACGCGCGTAAGAAGTTATACTTCTTTAATTAAAAATAGTTTTTGATTGCATGCAAATAATTAATAATTACAATTAAATAATCAAAGACTGGAAAAGGAGTCATTATAGTCAATAATTAAAACTCCTTTATTTGTTTAAAAAGAGAATGACAAATGTCATTATGATCATTCAAAATTCTTGGCATACGAACTTCACGCATATTCTATTTCTTTTTACTTGTCTTATTCCTATCTCGCTTTCGCACGCTATAATCACACTCCCAATTTTGTGTCACAGGTGCGCGCGCATCGTAAAATTTCACTCTCATAAATTTTTCATAACGCTTAGGCGAGAGAGAAGTATAACTTCAATAATAATTCGTATTGGTCGTAAGTTTATGTGATATACTCCTCACGCTTCTTGACTTTTACGCCATCTAGTGGCAAATATTATAATTAATTAGGATATTTTTATGACGGAAGTAACGTTTACTGTAGTCTGTGTAGTTTCCGCTATTTAAAAATAATACTTCGGATTCGTCGTAAGTATATGTCATATACTCCACGCTTCTTGACTTATACGCCGGCTAGTGTCAAATATCACCGTGTGCAGTTTGATCGAACTTCAAAGATGGATGTAAGCTACATATATATACATGTAAGCTATGTATATATGTCGGAGATTCACCGCGATTAATAATTACAAAGATTGTATCACTACCGTCGTCCGACATTATTACTTAATTACTTTAATATTTAAACACAGTCAGTGCGCACATCCGGTGCAGGCGGCGATCGGAAAGCAACTGACAGCTTGACTTTGACAATTGACACTTTACAACCAGTAAGATGTTTATGATATTGCGTGGTGTTGCCATTGTAATCAAAAAATTACACCGTGTTCTATTATAACCTAATCTCTGAAATATAATTCTACTGTACGTGTGTATGTTACACTCCTGTTAAAGAGCTGGACCGATATGAATAATTGTTTGTATGCGTTTGGGTGAAGTCCTGGGTGGTTTAGATTCACAAAGCAACCCAGCAGATGGCGCTATCATACTTCGTTTAATATACTAATCGCTTGAAATATCATGCAGGACAACGTCTGTCGGGTCCGCTAGTAGAATATAAAATGAAATAGTGAATATGAAATAAAATGGCAGAGTCCCAGTTATATTTTACTCTTTCATCAATAAATAATAGCTTGACCTGTAAAAAAGTATTCATTTTCCTATTGTTTAAACAACTAATTTTTTCTAATCACGTTCTCTCATCTCATTTATTAAAATACTATTATTATAAGATTTTTATTTTATTTTAGGTAAAGAAAAAGCTAAAGCTGCTGAAAAGATGAGATTGTATCGTCAGCGTTTGCGAGAAAAAAAAACAGCTAACGGATCTAATAATTCTTCTAGCTCTCCAGCAATACGTAAGTGTTTAGTCGGTAACAGGTTCAATTATCCATAATGTAATGAATCATAAACCAATGTACATATATATAATGACATACATTAATTTTTCTTGTACATAATTGTTAAAATTAATCAAGAATAATTATCAAAAATAATAATTATTTACCAGGTCAAAGGGCTCTTACAGCAGCGGAAAGATCAAAATTGTGGTATCAGAGAAAGAAATTTAAGGAAATGAATTAATTAAATCCTAGTCAACAATCTACTGAATCTTGAAACAGCGAGTCTATTACACAAAATCATGATTTACGTAATACTAAAAACACTGCGGCGACAAGTATGTATTTTTAATGTCAATTTACTTTTTATTATCGGTTAAAATAATTTAAGAATAATTTCATTTTGTGATATTTTTAGGTGCAGAGACTTTAGCTCCAAATTTACATGGAGCAACAAGATTACACCAAACGTGGAATTCAGATTCAGCAGTAAATGTGCCAGCATCACTTATTACCGAAGAAAGAACTGATCCTTCGCAAGCAATCATTTTCATAAAAAGGCCCGAACAATTTTTAAAAAACAATTTCTAGATGACAGTTTCGGCTTTGCGTGTTTTGTGTGTCTTGGGTTCCAAAGTGATTTGAAAATGTTAAGTGAAAATCAAAAACACATACTTTAGGTTAATCTATCTATATATTATATAAAAATGAATTGCTGTTCGTTAGTCTCACTAAAACTCGAGAACGGCAGAACGTATTTATCTTATCTTAGTCTTAAAATGTTCCTGGAGGTCTAGGGAAGGTTTAAAAGGCGAGAAAAATCTAATAATTTCCGGGAAACCCCTAAAAACAGCCCTTTTCTATTTCCCATACAAACGTTTTCTAGAGTAAATTTGAACTTTATTGCTTTTCAATATATTTTACGGACAACGAACAATGAAAGCTGAGGAACGAAGCTGCCAGCCAGATGTTGTTCTTGGAAACGGTCGGCGGGTGCGCAGGTAGCGGAAGGCACGGTCGGTCGGTCCCTTTTACCAGCAGATAGATTTAAGCAGCCGTGCCGGACGGACGTTAGTTATAAGCTTGCTTCGCTATACTATTTTGTGTCACCATTACTAACGTTCGACCCAATTACCGCTACGTGTGCGAGAACTTTCTTTACTTTTGTGATCTAACATCTAACAAGCTCCTTTAAACCTAATGTAACACTGGACAACTCATCAGAAGAATATGTTGACCAAGTTCTAAATCAAGACCTTCAAATGGATCATCCCCCTAGACCTGTGTCGCCTGCAGAAGTCATAAAAACTATCAAATGCCTGGACAGTAAAAAGGCACCAGGTTACGACCTGATAACTAAAGAAGTATTGATGGAACTACCGAGAAAGGCTATGATCTTCATCACTATACTCTTCAATGCTATGTTACGAGTAGGCTACTTCCCAGTTGCGTGGAAAATCTCAGAAATCATCATGATTTATAAGGCTGGCAAACTGATGACCGAAAAAACATCCTACCGACCAATCAGTCTGTTGCCTACTCTTTCCAAGGTATTGGAAAAGACAATACTTCGTAGAATTGTGCCAAGCCTTGTGGAGCGCAAAGTAATACCAGATCATCAATTCGGCTTCAGAAAATACCATGGCACAGTGGAACAAGCTCACAGAGTATGTGACGCCATAAGAAAGTCCTTAGAACCAAGGGAATACTGCTCATCAGCATTTCTGGATATCCAACAAGCATTTGACAAGGTCTGGCACAAAGGCCTACTATGTAAGATCAAGCAGAATATTTCCCACTCTTACTTTCCAATATTCAAGTCTTACCTAGAGGATCGCATATTTTATGTAAAAGAAGGTGACGCCACTTCGGAATTTCAAAACATTGATGCCGGGGTACCACAAGGATCTGTTCTTGGCCCCATGCTCTACACGTTGTACACTGCTGACCTACCGCTATTGCCAGGAATAACCACAGCAACATTTGCAGACGACACCGCTATATTAGCAAGCAATAAAGACCCAGGACTTGCATCTGAGGACTTGCAGAAGGGCCTTGACAAAGTTAACGAATGGCTGCAAAAATGGAAAATAAAAGCTAGTGTCGCGAAGTCAGTACACATGACCTTCACCCTTAGAAGAGGAGACTGCCCACCTGTAAAGTTGGACCAATGTATTCTGCCCCACAGCGACCATGTAAGATATCTTGGCTTACACATTGATCGTGGATTAACGTGGAGGCACCACATCAAATGTAAAAAGCAGGAGCTACAGCTAAAGTACAACAGCCTTTACTGGATGCTAGGAAGAAACTCAAGACTTTCTCTCTCAGATAACAAACTTCTTATATATAAAGTCATCCTTAAGCCCATTTGGACATATGGCCTCCAACTATGGGGCAGCGCAAGTGATACCAACATAAACATACTCCAGCGACAACAGAACAAGATCCTAAGAGCAGTTGCAGAAGTACCCTGGTACATTACAAACAATGAAGTTCACGAGCACCTTAACATGAGAACAATCAAAGAGGAAATCCGGAGACTGGCAGCTAAATACAAAGAGCGGTTAAGCTGTCACCCGAATAAACTTGCTCGCCAACTCACCATTAGACAGTATGTGAGTCGACTAAAACGTCACCATGTTCTAGAGCTAGAAGACCGGCAGTAGCTCTAGACAGAAGATGAGTAGATGCTTCCAATGGGAAGTCACTCCACATGACAGCACCACAGAAAAAATTTGCTCATAGCCTTGGGGCTGATTGCAAATAAACGCGGGAAAAAAAAAAAAAAAAAAAACTTTTGTGATCCTTTGTGATATTGACATTCCAAGTAGTGTGCTCTTTTTTTGTTGATATTTTGTGATAGTGACACTTAAGTGAGCGAGAAATTTTCTCACTTTGATTAATTATGTTACGATGCCGAGGAGAGGACGACCTGACATAGGTCGTCGCAGTCAATCAAATGTGTGAAGAGCTACCTCACGTGCTGACCGCACTGATGACCAGAGAGAGACATATTATCAAAAACACATGATACATGGACTTTGCGGACTTTTCAACTACAATTCACCCTGTATGGTCGACGGCAAGTGTTCCAAGCGATACCCAAGAGACCTGCTTGCTGAAACCATAATTCTTCGCTGTAACAAATGCAAATGATAAAATAACACAGTACCAGATAGGGCGCTATCTATGTAGCAACGAAGCAATTTGGCGTATATTTTTATTTGCGATCCCTGAAAGATAACATACAGTAGTCCATTTGGCGGTCCATTTAGAAAATGGTCAAAGTGTTTATTTTAATGAATCGCGGCAGACAGAGCGGCACGTCCACCATCGACAACATTAACATTATGCTGACATGCCACGCTATTACATATGGAATGCATCATCAAATGTTGTTAGTTAATGTTCGTAGTCCGACATCGTTCAAACAACTGAGAAGAGTTAATGGACAGCTGTGTGCGACTTACCGTGAGGCATCCCAACTATTACATTTACTTGAGAACGATTCGCACTGGGATGATACGCTCAAGGATTCCGTAATATCTTCATCGCCACATCAAATTCGTACATTGTTTGCGATTATCATATCGACATGTTTCCCCTCGAAACGTTGGATCTCTAGATGACATGTCTGAGGATGTTTTGCATCGTGTGCGCCGTGAAACTGAATCCTACACTACAAATGACTGAAATTTACAATGAGACATTGATCATGATAGAAGATATGTGTTTATTGATAGCAAATAAAGTATTGTCGTGTTTGGGAATGACAGCACCCAATCGTCATATGCACGATGCATTAAACCACGAGTTGCAAAGGGAAAAACAGTACGACATTGAAGCATTGACCGAAACAGTTCGTACAAATGTTCCACAATTAAATCAACAACAAAGAATTGCGTACGACACTTTGATAGATTTTTGACGAGGATCAAATGGCGAAATGATGTTGCTCTAGCGTTGGCTTCATCTGGAATAGCTGCGACTCTGCTAGAAGGCGGACGAACTGCGCATTATGCCTTGAAATTACCATTAAAGATGCAAATCACCGAAGCACCAATTTGCAATATCGCCAAAAATAGCGTATGCAAATTAATTGTTTGGGATGGCACAATGGCCCATAAAAGGTCACTGGAGGCGCTGGACAGAACACTCAAAGATCTTCGTGACAACCAAAATATTTTTGGTGGGGCCATGATTCTGTTGTCAGGTGATTTTCGTCAGACTCTTCCAGTTATTCCCCGATCAACTGTCGCTGATGAACTAAATACATGCCTAAAATCATCAGATTTGTGGCAGTACATAAATCCAAGTAACAACTAACATGCGATCATTTTTGCAACATGATGAAACTGCAAATGTGTATGCGAAGCAGTTGTTAGATATTGGAAATAATAAAGTTGCAATGGACACCTCGACATTACCCACCGGTTTCTGTCATAACACAGATTCAAAAGAGGAGCTAATTCAGCGGAAATGTTTTCCCAGATATAGCGCAAAAGTTCAATAACCATAATTGGCTGGGTGAACGATCAATATTGGCAGCGAAAAATATAGATGTCGAGGATCTCAATGCGACCATTCAGAATTTTCTTCCAGGACAGTTGGTTTCCTTCAATTCAGTCGACACCATTATGAACCAGGATGACGTTTTCAACTATACCACGGAGTTTTTAAATTCACTGGAATTGCCTGGATTACCACCTCACAATTTGCAGTTAAAAGTAGGATCAGTTGTCATCATGCTGCGTAACATTAATCAACCTCGACTTTGCAATGGAACAAGACTGGCTGTGAAAAAGCTGATGAATAAAGTCATTGAGGCAACAATTATAAAAGGAAAATACAAAGGAGAGGATGTTTTGATCCCGCGAATACCGATGATTCCAACGGATTTACCATCCGTTGGATTTCCATCGATTTTAAGCGCTTACAATTTCCAGTACGTCTGGCCTTTGCGATGACAATAAATAAATCGCAAGGACAGTCTTTAGAAGTTTGCGGAATCAATTTGGAGTTTCCCTGTTTCGCGCATGGACAATTATACGTCGCGTGTTCGCGCGTCGGAAAACCGTCTTATTTGTTTATGCACCACAAAACAAAACAAAAAATAAAGTTTATGAGAAAGCTTTAAATTGATTAACAAACTGTATCATAACAGTGTGTGTCTGTTAATACAAAATATTTAAACCTTATATTTAGCCAGTATTTCAGGAAAACTCTGTTTTTTTAAGTAAGCAACATGATGTGTCGAAAATAATAAAAAAACTTCATGCTTCATTAAAAAAATGCTTTTTTATTCAATACGTTTTGTTTGTTTTGAAATTAATTTATACAAAAGTTTACGTCTTTTATTTATCGATTGAGGCAGTGCGAAGTCTGTCGGGTCAGCTAGTGTTACAAATATTAAGATTTGATTAAGATATTCCATAAAAAAGGTTCTGGACTAGAACCTTTTTTGTGGAATAGCTACTCTTTTTTTTTTTAATATTATGGCAACAGTTTTAACTCTATCATCTATGCCAGTTTCAAGTAAAAGTAGCTACTCCTTAATAGATGTCGCTAAACTAGTATAAATAGGTGCGATAGCTAATCGAAATAAATGTTGCCTTTGCCGCTAGATGACGCTTTATCACGTAAATGCAATATTAGTTTTGCTACCACTTAATAGGTAGCGGTTTTTTCAAATTAAAAATGTCAAAACGAATCTCATAGTATAACATATTACGGTTACAGATAAATTTTATTAAAAATTGTTTAAAATAAACTAATGTTGATATATTTAAAGAAATTGCGATATCTTTTATAGATTTAAACTTCGCAACGTATATTTTCGAAAACGCGAAACGTTACGAGTAAGTTGTTAGTAAATAATAAACATATCGTTTATAACCTAAAAAAACAAATGAAAGTTGGTTTAAATGTTCAAATTCATATACTATTTTTTACAGATTTCTTGTAGAATGGATAAAATAGAGGTGGATCCGAAGCTTTTTATAACTTGCCGATTATGTTTGGATGAAATGGGCCAGTATCAAATTGTTCCAAATGTACGAACACAAATAAAGTTCTGTTTTGATATAGATGTAAGTACCTTTTAATTATACACTACACTAAGTTGTGTTTATTTTCTCTATGCAGATTCATGTTAATTATTTTATGAGCAATTTAGTATATGCATCATAGGTCCAATAAGAAGCTTATACATGTCTTTCACTTTACTATGCTTTATGAAACCATTCAATCTGGTGTGATTTTTATTATTGAAAGGAGGCATTTGACATATGTCATCATATTCATCAGGTTCTGCAATTTGGGGACCTAATAGGAATATTATATTTCAACCTTTAGTCCCGGCAAAACCATAATTGTTTCAGGTTTTGCATGCAAAGACTTGCTTTGAAATTTATTATCAACTAAACACTGACTTGCCCCATTCTCCAATTTTAGATATTAGACCTCAAACACCAATTATTGCATTATATTATGGGTACTCTTAACTGATATAGTCCCTCTAGATCTCAGGGCTCTAGTTAGAAACACAATGTGTGTAATGCTGAACTAATCAGATAATGATCAGTGAATTACACAATATGTGTATACAATTTTATTATTATACAAAATACAAAAGCCTTAGCTGGTAAACAATTATTATAACAGGTTAAATATCTTTTTTGGTTGGTCCTGTAGACTCATAGGCTTTCTCCAGCTTCTTCCACTTTAAACTGTCCATGGCCTTAGAAAAAGTAGACCAGCTACCTTTCTTATATCATCCCACCACTACTACTGAGTTGTCTACTTTTTTGAACAACAACTTCAAGTCTCTTGAACTTTGATGTTTGTGGCCCTCTTATTGTCACCCCTCCTGTATCCTAGGATGCTTTTCTGGCAGGTTCTTAGTTTATTTTGCTGTGCTTGTGTAATGGCCCTAGTCTGGTGTGAGTATTGGCAAGATGCACACGTTGAAGAGATCTTATAACTCATGTTATTGTTCCAAGCAATCAAACACTTTGTTTTTATCTACATACATACATTTAATATCAAATCTGTTTCTGCAAATACAAGCTTTTTATATTTGACATAAAGTCGACACGAGGACTGATAGGTTGGTAGTTATCAATGTCATCTTTTTTGTATAACAATACAATGGTCCTACTTGTCCATTGAACAGGGATATATATATTCTGACTCCAGAATCAGGTAGATCTTAGTCAACTTTTGACCATTATCTGGTAATGTTATTTTCAGGATCTTATTGGAATATAGTCTGAGCCTGGTGACTTGTCATTTTTCTGTGACTCCAGTTTGTTGTTTCTGTTTGCTGCCCATAATTTTTGTTCATGGAGTTCCTTCAGTACTTTCTTGATCCCTTCTGTTTTACTAATGTTGTGGTTTAAGGCATTCCATTCTGTTTAGTTCTGTCCTTCTTCTTCTTTGCTTCTTTCTTTGTTAATCCTGGTTTTTCTTCTTTCAGTAGTGTTTTGTCTTTCTTAACGTCCTTTAGTTGTTGATCAGTACTAGAAGAAACTTGTGTTTGAAGTCCCCCTGCTACGCGGAGTCTTGTCCAATTTAACCCCAAGAACATAGAAATTTACGCGTTTGCCGCAAAAAAAAAAAATTTTTTTTTTAAAAACCCAATTAGTCGAAATTCCTCGTTTTTACCTAAGAAATTCCATTCGCTCACGTACTCACATGTACCGCTCAGAATGACGGCATAGTGCTCAGAGTAATTTTCTGATTCTGAGTAACAGCCTTCAGGGGCGTTCCCACGAGGCGTTAATCACGACAGTCAACCACGCTTTCGTGAAATACACTTCTGTGTGAACGCATAGGCGTTAAACTTGCTTTCGTGAGGAACGGCGCACGACACAAGCGTGGATAGATCAAACGTGTTTGATTTTCAGTCGTGATATACCGTTCGTGAAGCCAAGATGTCGTCACAACAACGTGGAATTAAGTTTAACGACAGTGAAACTACGCGTTTTTTGGAGTTATATTCTATGGAAAAGGTGTTATATGATCCAAGTTTGGAGGAATACCGTGATAGAGATTTACGTGCCGCCGCAGCTAAGAGAATAAGTCATGAATTAAATATTCCTGGATTTGGACCAAAAGATTCATCAAAAATCATAATTCAAAAATTTAAGAAGCTCTTTCTGTCAGGAGTTAAAGAAACTAAAAAGACTAAGTCGAAACACGAAGCGTGAACGGCACGAAATCCCCCAACCATGTGAACGTTTTATCAATTCACACTTTCGTGAGTGTCACGAACGACAGTTGACTAGCGTAGTTGACTGTCGTGATTAACGCTCCGTGGGAACGCTCCATTCTATGCGTTATTCACGTTGGTTCATTTCACAGGTATTTTTTTTTCATGGGCTTGTGGTCTTTATGTGAAATAGATGGCTATTTTAGATTAAAAGGTTGAATTATAGAATTAAATTATAGAAAAATATAGTCATAACAATCTTAACTCGATTAAACTAAATGATGAGGAATGTTGTTTGGTTTAACCTGATTATGTTTCCGACCCAAATATCGACCAATAAAATTGCACCATTCGACGTCACGTGGTACAACCTACATGGTATTATACTGGTAATTTTTTGTGAAAATTTTCTCTGGTCGTTGTTCAAGAAAAGTATTAAGTAGTTGTTTTATTCATTATGAAATTCTTATTTGTTAACTGTACTTTTCGTCTCATGGTGCAATTCTATTGGCCGACATTTGGGTCGGAAAAATAATCCCCCGAATACCACACGAGCTTCAAAATTATCGGGCATTTCCCGCAAGGTTCCCCGCAAACAAATATAGTCGTCATGACGACTATATTTGTTTGCAGGGAACCTTGCGGGAAAATTTTGAAGCTCTTGTGGTATTATAAGTGAAAATTTTCTTACAGGTTGATCCCTTTGATGGTTTACCTCAGTTGATATGCAAAAAGTGTGAGACTATTTTGTCTGACTTCCATGAAAAAAAGAAATATTATCAAGAAAAGCAACTCGGTCTTAAAAAAAATGCAAAGCCAAATTGTGTGAGTACTTTATCATATTGTGCTGTTTTTTGCTTGCCAGCGTCTGACCAGCATGGTTTTTCATTCCAGATTGTGACGGCACCTTTACAACAGCAGGATACTGTATCATCAACACAATCTACTATACCTGAAACAAAGCCTCAACAATCACTTAAGTTGACATTAAAGAAAAAAACAAAATCCCCAAAAACAAATTTAAATGAATCTTTCGAAATAAAAAATGATACTGAAACAGTACGACCTTGGCGTAAAAATTACAACAAGTACTTCGCGTGCAGATTATGCGCAGCCTTATACAAGAATAAAAAGATTCTTATGACACATATGGATAGGCACAGTGCGTTGCTACAAAAATATGGCCACATACTAAAGAAATGTAAAATTCAGTTGCCCAAAATCGATGAGAAAACTAATTTCGTCAACTCTAACGATATGGTTGTTATAGGTAAAGATCAAATTCTGCTAAATAAATATGATCAATACCGCGTGGTATACCTAAAAAATACTTCAGGTTTACAAGAGAAGAAAGATTCTTCTGAATCCTTAGATTACGACGATTTCATCACTAACGGGAAACGTAAAAGATTAAGGCTAGTTTCTCAAAGCTCCAATGAAACAGTTGTATTAGAAGATCCAAAAAAGAATGATGAATTAGAAACACCGGGTTGCAGTAAAAATACATTACAAAATATTGTTATGGAATGTGTAGATATTGATTCTTCAGATTCAGAGCCACCAAGCCCCAAAAATGATGAAGGTCGTAAACAAATCATTCGTGAGGTTGTTGCATCCAGTGCCAAGAAATATTTGAATAATGATAACGATAATTGTAAGGAAATACAATTAAAACATAAACTTCTAAGCATAGGCCGAAAAGTCGTCAATAAGAAATCTTTTAATTGTACTGGCTTATTGCGTTACTTGGAACACAAAAATCTGGATGTTGAATGGAATCCTAGAACTGGTCAAAATTCTGAAACAGATTATGTTCATGTCAGAACTAAAGTGCAGGACAATAAAAATGATGCTGAAACAGGTTGGATTATAGCGAGTGAACTAAAAGGTTCAGACATTAACACTTATATGGAAAATTTACAAAAAATATTGGAAAATGATGAGTTGCCAACTCCCGATCAGAATTCAACAGAAGAGACTACACTGGAGCAAGTGGCTAATGATAATGACGATAATATGCTATTAAAGCTTTTAAATACAAGTCCCGTTGCGAATCCCAAACAACTTCCAAAAAAGACCAAAGACACTACTAACAAAAGCGTTTCCTCTAGCGATGCAAGTCTATCTATGCCCATCATTACAAACACCGTTTCCTTGGCCGATACAGTGATTGATCCAGTGATTGATAAACCAAAGGAGCCTACACTATTTGTACCGCGAATAAAAGTTAAACCCGCCTCGCAGTTAATGGCAAACAAAAGCAACACTATAACTGAAACCACACCATCGCAAGTCGCTTGGACTATACCAGAAAAACCTCGAAACCAAATCGCCCAATCCGAATGGGTGGTGATGCATACCGTTGAATTGCCGCAAACAAAAACTTTATCGCCTTTCAAATACTTTCAAAATCTGCTTCAAATGCACGGAATTAGCTTGTTGGACAACACTGCGGTGGTGCCGAGTGATTTCGTTTCGTTAATAAAATTCAAATCGGTGTTTAAGCAGGAAACAAAACGCGTGACACTCTCGCTAGGGCTTCTTAGTGATTCAAGACATTTCTATATTAAAGTTACCGAATCAACGAATGAACAATTGGATATAAACACTTTGATACCTACTTGGCAATGGGAAATACTTTCTCTATATAAAAGTGAGATTGCTAATAATATATTGGAAAATTCTAAGAAAGTCAACCAAAAAATGTACGAGTCGACTAATTATTTTATCAGTTTGTTGAGGTCCATCGTATTCAGAAGGCTTTAGTTAGAGACAAGCAAATGAGCAGGCAGATCACTTAAGTGCTTACAGCTGCACATAGACACCTGGAACACCGGGTGACTTGTGCATTAGCAGGTCCGGTATGCTCTTCTCTTGAAATCTCGTGAATTGAGACTGAAAATGTAATAAATGTATTGGAAGAAGCCATAGTTTAGTTATACGTTTTTTTTTCTTTTCTTTTTATAATCGCTTTTATTTGTGCCAAGTGGACACAAGGATTATTAGTCCAGTCAGTCAAGACAATTAATTCATTATAATTCCAAAAGTTTTCAAATTTTGATGTAAGGTCGGGAGTGGTATTAAAACAAACTATAAAATTTTGCAACCTGCTCTGCGGTCCGGAACATTGTTAAAAATGCAATAAATGATAATTTGCTCAGTTCTTGAGACCAAAATTCCAAAAGTTCTGCAAAGTTGGAGTGGTGTTAAATATATTATTTTACATCACGTGTCAAATTTGCAACCAATTTAAGTGTACGGAACATTTTTTGATATTAAAAATTAATGTTTTTCTTTATTAAACTGAAGGAAAAGTTCCAAAACTTCTGCAAATTTGACAGATATATCGAAAATATAATAAATAACAAAAAATGTTCCGTACACTTAGGTTGGTTGCAAATTTTCTACGTGATATGAAATATTATATCGAAAACTTCCCCAACTTTGCAGAACTTTTGGATTTTTTCTCACGACCATACAGCAAAAATTAATTTAATTGCAATTTTAACAATGTTCCGGACTGCGGACAAGGTTGCAAAATGAGATTTCTTGTCGTCCCAATGTACCATTCACTTGACCGAAGTTTGAAAACTTTTGGAATTATTATCAAATTTTCGATTTCGAATGTCTATAATGACTGGTCTACATACGTTTTTTTTCGTTTTAAAAGACGTTAATTTCTGTTAGCTGTCAAGTTGGTATGTCAAAAACAATTTTGACATATCGCTGTTATAATAAAACTTTGTATATTTTGTTGAATTTTCTTAAACCTTTTATATTCTACATTTATTGTTTAAAATTTGATACTTAAGTTATATTCTACAATGTGAAGATTCTAACAAAAACGTCAAAATTTCTTTTTTTAGTTAGTTATTGTCTCTCTTGACGCATGTCTGAATTTCGTTATCCTTAGTTTTTGACAGATGCAATCTTCAAAGTACTATGAAATAATTTAATTTATAATGTCTTTCGTAGACAAATGGATTTGCACAAACATTCATCTTGAATTTACAATTTTCTCGTATTTTCGGCTCATTGTTTTTAAATGACTGTGTAATGATCTGTACTTTTGAAATAAATTTTTACTCAAATACACTTAGTTTAATTTACCCACAACAAATATTTTTATATGCGCGGCGTATTTAATGTAATATAAATTGTCATGTTTGTTTACGATAGCGCAATAAATAAATATTGTATTCTACCACATAAATGATAGTACTTTTATACTGATAATTAATGCAATTCGTGCAAAATTATTCCCTAACCATTCCAAAATATAAAAAATGCACAACGTTAATATTCAGGTTTTAACATTTGCCGGCACTCCCGGACTGCAACCCGTCGTTTTTTTTCGTCTTGTATTTTTTATGAAAGTGTAAAATATAAATGAGGAAAATAATACAAGAAATTAAAAATGTAACATTTAATTTTCAACATTAGAATTAAAAACATAACCTATCAACAGAAATGATACTTAAAATTACGTGTTAAACTGTTTGAGCTGCCTTTCGATTCTGTAACTCACTTTTCGAACTCACACGGCGGTTTTCGCATCGGCGGTCGCTCTCAAATCAGTCGTGAAGCAGTCATTTTATGATTTGGCAATCCGAAAAGGTGGGAGCTTGTAGTTTATTGTTAATCAGAATGCCAAATCATAAAATGACTGATTTGAGAGCGACCGCCGAAGCGAAAACCGCTGTGTGAGTTCGAAAAGTGAGTTACAGAATCGCAGGGCAGTTTACCTAGACTTCAGCGTCTCTTATCCCGTCGTAGGTTCTAATCCTGGTTGAATCAATGGACTTTCTTTGTTTTTCTGTGCTCGTACGAAGAAAATCATCGTGAGGAAACTAGACTTAGATCTTAAGTCGTCTTATTGTTTAAGATGACGCCTTCCCAACTTTGACAATACGGAGTCATACTCAACTAAGTCTCGACTCTTACCCACGTCTTTGAGTAGGGGCTGATTAGAGAAATAAAATGTGTTTTTATATATATTTTTGAAGTTATACTTCTTTAGGTTATGAAAAATTGATGAGAGTGAAATTTTACGATTGCGCGCGCACCGTGACACAAAGTTGGCAGTGTGATTATAGCGTGCGCGAGCGAGATGGGAATAAGACAATCTACAAGTAAAAAGAAATAGAATATGCGTGAAGTTCGAAGAGCAAATTTTGAATGACCATAATGATTAATGACATTTGTCATTTACCTTTTAAACAAATAAAGGAGTTTTAATTATTTTTCCAAAGAAATTTAGCAATGTTTTTTCACAAAGACCTATTGTTACTTAGTTAAAAGGTTATGAAACATACCAAGTTATTCAATTGAAATAATAATATAATAAATAATAATAATAATAGTTATTAATATTAATTAATAATTGAATAATATTTTTTTTTTAATTGAATTAAATATTATTTAATTGTTTACGTTAAATATTAATTATATTTAAAAAAAATAAAGAAAGCCAAAGAAGTATAACTTCTTACGCGCGTACATAAGTACACGCAACCTTTTTTTTAAGTTATACTTCTTAAGGCGCGTTATGAAAAATTGATAAGAGTGAAATTTTACGATGCGCGCGCACCGTAACACACACAGCAGGCATTGGACATAATTTAAAAACAACATTCGAATAATAATAAAATTTATGTTACACTTAATGTAAGAGAATAATAGTAAATATTTATTTATTTAATTTTTCAAATGTAAACTGAACTTTATTGACTATAATGACTCCTTTTCCAGTCTTTGATTATTTAATTGTAATTAATTATTTGCATGCAATCAAAAAATATTTTTAATAATGCCAAAGAAGTATAACTTCTTACGCGCGTACATAAGTACACGCATCCTTTTCTTTTAATTATTAGTAACTATCTAATGCTTGTTGTACAGTCAAATCCCATGTTCAAAGTTTCTCATCCTCTGTATCTGTAACTCCTGCTTGATGATTAGCTGGTTCTGGAGCTTGGTGCTCACAGACCTCAAGATCAAACAGAATTCCTATTAGACACAAAGTCCAACTTCAACCTTTAAAAGGCCTTGTCACGAAAACACTATCCAAGAGTCCATATTGCCTCCACATTATCCAGGACCTCTAGAGGCGATGAATGTTTGTGGAACATGAAGTAGCCTTGTATTTGAGCTGGGCTCACATTCTTTTTTTTCTCCATTACTCTGAAAAAAAAGGAAATTACTTAAAGTTAAAAAATAATCCTGCTCTGGGGCGCAGTTAACTGTTATTATGGCAACACTAAGTATGCAAATTTAATGACATTTGACATACATAAAGTATTTCAAATGTCTAACTTTATTTTTTTTTATTGAACTTTTTTTTATTTTTTTTTATTGGACAATTCACACCAATTGACCTAGTCCCATTAGCATGGGCAAAGCTTAGCAGCTTAGCAGCTGGTGAAGCTTGTGTTATGGGTATTAGGAAACGGATATACATATATATTATACATAGATAGACCAAACACATATTTAAACACCCAAGAACTAAGCACAACACCAAATGCTCATCACATCGATGTTTGTCTCAGCCGGGGATCGAACCCAAGACCCATGGATTCGCAGTCAGGGGTATCAACCACTAGACCAATGAGTCGTCATAAAGAGAGAGTACTGTTAAAGGCATCTTGTCTAAGTCCTCAGGCCGCTAGTATTATACTTACTTTTTGGCAAACGTCCTGGCGTGGTCGGCATCTTTATAAAACCTCAAAAACATAAGCTCCACTTGTGTTTCGTCACAATGGCCCACGAATTCCTTTACATCCACACGTCCAGGTCTTATTAGAGCTGGATCTAACCTGTAAAGTATAGGAAAGGAACCGTTCAAGTATTACGTAAGCACTATAAGGGGAGAGGGGGGGGTTTCTTTGATTTCCTTATTTGGTGATTACGTCAACATTATATTTACACATATTACCCACACGTTGTCTATGCTTGAAAACGAAATGCAATTTCGAGGATTCCTACAATAAATTAATATGTTTATGTACTATTATTTTTGAGAGCTTTGCTTGCTTTTGCTGACAGGGGGGGTGGGGGGGGGGGATTGAAGTAGAGGGTTGTGATGACAGTCGAAAGGCGAAGTCGTGCTTTTGATTCATACATTGTGGAGGAAAGGAGAAGCTTATCTAGATAAAAGGATTCTCGACTAATCTAGAACTGACTGTTCTTTTAATGGCATCCAGCTGTCGGGCTGGACAGCCCAACTGGGCCTGTTTTGGAGAGCGTAGCTCTGCCGGAATTCACTTTTACCCACGAGACGACTACCACAAGGGTGTCTCCGTGCGATAATACAAACCAAAAAATAAATGATAATACATATTATACAAGAGAAAAATAATTATTAAAAATATCGCCAAGTGGGCCGTGTAAGATTACGTAAGTAAGAAAATTTACTGCAATTTCCCCCTTTCCCATTCCTCTTGTCAGCAAAAGTAGGCAAAGCTCTCAAAAATAATAGTACATAAACGTATTAACTTTTTGTAGGAATCCTGAAAATGCAGTTTTCAAGCATAGACAATGTGTGGGTAATATGTGTAAAATAAATAATTATTGTTGACGTAATCAACAAAGAAGAAAATCAAAGACCCCCCCCCCATAGTGCATTTAAGGATATTGGAAAAACAAATCTTAAAAAGAGGTAACGAATGAACTTGGAACAAAATTGCACTCAAACGCCCTTGAACATAAATAGAGTTCAAGGTCATCAGAATTTCTTTTGTGTATAGTTTCTATTACCTCTCCAAGTAATTTGTGGTCATAAACACAATTCGGGCCTCCGTGGATGCAACTCCATCCAGACAGTTGAGCAATCCACTAAATGTCACTCGATTGAGACCCTCATACGCTGCCTTCTGCTGTGCTGATTCTTCTCGAGAAATAAATGCTGCATCAACATCTTCTAGAAGGATTATTGATTGCTGCGGTGCCACACTAAAAAGTAATCTATTTTTGGCAACAATTTTGTTTTAAAGCTATTAGGTAAAAAAAATAATTTGTAACACAGCAAGACCCTGTACACCAGGGAATTAGATGCTGATACATGACCTCCTAGAACCGTCCATGCCAGAGGCTGCCTTAATGAGTGACACTGTCCATGGACATGATACATGACCCCCTAGAACTATCCATGTCAGAGGCGACTGCCTTAATGATTGACACTGACCATGGACATGATACATGACCCTCTAGACCCGTACATGCCAGAGGCTGCCTTAATGAGTGACACTGTCCATGGACATGATACATGACCCCCTAGAACTATCTATGTCAGAGGCGACTGCCTTAATGATTGACACTGACCATGGACATGATACATGACCCTCTAGACCCGTACATGCCAGAGGCTGCCTTAATGAGTGACACTGTCGATGGACATGATACATGACCCCATAGACCCGTCCATGCCAGAGGCTGCCTTATTAAGTGACACCGTCCATGGACACTTACACTACTAGAAGGTTCTAAAGTTATAATTTTACAAAGTGTTTTTGAATGATTTGTTCAACTTAAGTGATGTTTAAGACACATAAATTGGAAAAAACAATGACTATTAAAATATAATAAATATAAAAAATAATGCACAAGAAGATTTAACACCTAGACTATGTAAGAGTAGTCAGTAGTAGTCAATATATGCATTGCCTTAATTATTTACTTCACATAAGTGAACATCCTTTAACCTAAAACAAATTTTCATTTAGCAGAGAATCGAACCCAGAAACTACAAGGTAAAATTGCAGTTGAAGGCTTATAATATATATTAAATTCTTACCTCAATAAATGATTCAATCTATCATCCGTTAAGCCCCTTTCAGAGAGATTCAAAACACATATATTATATTCAAGAGCACCCGCTAATGCCATTATAAATGAAGATTTACCACAACCAGGTGGACCATAGAGCAGATAGCCTGAAAATGTTGATCAGATATCTTAATTTTTAACCATTTTAACCTTATTTGATTTTTTAATTCAAATATTTAAGATACAAGATTGAATAAATATCTATATGCATTTGTGAATGTAAATAGTATATTCAGTGAAAAAAATAAAGTGTAAGTTTTAAAATAAATAGGTGAAAAGTTATTGCTTACCTCGTCTATAAGGAATCCCTCTATCAGTATACCAGTTTGGATTATCAATAAAATCTAAGCAGTCTGCAACTATCTTATCTGCTAAGCCACTTCTTAAAACAACACTTTGTATTGGTCGCCTTCGCCTTGGATGACCAAAAGGTCTCCAATCTGATCCCATTGCTGTGTACATCACTGTCATACCTTCATGCTGTTTGAGAGCCATAGTTCTAGCTGAAATAGCAAAATCAAAGTTATACTTAAGTTCTGTAACATGCACATTTTCAGTGTGTTTCAGTGATCATTGTTAAATCAGTAAATTTATTATTGTTTCACAAGAATTTAATTATTATTATTTTTATTATAGCTTTATTAATTAATCCATACAACAATTTGTTACTTTATATTCGTTAATATTGGTATTGCTCAGAGGCCAGAGAGCAGAATGGTTGAAAAAAGACACTCAATGGACACCTCGCTACAACACCAAGCGAAAGAGAGGAAGACCATATGCAGGGTGGGCTGATGACTTTAAAGTAGCCACTGGTCCTGTGTGGCAAAGACTTGCCAGGGAAACAGCTGGAGGAGGCCTTTGTGCCACAAAGGCAAGCTGTGCAACAAAACCTCCTTAAAGAACTTTTTTTTTTAATATACATTTATATTTTATAAACTTGAAATAAAGGCTTTGAAATTGAACTTGAAAATATTAGTATTAGTTGTGCTAGTATACATTTTAAAAAGTTTAAGTTAGATTTATTTTTTAGTAGTCTAGTTTTCGATGGCCCCTTTTAGAGTAGCAGCCTCCTAAACATTTTTCCATTTCTCTGTGTCTTGATCTACATTCATCTAGTTTCCGCTAGTTCTATCTATGCCATCTGTCCATTTTTTTTTTTTTGTCGTCCTATAATTCTCTTTCCAGTAGGTCCAGTCCAAGAGTTTAAATATATACCAAAAATTTGATTAAAAAACCATTGAGCTTAAGTTTTAATGAAGAATTTGACCAAGCCCAATGCAAAACAATGCCATATCATTATTGCACAATACAAAATAAATTTAATGACGTGGAATAAGTGATACATGTATCTTATGTTCCAAAATAAACATATTTTATTTTATTTTATTTGACAATTAATTAAGTTAATTTACCTTCTTCAAGAATATCATAGTATAGTTGCTTATTTCTACCAAAGGATGTTAATGTGACAGTCTCCCATGGAACTCCCATATGAAGATCAAGAGTTTGTTGTTCTCTTACACGATCAACTTTTATCCAGGCACCTTGGTATCTGTAAAATTATTGTTGTCCCAATATATAACTAAAACTTAACTATAACACATTACAAACATAGTATTAGTAAATATTGTCTTCTATTTTGCATTGTGTACCTAAAGAAATGTTGTCCGACACTAGGTATAAAGTCATATTTTGTTTTTATTTGTCCTGTATCCTTCTGGAGAAATGACGTCTCTACACTCAAATGCTGGGTTTGTTTGGCGCCTTTTAGTGTAATCCATTGCAACAACCACTGATAAGATTTATCCCTACATGGAACTTCTAGTGTTATCATACAGTGTCTTCTAAATAACATCATAGAAGTTTGAAAACCTTTACGTAAAATCGCTGCACCGGCACCCACACCAAAGAGTCCAAATCCGGCCCCAAAATAGGGATTTTGAGATAATGACGCCACATATTCCGTTAACGGCATATTGTTTTAGTGTATTTAAGTTCCAAATCTGAGTTTTAAGGCAAATTTTTAAATGTTACGCCATACAGCCAGCCGCAGCGCAATATTTGTAATCTTGACGAATTTATGACAATCAGCTGATTTTGAATTTGACACATGACATTTTATTAAAGTCTGTAAGTATGATCATGCAAACATCCTAGACTATTGGATATAATGTAATTATCTATTAAAATTTGTTTTACTAGTATAAACTAGTATTTTAATTATTCTCTGTTATATTATAATATAATCCTTTTACTGCAGAGGCTGAGGCTTTTAGGAATAAATTCCTTCATTTAAGATGTAGACTGCATTTATATTCGTTGTGTTAAAAACTTCGGCGAACAGATGTGACTTTTATATAATAACTATTGTGTACTCATATTATAAACAATAGGTAACGTATTTAAAAATGTTTCTGTTGGAGTTTGAATATGTAAGTAATGGTAGGCAAAACTTAAATCACATGTGAAGAAAAAGTTTTTGATTTCGAATATTGGAATGCCTATTAAAATCTATATACATATATAATAATGTTACGTTGGTTTGTGTACGCTTCAAAAACTCAAAAATTCTGCACCGATCAACTGAAATTTTGGCATGATATATAATCCGCACCAAGGACTGCTGAAATTTTGGCATTGTTTTCAATCTATTTATTTTTTGTTATTTTGAAGTGAAAACTTCTTTAGCGGCGTTGAACGCTTTTTTTGGAATGGGTAAAAAATGTTAAACTCGTCGAAAGTTTGTGAGACGGATGGAGAGTAGTTTATTACACTGCCCTCTCGTAGCATATAATAGAACTACTGCGACGCTATAGTTCAAACAGCCACACAGTTGTTAGAGTCTTAACGGGTTTTGAGTTTTATAACTAGATGGCAGTTACATTCGTATTTTTGAAATGAAAATAGGTAACTTCTTTAACAGCGTTGTACACTTTTTTTGGAATGGGTAAAAAATGTTAAACTCGCGTCATAAATTGTCATGTTTGTTTACGCAATAAATAAATATTGTATTCTACTACATATATTATAGTACTTTTATACTGATAATTAATGCAATTCGTGCAAAACTATTCCCTAACCATTCCAAAATATCAAAAATGCACAACGTTAATATTCAAGTTTTCACTTCTGCCGGCACTCCCGGAGTGCAAGACGTCGTTTTTATATTCTTTGTTTTGTTTCTCATTTCTCAATCATTCAATAACAATTTGCCACAGCGAAGCGTCGCAGGGAACAGCTAGTTTTATATAAAATGATTGTATTCTGTCCCATCTGGACATAGACAGTGTTTTATAAATATAAATTATTGTAATAAATATGTAATAGTACCTGGATTTTTTTTTATCTTCAATTCACACCAATTGACTACTACTAGGTACTAGGCAACGGATATACATACATATTATAGATAGACATATAAATACATATTTAAACACCCAAGACCTAAGCACAACACCAAATGCTCATCACATCGATGTTTGTCTCAGCCAGGGATCGAACCCGGGGCCATGGTTTCGCAGTCAGGGCTACTAACCACTAGACCAATGAGCCGTCAAAAAAAGGAATATATATATTAAACATGAACATTTTTTTTAAATAGCTCAGTCCTCTCAAAACTGGTACCGTCCAACAGTTTATAAAGAATAATGTAAACAAAAACTTTTTTTTTAATGAACGGGGGGCAAACGGGCTGATGTTAAGTGATACCGCCGCCTACGGACACTCTCAATGGCAGAGGGCAGTGCGTTACCGGCCTTTTAAGACTTGGTACGTTCTTTTCTTGAAGGACCCTAAGTCGAATTGATTCCGAAATACTTCAGTGGGCAGCTGTGGGCAGTGGTGGTGCGCAGCAAAAACTGCCCTGAAAAACGCTCGGTTGTGGAACGGCGGATGTCGAGGTGTTACGGGTGGAATTTCGTATTCTGCCTCGATGTCCGATGATGAAACTCAGCTGCTACCGGACAAATTAAAAAAATTACTTCACTAATAAAATGTTGCGAGTACAGTATCCCTGTATATTTTCTATGAACAAAATATTTCGAAAATGTGCCGAGAGAAGTAGGGAAGTACTGTTTATTTATTAATCAAAAACAACTACAATTATGTCGAACATGGGGAAACCTTCGAATTTGGCGGGCGCGGTTTTTGTTTTAATTTGCTTTAAAATAATATTTTTAATCAATTAGCGAATTATAAAAATCTTATACTTGACGCTGGCTAATGCACAAATCGTGCCAGAGCCATAAAGAAAAAAAATGTCGAACATACAATTATTATTCCTTAATTTAATTAATTAATAATTATTAATTATTATTTCTAGCTTCTACACGTGCAGCCTATGGGCTAGTTTCACTCGACAAACAGACAACTCGCTTCGGGTGCAGTATAATAAAGCATTCAGGGTGTTGCTGGGATTGCCTCGCTTCTGCAGTGCATCAGGAATGTTTGCAGAGGCGCGGGTGGATTGCTTTTTCGCCACTATGCGAAAGCGGTGCGCGTCATTGGTGCGCCGGGTGCGGGGCAGCTCCAGCAAAATCTTACGGATGATAGTCGAAAGAATGGAGTGCCCCTATTTACGACACATGCTCCGACATCTCGGCAGGGCTTTGTACCTGATAGTTTTTATTTAACTACTTTTTTCTTATTTTTACTAATTCTACTAACATAGATCTTAAGAAACTGTTGTTACTAACTCACTAATCAATCAATGGACTGTATTTGTCCATTATATAAAAACTAGCAAACTCGGCGAACTCCGTTTCACCACCAGATGGCTTCGTTTTATGTAACATGGTTATTGTGCCTCACTCGACATAGTATGTCGCGCACTTTCTTGTAGATATTTATAAGATCTACAATTACTTAGAACATTTTATGGTTCTATCTTTAATAGTTTAGGCAGGGTACGCAAAATAAGTAACTTTTTGGTTGATTTTTTACACCTTGTGTCCGAAAAACCCTAATATCTTACGGAACCCTATTTTTGTTCAAAATTAAATATAGCCTATATTACTCGTGGATAATGTAGCTTTCGAATGGTGAAAGAATTTTTAAAATCGGTCCAGTAGTTTATGAGCCTATTCATTACAATCAAACAAACAAAGTTTTCCTCTTTATAATATTAGTGTAGATAATAATATTTTTTCCATTTTAGTTACGTACATTGTAATGCAAGCGTTTTTTATTTACCATTAGGTATTATTTGCCGCAGCGGGTACTCGGATCTCCCCAGTGCGGGTCACGCGACCCGTATTGTCGTGGCGTGACGTCAGGTCATCTTAATTTACTGTTTGAAATGTTGGTCCATAAATTACTAGTTACACAATTGCTGCTCGCTATTTATTTTTCATTATTTTGACTTTGATATTATCAACAAGTGAGATAATTGCGTACATTCAAAATACTAATGAACCTAATAATTACTTAAAATCAATCGATATAAATAAAAATGAATCGCAAAATATGTATGCAACTGGACCAATTATTGGTCCAGCCGTCGTCAAGCAAAGCAACCTACTGCAAAAGCACAAGACTTACTTCGACTGAGCGCTTTCGTTGATAGGCCTGACAGTAGGGTCTATTATATAGAGTTATGTCAAAATGTCCTCCCAAGTACTAGCCAAAATGACATTGATATTGATGAAGATGACAATAGTGATGCTTGTGAGTGATATTTATCGTTATTGTCATTGCACATTTGTGTTAAATAAAGGGTATGTTCCGATATACACTGCGACCACTGTACAGAGTACCGTCAATTTAGTATACTGTGAAACCGTTTCTCTATAGCCAGCTATACTGGTTACAATTTAAAACGGAACGCAGTCCAGTATACTAGTCAGCTTCGTTTTTCGACACAGTTTTCAAATGAGTGCATCAAAGTTTTTCAATTCAACAAGAAAAACTATTATTGGAGTATTATCGCATTAAAAAAATCTATATTAATATTAACTGTCAATTGAATTAATACTACAAAGAAAGTAAGTTAGAATTTTAAATGTTTGTTATTAAACTGTAAGTTATATCAGCCGTTAGGCATTCAAGTGGTTTTGATTGATCACGTGATCAAAGCACTGCGAGTACCTTACCTCGAAAACGCCAGTGCTCGCAGTAGAAGTATAGCGGGGATTTGTGACGTCATATATTTCCCTAGGACGCTGCGGCTGTATACTGGCAGTCCATAGCGGAACGAATTTTTGAACAGTGGGAGCACTATACAGTACTCGCAGTGTATATCGGAACATACCCAAAGTTATAAGACAATAATTTGTGCATTATTTCATATACCATCCTATTTTCATACTGAGTATGTATATTCTAAAATTTTACAAATTTTCATACGAAGAATAGCCAGTGTCCAGGACCTTGGCTATTTTTGCTGGAAAAGGAATCAATAAACAAACTTTAAACTTATATTTTACATTAAAATAAAATAAATAAAAATACACAAGGTTTCTATTACAAAACAAAATAAAATATCAAAAGAAGTTACTATTTAATTATTTCCATTTTATTAAGTTTTATTTAATTCCTGTAAAGTTTGTTCAATGCAACATTGGTTATTTTTCCAAAACACCCTTCAATTATGTAAACTAAAATTAAATAAGTTACATACATATAGAAACGCAAAATCTAAACAATCTTCGCACACTTGAAGCAAAAATGAGCCCTTTAGTTTTACCACACTCCTAAATAGTAATTTAACATTCTTGTTTCTGACATGTGTCACTTAGATTTACGAACACTCCCCACTATCTAATATGTATCTCGAAAACTAGATACTTTACTAAACATAAAACTTAACTAAAACATATTTTTCTACCCGCGTAGCTTCGTCTGCAAGGCGAGTGTCAATTATATTTAATTACGTTCGCCTAGTCTATAAAAATAATTAAAAATTATTGAAAAGAAAATTGAAACAAATTTAAAAAGTTTGGTCCTGTGGCAGTGTACCTTTAACGCTGGCAGCAAATCCTCGCTGTATTGCTTCGCTTATTTTATGTAATTTTTTAAAAACAATACATAATCTAAGTAACGTGATAGAGAAGAGAGTAGGTACTATTAAAACAATGGGTTTAGTTATTTTTTAAATTATTAACAAAAAACATATATTTTACAATTAATTTAGAAGTTTTAATAAAATAATGCCTTTAGCAATTTATTTCTTAACCTAATCGAAAGCTGTTGAACTTTATTACAATGACGTGATACAATTATATTAAATAACATTTAACATGTAAAAGTTACGCATATCAATATTAATTAATTACAACATAATTCAACGTATAATACCTTTAATGTTGCTATTGCGAATTGTTTGTAAATGTTTTTTTCGTCGTGTAAGAACACTATAAAAGCGACACGCGCCAATCTGTGGCGTATTCCAAGTGTCAGATACCGATATTATTCTGTGGTTTAGGGCATGCGCTGTAACAGCTTGGTTTTAGCGCCAATTGTTTTATTGAAACTTTAAGTGAGAATATGTTTTGCTTATTTAAATTAATTGAATTTAAATACCTAATATTTTAGATCCAATCTTATTAAAACCAAGTCAAGAAAAGTATTTTTTTTTGTCATACATAATTGCACCTTAAACTGGATAGTCGAATGTATAAATATAAGTTTTCCTAAATTCCTTTTTTACATACATAATTCGCCGAAACGATTATTAACCAAGTGGAGGAAAATGTATTATGATTAATGTTATTACAATAGACTGTTTTAATACAACGTTTTTGAAATTACAAATTTATTAGATCTTATAACGTATAAAGACATTTATACACGGACATATTTAGTTCTGGTAACTTTCACAGACTATTATTATTACAATACTTTAATAATTATTTAAATATGATTTAAAATATATTTTTGAAGTGAAACTTCTTTATCGGGGTTGGAAAAAAATTTAGTATAACATTTTTGCGTTACGCGTCACATTTTTCCGTTACGCGCCATGTTGCTTTTTGAAGTCAAACTTCTTTATCGGCGTTAAAATATGACATATAGTATGTTTTTGACTTTGAAGTTTGACAACCGATTACATTTTCGACTTGAAATTTGCTAATCGCAATTTGCAGCAATTAATTTGTAAATTGTATGCTTGACAGTGTATCAAAATTTACTGTGTTAAAAGAAATAGTTTTGGACCTCTAAACTTAAAACAAACCAATTATGGCTCTGCGTACAACAAAGGTTTTATATAAGTTTCACTTCTTACGTGTGTACCTAGTACACGCACACATTTTTTTGGTTATACTTTTCAATTTAATTGAAATAAAGTTTGTTGACGATGTTTGACATTTTGACAAAACAACAATCTAGTTGGTCACGTCGTTACAAAATGAAAATAATAATTCTATTCGCATTTTTCCTCGAAATCAATTCAATAGCTGTACGTAAGTTTGTCCATCAGAAGGACATCTCCGAGCATTGTAGGCGACGCGTGGTGCCATCTGTGTTCTTGGGGAAGCATGTCGTGGATGCGAATTCGGAAATATTACACTTCTCAAGACTACAACTGCCGTACAGCTGCTCCATTAGCGTTAGGTTAGTTATTGAAGTTATACTTCTTTTTTTTTTTTATTTATTTATTTTTTTTTATGCGTTATGAACAATTGATGAGAGTGAAATTCTAAACCTACACAGTCTCCTTTCTTAGGTAGCATACTCACTGCTTGCCTTAGAAATTCGACCGTGCCCTCCATGTACGGTTTAAGCACTCGCCCGGTACCGCACAACCCTCGAAAACGCTGAGAACAAATGTAAAAATTAAAACTTGCCCTCGAACCGGGAATCGAACCCGGTACCCCTCACCTAGCTGCCACTTAATATTATATATTTGTTTTAGAACTGAATTCGGTAACAACATTATTTTAGTAATACAAATAGTATCGGAGCGTAGCATTGCAAAATCGTGCGGACCAAATCACAACCAATTACACATATACGAATTGGGTGAGACGTTTGGTGGCTATTGGGGCGCATTCCCCGACGACATATTCAATATTAAACCCCATAATTATACAAAATATTATACATTGAAAACTACTCCGAAGACTGTTGAAACCAGGTAAAAATTAAATGTATAATAACTGTAATATTACCAACTATAGATATGTAAATGAGCAGGTCGTAGGTTCGATCCCCAGCTGTGTACCATTGGACTTTCTTTCTATGTGCGCATTTGACATTCGCTCGAACGCTGAAGGAAAACATCTTGAGGAAACCGGCATGGCTTAGACCCAAAAAGTCGATGTGTCAGGCACAGGAGGCTGATCACCTACTTGACTATTAGTTGACAAATGATCATGAAACAGATATAGATATCTGAGGCCTAGATCTAAAAACGTTGTAACACTGATTTATCAAATGTTAATATTTTTTTATCATGTATATTTTTTGCTAGCTTGCGTATGTTCTAAAATAATTTATGTGTATTTAAACAATTTGTATGACAATACTTGGCGATTAAAAAGAGTGGCGGAAAGTTTCTTGCCAGTTCTTCTTACCCGCTCTACGCCCTTGACTTGCGAACTGGTAGTAAATGTAAACTTACGATTAATTTAACTTGACGATTCAAAAGTGTACTTGGTTACCCACTTGAATAAAGATATTTTGAGTTTGAGTTTGAGTATGTGTTCAAAATTCGTGATGTCATATTTTCTTGTATTGTCTTTTACAATGTAAAGATAAACTAGCTAACTCGGCCAAGCGTTGCTGTAGCTAAGGTTTTCGTTATATTACATAGTAGAAAACTATTCAAGGGAAACGGTAGGAGGACACCAGTCATGGGGACCACCATGCTTTTTTGGTGGAAATGCCATTAAATTATAGCTTATGTGAAACGTTGGTACTTTCAACACAGCGCTATCTGTAAAATAATATTGCGGGTATAAATTGAGATGTAAGCTATCCTATCTTTTAAGTTGGATCAAACTGCACACGGTGTTCAAATTTGATTGATCAGTTCAGTAGTTTAGGAGTCCATAGCCGACAAACAACGTGACACGTGATTTATATTTATTAAGATAAAAAAGAAGAAGAAACACTTTAAAGAAAATAAAGAAATTGTAGGTAGTGTTGTGTTTACATAACAAAATACTATGTAATTCTATAATAAAGGTAATATATATTTTATATAGTCCAGTATATACAGAAGAGGAGACGGAAGAAACGAAACAGACAGTTTATCTCACACAAGAAACATCGACAGAAAGAGATTTTGTTAGAGTCGAAGTGCCGTTATTAAACGTCTCTGGTGATTTTGGGCTTGATGAAGTTCCGAATAAGAAACAGGACATGGAAGAACTACTTGATTTAATCTATGACGTCGCACCTCGGTATGTTAAATATTAATGTTTAATTTAAAAACATGCGTGTGTACTTATGTACACACGTTAGAAGTTATACTTCTTTGGCGTAACAAGATAAAAATATTTTTAAATTTTTTCTCTTTCGCCTAATGGTTGTAGAAAAAACGACACTAACAATAGAAAAAAGGTATTTAATATATTGAAAGTTTTATTATAACCCATTTTCTAGTTAAATAAAGTTTATTTAAATATCACAAAAATTATTTTTACATAATTAAAGAAATGGACATTTTTTACTTTAAAATGTTGACTATGCAACTTCAGGGTGTTGGTTTTTTGTGACGGTGTGCGCGCGCATCGTAAAAAATTCTTTCATCATTTCCCTAACCCGCCAAAAGAAGTATAACTTCAAAAAGACAAAAATTTAGTTTTTTCGTACTTTTTATTATAGATATCAATTGTCAAAGTTTATGACGTACGGAATTCTACTTAGGGCTGTCAAGCTTCTGATCTCACCCAAAGGTGTATTTACTTTTGCGTTTCCGATGTTAAAATTTAATTTATGAGCAAACATTGATTAGGGGATTCCGTTGACCGGAACCCGCATACATCGCGCCATATTGTCATGCTTTTGGATTATGCTTATTAGGGTTTTAGATTTTATTAAAAAAAAATATTATTATTATTGTATATATGTCTGAGCCTGGAAGAGATCGCTCGAAAGCGATAAGGCCGCCAGTTGCCCTACTTTCATTGAATACCGTAAATTCTGTTTTTTTCGACAATGACAATTATGACACCATAATATATATTAATTTATTAATCTTACCTAATTTAATCAACGTATATAAATTATAAACTATTCCTACAGCTAACATGAATTCGAAACCCTAAAACCTCCTATCTCAAAAATGATTTCAAATTTTTGGGAGCCCATAACCATAGCTTGCGCTCTTCCGAAAACTATATTCTTGAATCTCATAACTTCTTGGCGAGTCCTTTAAGGTCTCTGCAGTTAGGCTATGTTCACATGTAACGCGCGTCAACGCGCGATCAAATTTGTCAAATTTGAAGAGAGTTCAGATGATGAGCGCTAATGCGCGTTGCGAGAGTACTCGTCAGTCTAGTTCGGAAGAACGTAGAAAATGGACGTGGAAGAGGCTATTATTTTGTGATTATATTATAAAGAAAAATATAGAAAAAGAAAACGTACACATTGGGTTCATCCAATTTTGAAAAAAAAATACAAATTATATTATATTTTTTATACAAATTTGCTATATTCCAACTTGCTGACCTTTTTTCTACTTCATCGATTAGTAAGTCGATGTCAATATCTTCAATTTCACTCATTTTAAATGCGAGAACAAAATATAATTACGAAAATTAACAAAATTACATGCGATCGCGATGAAAGCGCGCGCTCATGTGAACAGCAAACGGACATTACATTAATATCAAAGCGCGCGTCAACGCGCGATCACCTGCGTCTAGAACTCTAGAGACTTTTTCTCTGAGCGCCGCGGAAACGCGCGCTCATGTGAACAGTTGTATGAAAATACCACAATATCTAGTCGCGCGATTTGAAAACGCGCGTCAAGTTTTTGCCATTTGAACATAGCCTTAGGCTATGGAATTCACTTCCTGTCCCTATTGGCTTAGCTCCTTCTCTATCTTTCTTTAAATTTCTATTGTGGAAACATTACCTGTTCACATCGTATCCCTAACTTTCGTAATAACTACTAACTGACGTGAGACTGATATTGAACATTGACGGAGGGAAGAGAGAGTACTAAGAGTATGTCTGATTTCGATCAGAAATGTATTCGATTTTGAGATACGAGATACAATAAAGGCCGGCAACGCAGCCACCAAAATGGTTGTTCATGGGCTGCGATTACTCTTTTTGTGCGTCCCATAGGCGCGTTTACCCCTCTATACTTTAATGTCAAAGACAAAGTTTTGATGTAGACCAAATGTTTTAGAAATCGTGGTATTTACGATACGACTGTGTACCCATTAGTCGAGTTTTCAATCGAAAAGCAAGAGAAACAAAATGGCGGACGTAGATATAATCTTGTCTATGGGAGTGGATACACACCAGACTCTAGGTATGTATATCTGTGGTATAATAATAATAATAATAAAAAAAAAAAATGTTTTTATTTAATAAGGAAAAATGACAGATACATCACCAATACGAAAAAACAAAAATATGAATTGATTCACAGATATCTATAAAATATAAAATTCTCGTGTCACAATGTTCGTTCCCTCCTCCGAAACGTCTCAACCGATTCTTATGAAATTTTTTATGCATATTCAGTAAGTTTGAGAATCGGCTACTATCTATCTTTCAAATCCCTAAGTGATAAGGGGTGTGTATCCCAAAAAAAAAAAATTGATTTTATTTTTTTATGCTACAGCATATATAAATACATACAGCCCCTAATTTTCACCCCTCTACGATTAGCCCCTATTTTTTATTAATTATTGAGCAAAATGAAAACATTAATAGGAATTACACGTTCTATATAACCATTAACGTATATGGAGAGTGTTCAGAGGAGGTGCAACTGTGTTATCATCGAACGTCAAGGCAGAATACAAAATACCATCCGTATCACCTCGACGTCTGTCGTTCCACAACTGAGCGTTTCTTAAGGCAGTTCTAGCCGCGCACCACCACTATGTGTTATGGCCCACTGAAGTATTTCCCAACCAATTCGACTTAGGGCCCTTCAAGAAAAGAGCGTACCAATTCTTAAACCCGCAACGCACTTGGGAGCCTTCTGGCTGTGGGTGTCCATGGGCGGCGGTTGTAACATCAGGGCCTCCTGCCCGTTTTCCTGCTATACATAAAAAAGTGCGTGCGTACAAAGTACACATGTCAGAAGTGAAACTTCTTTGGCAAACTAATTTTTAAGTCTTGTTCATATTTATACAAATCTAAAACTAAAGATTTCCGAGACTAAGGGTCGATTCGACCAAACTTCAATTTATACACGTTTAACTATACCAGGAATAATCTATTCCATGATTTTAATCTCGAGTAAATCCATAGCCGTTTTTCCACGTAATCGATAGTATAATTGCGCTAGGAATAACAATACGCGAATAGCAAAGAGAATGGTGAACGAAAATAAAACTCGGCAAATAAATGTTGTTCTACAACGGGACAGTTTAAGAGCATACATCATGTCAACTCGATTTTCCGTATTATAGTGTGAAAAAGTAGCTTTTAGACAGGTGTCAAACGACAACAAAAAGTTTTTATTTGTTGTTTGTTTGAGGCTGTCGTCTAAAAAGGAACTTCTGTTGAGCCTAGTTGAATTTCATTATAATATTATAGAAAATAAAAAAACTAAAAATAATTAAAAAAACAATAAATTGTTTAAACGTTTCATTATACAATGCCAGACTATTAATTTAGTGCGTTGCGTTGACTTGAAATTAAAACACAGAATACATATTTGTGAAATGACAGAAATCAGATGATTGGACTGACTGACGCCATCAAATTATTCTAGGAATAGCTGTTATTCCGTGTGAAACGGCGGTATAGTAGCAATTCCCGAATAGGTCCACTATTTTTAGAATTTGTAGATGGTAAAACGTAAAATTGATTTACTCTCGATTCACTGACGATTTATTCTAAGATTAAGATTTACTCTTGTTTGGTCGAATCCACCCTTAGAGGGAGGGAAATAGGATAGGAATTTAATGAATTTAATTGTCATTAAAATAATAAAAGTGTCGAATATTAATACATTTAATTCATAGACATAACATAATTTATAAATTTAATTAATTTCTTCGATAATAAAAACACGTGGAATTTTAATTTACAAATCGCCATTTGAGAGTTCAATAATTTATAGAAATAGATGCTATAGATTTAGCATAAAATATAAAATACTAATATTTCATAAATTCTCTTTACGAAATTTTAATTTTAAAAATAGAATATCTAAAAGGTAATTTGCCCTTCTCACTCTCTCTCAATCGGCCTCAATCGCTCTCTCCGTTTTCTTCGACAAAAACGCTGCACATCTTCGTGACGTTTTTTAAAAATGTTATCCTCATGCGCCTAAAGAAGTTTCACTTATAAAACCCATGTTAGTAATAGGTAAATCAAATGGTTCTCATGAAGAACCTCGATGGCTTAGCTGCCTCCTTCCCCCCCAACCCCTCCTCTGGCGACGCCTTTGGGTATAACCAGCGGCACGTAAGTCTAGCGCTGACCGTTATTGCGCAGAAGTAAAAAATAAGGTACCTGAGGGGGGCTAGCGGAATGAAGAGCGTCGATTGGCTCTCCAGTCGCATTTTGTCCCCCGCGCGACAGTACACATGCGCAGCAATCCTCTCCACGTATCGGCCAGCGCTAGACTTACGTGCCGCTGGTTATACGACTGAGACACAATATTACATTAAAGGTTGATGTACACGTAAAACGTGTTTATTACAATCTAATTCGCGTTTTACGACCGCCATGAATGTTATTAAGCTATAATGTCGATTATACCTTCGTTTGAAGATAAGTTTTCAACAATACAATCGTCACATCGTAGAATAGTGACGGATCTGACAAATAGTAAACTTTACAGGGCAGCCACTTCATAATAAAATAACAAATAATATTAACCTTTCTAGAATAACCTTCAGTACATTACACAAGAGGAGGGAAACGAAAAGGTATAAAACGACACGAAGATTGAATTTCAGAAGGAAGAATACAGCATCAATTCGCACAAAACATCTTTTCTCACGTCAAAGGTAAAAAGTTTCAGGGTTTATATTAAAACCACACCCCTCCTTGGATAAGCAAAAAAGCTAAGCTAAGAGCAGGCGGATAAGGAACAGTTATTAACAGGAAGCCTTCCACAGCCTTCACAAGGCATTTTCTTTTGCTAGTGAACTGTGGAATCGACTCAAGGCTGGGGTCTTCCTTGAGAGATACGACCTCCAACTATTCAAAGGTAGAGAGTACTACTCTCTCAAAGGTCGGCAACGCATCCACTAAAATGGGTGGCCATCACTGCCCTTTTAGGCGCCCCGTAGGCTCGTTTGCCCCCCCTATTATATAAAAAAGGGTGCGTTTACTTATGTACGCGCGTAAGATGTTATACTTCTTTGGCATTATTAAAAATAGTTTTTGATTGCATGTAAATAATTAATTACAATTAAATAATCAAAGGCTGGAAAAGGAGTCATTATAGTCAATAAAGTTCAATTTACATTTGATAATTTAAATAAATAAATATTTATTAATATTATATTTATTATTATTTTCTAATATTAAGTACCTACTATTGATTTAAATATTCAATTTAAATCACTTCTGTTTATAATTCAGACGCACATATAAAATTCGCACTTGTATAATGAAAACAAAATGAAAACACGTGTTTTAAATGTAGAAACTCAAAGCATATGGATAAATAATATAAATACACAGCGAACACAGGCGGCGTGCGTGCCAACATGCGCAACTAACTTCATTCTGTTAATTTTGTGTCACGGTGCGCGCGTGTCGTAAAATTTCACTCTCTTTAATTTTTCATAATGCGCCTAAAGAAGTATTACTTCGAAAATCCTTCTTAACACTTCTATATTAACACCTTTTAAGGGTTCCCACTTCTCCCCTCCATGAAGCTATTAAGACACATAATGCAATGCATATTAAATACTCCTTTCAGACTTTCCGCATTTTCTCATACAAAACCGTTACCAACAGTTCCTGAAGATGTATTATCAATTATATACAATAATTCATGGAATAATATTGATAGGCTAATGGCGTCTTTTAATACGACAACAGCCACGCAAACTACTAAAAATATTAATTATATGTAAGTATACTATTAATGGATATTCAGTCTAAAGTAAATAAAAAAATAATTTATAAACCAATTTTCTGATATCACATAATATATCATTATAATATATAATGCTAAATTATAAATATAGCATTATACATTAATATTTGCATAGTTTCCTTTCATTTAATAGACAATTATTAATCGAAGACATTAAATGTTATCATTTGGTATTTAAATTACGTAATTTTATAATATAACAATACCGATATTTTATTTTTTTATTTTATAGAATGAAAACATTTTTTTTAATGGCTCTGGCACGGTTTGTGCATTAGCCAGCGTCAAGTATAAGATTTTTATAATTCGTGCTTTTTGCCTTAGAAATTCGACCATGTCCTCCATGTACGGTTTAGGCACTCGCCTGGTACCGCACCACCCTCCCAAAGGCCGAGAACAAATTTTAAATTAAACAAAAACTTGCCCTCGAACCGGGAATCGAACCCGGTACCCCTCACGTAGATGCCACTTAATAAGACCGCTAGGCTATGAGGCCCCAAACATAACCTTAAAACAGGAGACCGAAGATCTGGCAGCTACCTCGGACAAAGATTTAGTCTAGCGATTCAAAGTGGAAACGCTGCCAGTATCTTCGGAATCTTGCCTAAAGGGACTCCTTTTAATAATATATTTTAGTTTATGTTAAGGTTAGTTATTTATTTCAATGTATAATGTATAGAATTTATTAAAATACCTTATAACATCATTGCCTGCATTAAAATTACGTAATTTAATCAAGAATAATATTCATCATTTAGTCTACGATTAATAATTGTCTATTAAATGAAAACCAAGCAAATATTAAGAATCTTGTCATCTCTTCTCTCGAATGCTAAGCAAGATGTTTGATAAATATTAATAAAGGGTATTTCAACAAGAAGTTTGTTTTTCAATTGTGGCAACACCGAGAACGTGATAGTTTTGACATTTAGTTTTTGGCGGTATTCGTAGCAGGTGCTTTGGCAATTATTACAATGAATTCAATTTCGCTCGAAAATCGCATTAAAATAATTCAAATCCACTATAAAAATGGTGGTTCTGTTAAAGTTACATTTCGTAAAATTCGTGATATTTTCGGCCAGCATAATCGTCCTTCTGAGACCGCTGTTAAGAATTTGGTCGCGAAATTTGAGTCGACAGGCTCGGTACAAAATGTGCCAACACCAACACGTGTTCGACCGGGTCGTTCAACAGAAAACATCGCCGCCGTGAGCCACAGTGTTGAAGAAGATCAAAATTTGTCAATTTCACGACGTTCTCAACAATTGGGGTTATCCAAAAGCACAACATGGCGAATTTTGCGAAAGGATTTGGCTTTGAAGCCTTACAAGATTCAACTGGTGCAGGAATTAAAGCTGATCGACCATTCAAATCGCCGCAGATTCGCTCAGTTCATTCAGGAACAACCTGCTGGTTTTTCTGAAAAAATCATTTTTTCAGACGAAGCCCATTTTCATTTGTCAGGGTACGTCAACAAGCAAAATTGTCGCATTTGGGCTTCTGAAAATCCTAAAGCAATTATTGAGAAGGCTTTGCATACTCAACGTGTTACTGTGTGGTGCACTATGTGGTCTGGAGGCGTGATTGGGCCGTTTTTTTTCGAAGATGAGGCTGGAAATGCGGTAACAGTCAATGGATCACGGTATCGCGAGATGTTAACCACTAAATTTTGGCCTATTATTGATGACATGGATATCACTGAAATGTGGTTTCAACAGGACGGTGCCACATGTCACACAGCCAATGAAACGATCAATTTATTGCAAACCAAATTTCCCGAGCGCATAATTTCGCGAAATTCAGCTGTTAAGTGGCCAGCCAGATCGTGTGATTTAACACCACTGGATTATTTTTTGTGGGGCTATGTTAAAGACAGAGTCTATACGGAGCCAATCGAATCGATTGCAGCCTTAAAACTCAAAATCCGTGATGTCATTAACGAAATAGACCCTCCATTTTGCCAAAAAGTGATTAAAAATTTTGATGAAAGAATCAACATCTGTCAGCGTGGTCGTGGTGGACATTTGCCAGATATCATTTTTCATTCATAATTGCCAAACTTTTCTCTTTGTAATACAATAAAAATTTTATTCATTTTCCTCTAAATTCTTTGTTTTATTTTGTTTTAGAAAACAAAGTTCTTGTTGAAAAACCCTTTATAATGATGTATAAGCAATAACTAATTGAATTTCTGAATTGTTTACATTTTTAAGTTCTACAAATTCACATACTGATAAAATGGACACACAGCTTGCAAAGAAAAGCCAAACAATGGAATCAAGAACAGAAAGCTCAGGTAATAGGTTTAATTAAAAAAAAAAATAGGGGTTGATCGTAGAGGGGTGGAAGTTAGGGGTTGTATGTATTCTTTAATGCTGTATCATAAAAAAAAATGGTGCGTGTACTTATGTACGCGCGTAAGAAGTTATACTTCTTTGGCTTTCTTTATTTTTTTGAAATATTAAATAACTAATAATAGATATTTAGCGTTAATAATTTAACAATATTTAATATTTAGTATATTGTTCAATTATTAATTAATATTAATAACAATTATTATTTATTATATTATTAATTTAATTTAATAACTAGGTATGTTTCATAACCTTTTAACTAAGTAACAATAGGTCTTTGTGAAAAAGCATTGCTAAATTTCTTTGAAAAAATAATTAAAACTGCTTTATTTGTTTAAAAGGTACTACAAATGTCATTATGGTCAAACGCCACGCATATTCTATTTCTTTTTTCGGCACCCATACTGAATTTAGTGTCACGGTGCGCGCGCATCGTAAAAATTCACTCTCATAAATTTTTCATAACGCGCCTAAAGAAGTATAACTTCAAAAAATTATAGTGATAAGTTTCTTGCCTTTTTGTCGTCGTAATTTGAGAACTGGCAGTAAATATAAGCTGTTTTTTTATCATAGAGTGCTGATCTCTTTTCCACTTCATCATTAATCAGACTCAAACTCACTTTATTCATATAGGTAAACAAGTACACTTATGAACGTCAGAAAAGAAGTTAAATTAATTGTAAATTTACATTTACTACCAGTTCGCAAGTCAAGGGCGTAGAGCGGGCAAGAAGAACTGGCCAGAAACTTTCCGCCACTCTTTTTAATCGCGAAGTTTTGATACAAATTGTTTGAACTGGATCAATCCCAAGGATAAGGATCATTTATTCGTCAAATTTATAAAAAGCTTTATTGATTAATTTACGTTTAATAGGGCTTTTAATTTATTTAGTGACAATTCTCTAATTTCCCTTGGGAGTTTTAATAAATAAATAATCTTTATTTCTTCTCTCACATATACATACAAGGTTATTATGATTAAACATTTGCATTCATGATTCGAAGTGTACAGACCTACAACCAATATTCAACCCAGTTTGACATCGATCTTTTCTGTTCTTCCATTGACTCTGTGAGACGCACACTCACATCCAGCTATTTCCATTAGAATAGTCATACTTAATTTTTTTTTTTAATTTTTTATTTACAAAAGTTCTTTTATTGTTTCAGAGTATTGTAAATTCATAAATGTTAATTTTATTCCTTCTATCTCCTTAAGGTATTTATGGATTATCTATAGGTGGAGATTTGTAATTAGTACTGACTTTATTTTATTGTAATCATAATTTACCTTCTGTTAAAATACTGTAAATCTTCCTAAAATGCAATAAATAAATAAATAAACTAAGATGATAACATTTGGAAGTGTATGTGAGAGACTGGTCTCTGTCACAGGAGACCTGAGGGACAGACAGCCACCCTCCCCACACCGGACCGGAACACGTACAATCAGCGGCACGTAAGTCTATCGCTGGCCGATACGTGGAGGGGATTGCTGCGCATGTGTACTGTCGCGCGGGGGACAAAATGCGACTGGAGAGCCAATCGACGCTCTTCATTCCGCTAGCCCCCCTCAGGTACCTTATTTTTTACTTCTGCGCAATAACGGTCAGCGCTAGAGTTTCGTGCCGCTACTTATACAATGATGTCACTATCGTCTTCTCGGATATTTACTTTTTGTCGATGACACTATTTTGCGTGTACCAAAGTTGGAAGACGGAAGGCAAATGCTAACGATGCTGAGAGTGATTTTGTCACTCCTGCGCACTGCTATTAAAACCTGCCCTTCCGACAAGGAGCCGGCACGACTGCCTTGTGGTGTAGGGTTTTGTGGGACTTGCTACTAGGTATACCCACTAAAACACCACGGCGCCACCAGCAATCGCCCGAGGCAGACCGTAGCCTTGTCCGCATTAGTTGCAAGACCTAGGCCAAGATCGAAAGATCCCATCAAAAATTTACTGTAGTCCTGCCTGTAGCTCGGAAGTACAACAAGAACAGAAAGACAAGATTAGTGGAATGTAATAATAGTTTTTGAAGTGAAACTTCTTTATCGGGGTTGGAAAAAAATTTAGTCTAACATTTTTTCGTTACTTTACATTTGTACGTTTTAAACTTCTTTATCGACGTATGGGAGAAATTTTGTAGCAAATCGTCACGTTTTTCGGTTACGCGCCATGTTGCTTTTTGAAGTCAAACTTCTTTATCGGCGTTGGAATGAAACTTCTTTATCGACGTATGGGAGAAATTTTGTTGCAGTCGTTTTTCAATGATAGTAATAATTCTATTACAATTAATGAAATTCTATAATAATCTTCGTAGTAATAAGGTAAAATGAAATATTTGTATTCATGTCTATGATAATAAAAGCCTTTTATTAAACTTTATCTAATTTAATGAATTTCTGTAAAGTTGCATATAGTAGATCATTTTTCGAAAAATAAGATCATAAAGAAGTTTCACTTCTTACGTGTGTACACCTAGTACACGCACACATTTTTTTTATTTCAGATTTTGATGATGAAGTCAGGGTTTTCTTCACAAAACCAGTTAGGTAAGTAAATGTCCTCTAGTTATGAATATACGAAGTTGAGATTGTTACCACCATAATATTTTGGTACCATATTGCAAATATCAATATTATTAGTAATAATAAATAAATAATAAATCCTTTATTTGCCATGATAGTGGTACAAAATAAAATAAAAAATCGAACAACAAGAAAAGTCCGCACAATCAGCCATGCAAATGTCATAATAAGAAGTCAAGTCATTTATGAGTAATTGTTAAACTTATGTTCTAAATATTCGGTCACGCTATAAAAGCACCTTGACTTTAAAAATCTAATCTTTTATTAATATTTTATCTTTAGTGACCCTGGAACCGGTTCTTTGGTAAATCGAAAAACATTTGAAAACGTCGTACAAGCTGCGCCAATTATCGCTGTGCTATTGAATAATACATTTAATGAAACTAAATCCAGGTTAGTTACTAATTTTATTATCATTTTATAAGCTCCAAGGAGAGATACGAATGAAGGTGTCAAATGGTTGTGATTAGCAGCAAATGTCTCATAGAAAGGGGTTTTTGTTTATTTATTTCGTAATCCTACTGCTAACACAAATTATATATAACTAGCAGACCGGCCAAGCGTTGCTGTGGCTAAGGTTTTTGTTATATCACATAGTAGCAAACTATTCAAGGGAAACGGTAGGAGATCACCAGTCATGGGGACCACCATGCTTTTTTGGTGGTTAAGCCATTAAATTGTAGCTAATGTGAAACGGTACTTTCAACACAGTGCCATCTGTTAGAATTGTGACTATCAAATAATAAACAAATTTTTGCAATAAAATAATATTGCGGGTATAAATTGAGATGTAAGCTATCCTATCTTTTTAGTTGGATCAAACTACACACGGTGTGCAAATATGATTGATATCGGTTCGGTAGTTTAGGAGTCCATAGCGGGAAAACAACGTGACACGTAATTTATATATATTAAGATAACAAACAATTACACTGAAAATAAAGTCAGAGATAGAATACATAATCTATATATATATATATATAAGAAAAATGGTCTTCGTTTGAGGATCCTTCAAGCCTAAACCACTGATTGTATCGACATGAAACTACTGCCATTCGATGCAAAATTTTTCCTAGATGGTTTATTTTTTTAAATTCCAACGTTCCTTCATTTTTTTATAACTGTTTTACTTTTATGAAAATTTATCCCGCTAATAAAAACAAAAGAGGCTTCCTAGAACCTCAAAACGTCAACATCTGTTAAAAACTCGATTTTCGAAAATTTTCAATTTTATAGCGGGAATTTAAAAAGAAGAATAATAAAAATATGAAAAAAAATAAATAATGATACATAAAATTTTATTTATTTCCTATTTTAATTCGCGTAAAATTTTATTTATTTAAGCGAAGCGGGCGGGAAACGTCTAGTATAATATAATATTTTTTATGTATATTCAAGCTGTTTTGCTTTAAATTTGTATTTTGATAGTAAAAGATTTGAGCAGTGTTGGCTGGTTAAATTATTTTATAATACATATATATTATATATTATATTCAATTCTATGTGTATTTAACACTCGGTCATACGGTTCATTTCATTACAATACTCAGTACCTTATAAGGATATACGAATACCAAATATGGTACAACATCACGAGGAAACCATCATGTGTGTTTGTTTTTTTTATCTATTGGAGGCAAATGGGCAGGAGGCTCACCTGATGTTAAGTAATACCGCCGCCCACGGACACTCACAATGCCAGAGGGCTCGCAAGTGCGTTGCCGGCTTTGAAAACTCCGCTCTTTTCTTGAAGTCTTTTGTTACTTGCCTATTAGAATTGCTAATTATCACGAAACAGATACTTTGTCAAGACCATGCCACTGGCATCTTAAACATTTGATCTTGTCAATACCATATTTCTCTCATTTTCTTAGAATTAAACGTTATATTCAATCATTGGATATTGAGAATGCAAGACCGAGAAGCACGACACACAAATTAAGAAAAGAAACAACGGAAATGATCTACAAATATTCCGACATGCAGGATCTTGCACAGTTGGTGGAACTTCAGGATGATGAAGTAATTGCCATTTTATTTAATACTAGCTGGCCTGGCGAACATCGTACCGCCTAACGGTCGATTCTTTTTATTTTTTTTAAATACTTATTCTGCTATTCGGGACACCGGTCTAGCTAAAATAAAAAAATAAAGTTGATAAGACAACAAATACATTATGTCAAAAATAAAAATTTACCTTCCACTAACACTTGAACTTTATGATATGGTATTAAAGTTCAAATTGACTTTTAAGTATTATTACGAATATTATGTATGGGAATATAGAAAAGTGTTGTTTTTAGACTTTTTCACTCAATTTTTTTAATTTTTCTCTCCGTAAGAATCATCCTCGTACTTCAAAGAATATTATAAAAAAAGAATCAGACAAATCGGTCAAGCCGTTTTCATGTTATGTCAAGACAACGGAAAACGGGTTTCATTTTTATACAGGGTGGCCAAAAAGTCGTGGATCAAACGAAAATAGGGGATAGATGAGGTCATCAGCGGCAAAAAATTGTTCTACGGGAGGTCTCTAAGGTCAACTCCTGCAGAGCTATGATTTATTTTGGTTTTATATGAAAATTGACTTTTTTTTACTAATTCTTCTTAAAATTCGAAAATATCTACATCCTGTATCTTTCTCATAATATCCACTAGATTGGTACTGATGAGTTCTTGCGTTCGACATACTATTTATAGTTGTTTATTGAGTGTATTCAAGATAATATTAAGTGATACGATATAACATTTTTTCAAATCATAAATTTTTCTTTACTTTGAACCCCACTGTGAAAAAAAATTACTCCACCGAAAAGTGTCCCTGTACTACAAGTTTTGGCGCATTTAATAGGGATTCTGAAAAGGTATTACACGTGGCCATAAATCGCTCTGATATCTTTCTAGGAAGAATTACAAACAACGATTGTGAAATAATAATTGTATTATAACAATTATTTCTCAAAGGTTGTTTGTATGAAACAAAATATTTTACAATAAAATATGCTCAAAATTCCTGACTCTGACCAAAATACTTAATCTGCACCGTCTAATCAAATTCCTACGTAACCCTCCAGCCATCTGTCCAATTTTTTGAATCTAGTCCGATTCACACAGTACTGGTCCCATGTAGGTAAATAATGTATCATAAGTCCGAATCGTTGTTGTTTTTTCGTCCTAGAAAGATATCAGAGCGATTTATGGCCACCTGTAATACCTTTTCAGAATCCCTATTAAATGCGCCAAAACTTGTAACACAGGGTCACTTTTCGGTAGAGTAATTTTTTTTCACAGTGGGGTCCGAAGTAAACAAAAAGTTTTGATTTGAAAAAAATTTATATCGTATAACTTAATATTATCTTCAATACACTCAATAAACAACTATAAATAGTATGTGTTAAGCAAGAACTCATCAGCACCAATCTAGTGGATATTATGAAAAAGATACAGGATGTAGATTTTATCGAATTTTAATAAGAATTAGTAAAAAAAAGTAAATTTTCTTATAAAACGCAAAATAAATCATAACTCTGCAGGGGTTGACCTTAGAGACCTCCCGTAGAACAATTTGTTGCCGCATATGACCTCATCTATCCCCTATTTGCGTTTGATCCACGACTTTTTGGCCACCCTGTATATATAGATTATCATTTGCTTAGTGTTTATAGTTTTATAGTTGGGACTGTGGGGAAGTAGATGAGAGCGCTCTCTGATATTAATGTCCGTGCAAACACGGCAAATGCAATTTCGACGGCTCAATGGTCTAGTGGTTAGTACCCCTGACTGCGAATCCATGAGCCCCGGGTTCGATCCCCGGCTGAGACAAACATCGATGTGATGAGCATTTGGTGTTGTGCTTAGGTCTTGGGTGTTTAAATATGTATTTATATGTCTATCTATCCATAGTATGTATGTATATCCGTTGCCTAGTACCCATAACACAAGCTTCACCAGCTTAGCATGGGACTCGGTCAATTGGTGTGATTGTCTTTAAAAAAAAAACAGCGAAATTCTGACTTCAACGGGAACTAAGACCGAATTTATGTCAAAAAATGGAAAAGAGAGCTGCCGTGCGATTCTGTAACTCACTTTTCGAACTCACACAGCGGTTTTCGCATCGGCGGTCGCTCTCAAATCAGTCGTGAAGCAGTCATTTTATGATTTGGCATTCTGAAAAGGTGGGAGCTTGTAGTTTATTGTTTATTAATGTTAAGGGTAGTTTTTTTTGTTTTTATGATACAGCATTACAAAATACATACAACCCCAAATTTTTACCCCTCTACGATCAACCCCTATTTTTTTATTATAAATGATATACATGGCAAAACGACGTTTGTCAGGTGACAGCTAGTTTATATATAAAAATCAAATTAAATATTAAACAAACGACAACTGAATATTAAAGAAAAAACTAATTTGTAACTACTAAATAAGGACGAGGTCGTTAAAATAATCTAGCATATAATAGCCCGGTCAATTTAGACATAAAAATAGTGATCAAATAAAGAAAATTCCGACAAAGCCAAATCTTCGTAGAGACCTTAGGTTTACCACAAGGAATAAAGTGTCAAAAGTCCCCACTGCCCATGTGAGCTTAGGGACTTATTCGGGGCCCAAGGTCAAAATTTTAGTTTTTTTTGGATTTTTCTCGAAAACGGTTAGTTTTATCGAAAAAGTACCTCAGAGCAAAGTAGATCTTAAAATTCTCTATAAAAATGGTACCTATGATTTTTTTCTCTAAGACTCACTATTCCCCAGATATTGCGCTTGTATAACCAGCGGCACGTAAGTCTAGCGCTGGCCGATACGTGGAGGGGATTGCTGCGCATGTGTACTGTCGCGCGGGGGACGGAATGCGACTGGAGAGCCAATCGAAACTCTTCATTCCGCTAGCCCCCCTAAGGTACCTTATTTTTTACTTCTGCGCAATAACGGTCAGCGCTAGAGTTTCGTGCCGCTACTTATAAGAATCATGTTCTACATAGTATGCGCACATTTCCACACCACCTGTGAGGTAGTGTACTCGGCGCGTTTTCGACACTTTATTCCTTGTGGTAAACCTAAGGTCTCTACGAAGATTTGGCTTTGTCGGAATCTTCTTTATTTCAATTGTCTAAACTGACCGGGCTATAAAAGAACAAACTATGACACAAGAAGTTTATGCATAAGTTTTGTGTTTACAGCTCCAAGGCCGTGTATCTCTTCGATATTTACGAAAATATGTCGGCGCAGCATTATTTAATATTTGCGATTATCACGAGCCGAAAACACGGCAAGTTTACTTGTTTAACGCTTCAAGGATCGTCATTGCTATTAGCAATTTTACGGTAAGTGGCAACACTTAAAGATTTACGAGAACTAGACATTTAATTTAGCTATTGGCAACACTTATTGTTTGTGGACTGCTGTTAAGTGTTTCACAGTATTGTCAATTGTTCATTTATATATAAATCGGACCAGTGTTTGCTTCAGCGTGTGACTCTCATCCCTGAGGTCCTAGGTTCGAACCCCGGCTGTGCACCAATGCACTTTCTGTCTATGTGCGCATATAAGATTCGCTCGAACGGTGAAGGAAAACATCGTGAGGAAACTGACAGTAGAGCGACGGCGACGGCCTGAATTAGGCACAGGATTCTTTGCCTATTAGATTGATATATTATCACGAAACAGATACAGAAATCTGAGGCCCAGACCTAAAAATTTGTAGCGCCTTAGGTGACCAGTGTTTCATCAGTCACCATGCTATTGAGATTTAAGAGAATAAATTATTTTGCATAAAATATAAACTACTAATATTTCATAAATTCTCTTTGCGGAATTTTAATTTAAAAAAGAAAATGTCTATAAGGTAATTCGCCCTTCTGACTCTCAATCGATCGTCATCTTCCTTTTCTTCGACAAATATGCTGCACATCTTCGTGACGCTAATATTAGGTATTAATATTGCGTTTCATACTTAAAAATTTTACCTTTCACTTCAATAATGAAATAAGGAAGAGATCTACTTACGCCTAATATATTTTCTTTCATTCCAAATTAAATTAGTCTTATTTCACTCTTAACTGAAGTACTCTTTCATATCTTCTTTGAATGAGTAAAATGGCGCAAGAGTGAGATTGAGATACGAGACTTGGACGTCCAAAAACGTTTTGGATTTTGACATACGTAAATCATAGGCAGAATCTTACCTTTTCCGAAGAAACTCACTAGACAACAGGGTTTTTTTTAATAAAAGCTGCATTGATGCGTTTTTGTGCATTTAATTTTACAAGGCCCTTTTTTTTATATAAATTTCCCAATATCCTCTAAAGACTCTTGTGGTGCGGGACCTTATTTTATACATATATTTTGTACAAACATATACATATATACATTCAGAAATTTTCTAATAATATATCCATACATAAAAATATATATTTCTATTTTATATTCATGGGCTAGTGGGTGCCCGTCTCACCTCTGCTACGCTCTTGTTGCAGTGAGTGACACATCTCACTCTCTTACTGCAGAAAAAAAAAAAAAAATAATCTTCCAGTTGCGATCTGAAGTTTCTTAATTATCCGGTACCTTTATATCGATTTGTTGCTCGTTGCACCTGGAGGCTCCGAATACAGGACATTCTATAATGAGACGTATCACTGTCTGAGACAACAGTGTTACAGCTGGAAAGGATGACCCTGGTGGTGACACCAGCTCGTTCACTGCTAAACAGTGTAGGCCGCTGCCCGCCAGCCCATCTGGAGTGTCAAGTGGCTGGTACAAGGGTGTGTATAGACTCAACCAACGCGTGCGATGGAGTACCTAATTGTGGGGCTTACGGTGAGTTTTTTTTGCTAAATCAGGAATTTTATCATAAATCATTATATCTTTTCTTGGAATTCGAACCTGGACTCCTCAAGTATAAGTCAGAAAAGGATTACCACTTCCACTTCCTGGCATAGTGTTCCTGTCTCTATGAACGCGGATTAATCAAAAAGTACTGGACGGATTTTTGTATGGTTTTCATGAGTGTTATTCCTGAGAACGGTATATTATTGTTTTCTGTACGATGAGTATTGATGTCAATAGCACGATAACAAATTACCTCTTCACCGATTACGCATCAAGAATTGTGCAGGAAGAATGGTGTACTAGGCAGGGGCGGATCTACTTTAGGGCTTTTTGGACTGCAGCCCAGGGCCCCAAGTCACTGAAAGCAATAGGCGATATTTTGAATGAAAAACAAAATCCAAAATGAAAATGGCTAGACTAATACAAGTAATTTGTTAATTGCCATTCAGACAATATTTATACGAGTAAAAAGAGACAGACACATACATTAATAGGATTTGGCGTGAGAGAGAGTGAGATAGGAGGCATTATACAGTGTATAAACTTTAAATTAGTGTGTATTTGAACATTTTCTGAAATAATAAAACAGATTTGATGAAAATTAAATAAGTAAGTCAAGTAAGTAGTTTAATTATAAAATTAGATTATTTATCAATTTTATTTACAAATTATTAGTTATAGAAACTTTTTGAAGTGAAAACTTCGTACTACACTTAATTAAAAGTTTATACACTGTATAATGCTTCCTATCTCATTTTCTCCCACGTTGGATCTTGTGAATTTATTTCAAACTTTTATTATTTTAGTTTTTACCAAATTAAAGATTGACATTAAAGTTATAAATAAAAATTTAACATTAAAATATATATTTTTTTAAAGAAAAGATCCTACATTTAGATAGAGAAAAAGTCTAATTTACATATTTTAATTATAAAAACTTTGTTTTTGAAGGTTTCACTTCTACCACGTGTGAATTGGACACATGATTTTTTTTTTCTAGATATATATGATGAGGACCGTCTTCGATGTGGCTGGTCCCACGGGCTTCAGCATAACGTCTGCCTGGCTGCTTGCACATTCGTGGCTGTCATTTTGACACTTCTATATACTGTCCACTACTGGCTGAAGCGATGCGTGCCCAGGGTGTCCCAGGCATTCTTCATCTATGCCGACGCATCTGAAAACATGTAATCTACTTGATCTTTTTGAAGTATTACTTCTTTAGGCGCGTTATGAAAAATTGATGAGTGTGAAATTTTACGATTGCGCGCGCACCGTGACACAAAATTGTCAGTGTGATTATAGCGTGCGCGAGCGAGATGGGAATAAGACAATCTACAAGTAAAAAGAAATAGAATATGCGTGAAGTTAGTTATGCCAAGAATTTTGAATGACCATGACATCTGACAATGACACCTATACCTTTTAAACAAATAAAGGAGTTTTAATTATTTTTTCAAAGAAATTTAGCAATGTTTTTTCACAAAGACCTATTGTTACTTAGTTAAAAGGTTATGAAACATACCAAGTTATTACATTGAATTAATAATATAATAAAATAATAAATTATAATAATAATTGTTATTAATATTAATTAATAATTGAATAATATACTAAATATTAAATTGTTTACGTTAAATATTAATTAATTATATTTAAAAAAAATAAAGAAAGCCAAAGAAGTATAACTTCTTACGCGCGTACATAAGTACACGCACCCTTTTTTTTGATATATATTGATAAGTTGGTTGAGAGCCTAGTGGCTTCAGAGCGCGATCTTCATTTAGAAACTATTTCCTCCTTCTCCACTGAGACGTTTTCATCTTCTACGTTAAAGAATAGCTTAAATTATGACGGCTCATTGGTCTAGTGGTTAGTACCCGACTGCGAATCCATGGATCCCGGGATTTTCTTCTTTTATTCGATCCCCGGCTGAGACAAACGATGTGATGAGCATTTAGTTTTGTGCTTAGGTCTTGGGTGTTTAAATATGTATTTATATGTCTATCTATAATATGTATATATATCCGTTGCCTAGTACCCATAACACAAGCTTCACCTGCTTAGCATGGGACTAGGTCAATTGGTGAGAATTGTCTTTAAAAAAAATAAAAAGAATTATAGTTTAATGGACCATTTCGGTGGCACATATTAGAAATTTTTAACCTTTTTTGTGACGGAATTTTCCATAATCCTGGTACTATTAATATTACTATACATAAATGAATGAGCAGTGTTGTCTTAGTAGAAGGTCTTAGGAGGTCGTAGGTTCGATTCCCTGTGCACCAATGGACTTTCTGTCTATATATGCTTTAACACAGAGAACAGAACATTGAAGGAAAACATCGTGAGGAAAACGGCACGTCTGACAAAAAGTGCTCGGCGTGTGTCAGGCACTGGAGGCTGATCACCTACTTGCCTATTAGAAAAAAAATTATTTTGAAACAAACAACAAAAAGTTGTTGTTGGCATAGTTGGTTGGAGTACTAACTTTTTAATTAGCTTTGGCTGTACGGCTGTATGGCTTGATTGTATGTGGAACCGTGGGCTATTATTGCTCTTGTATGTACAATGGGTTTTGGGGAGTACCTAGAGATTTCCCGGATTTGACTAAAGATCTGATCTATATCAATGTTAACAAATTGGTTCATTAGACGGTCCTGGTTGTAGATAAAAATATATTTTTTTACTCCTTCAGCTAAATTAAATTATATATAAGAAAAAACAATTATGCTACATATATAGCCAAAGATGTTTTTTTTTATGTATTAGGAGGCAAACAGGCAGGACACTCACCTGATGTTAAGTGATCCCGCCGCCCGGAGACACTAGCTTTGCCAGAAGGCTCGCAAGTGCGTAGCCGGCCTTTTAAGAATTAGTACGGTTCGGAAATACTTCAATATTTTCACTGGAATAATAATTAAGTGGTTAGCTTAGATAATTAATAGTTTTATAGGCCAACCTCCTTACTGCGATCAATCTATTTTCGCCTTGTCAAATTGTATTTACATTTTACGTGTTTGACAAACGAATAGGTGATCAGCCTTTTCTCAAATCCCATTTGACTACGAAACTTTAAAGTCTGGGGTTTGTTTCGGTTAAAAGTTATAATCATTTATTCATATAGGTAGCCCAATGTACACTTATGAACGTCAAAAAAGAAATATACATTAAATGCTTCTAATTTTACATTTACTGCCAGTCCTCAAATCAAGGGCGTAGAACGGGTGAGAAGAAAATATAGCCACTGTTTTAATCACTTTTTTCGTGATCATTTGTTTGTCTAACAGGTGATCAGCTTTCTGACACACGCCGTTGACTTCTTGGTCTAAGCCATGCTAGTTTCCTCACCGGTTGAGAGGGTTCATTACATAGACTGAAAGTCCATTGGTGCACAGCATGTGCCCCCCTTAGGGACGAGGGTTGCACAAAGAAGGCATTAGGCTACCACTGCTCATTAGACTACGAACACGAATATATTAAAACATATGATTACAGCCTTTATTTGGACACAGTAATGAGATCTCCGAATGACACGACGGATGATTATTCAAAACTCTTCTATCAAGCCAATATTTTTGATGATGATGATGACTTGAAAGAAAATGATACATCTCTATGCAGAAGAATTGCTGCATTCTTCTGCGGATGTTTTCGCAAGAAAAAAGCAGACAATTTTTCGGATGAAGCATTTGCAGAGATTGAACAGTTATCACATGTCCCGAGAAAATTGTATTCGTTCACTGAATTGGAGCTGCGTAATATCGCACCAGTGATAAAAGACGCTGGCGTGCAGACTGGCAATAGTTTGGATTTCTCGAAAAGAGAATCAGTGAAACAAAAGACGAGCGCAAGTTTCAAAATTTCAAATGAGGAAACGTCGGAGAAACAAAAGAAGACCACCTCGGAAATGCGCAATGATCCAATAAAAAAGACGCACGAACCAAGAAGGAACAGCGAACTGAACCTCCTTCAGCTCATAAGAAATCTAAAAATTTCAGACTCCGATTCAAGTAATAAAACAGAAACGGAAATAAATAATACAGTATACGAAAAACCTGTTAAACCCCATAAAATATCTACCGAAACCAAAGATAAGCATTTAAGATTTGATGAAGACATTGTCACAATACCAAGGAACGATAGTCAAGAAAGCTCTGAACGTACAATAGAAGATGAAAAACCGAGCACGAGTAAAGAATTTAAGGGTTTTTGGCGATCAGGAAAGAAGAAACAAAAGAAATCTCAACTTGCATTACGATGATTTTAGTTTTATTTGGACTACAAAGCAACACGATATAACAATAAATAGACGTACATACAAAAACCAACTCGACTTTGCTCTATCCATACAATTTCCTATATCAATTCTTTAACGCCAGAAATTGTCCGATCAGCGGCGCTTTGTAGTGATTTAACTGTATTAGACTTAACAAAGAACTTCCTATATTTATAATTGTAATTGAATTTAATAAATTCGTTGTGAGAATTGTATTTAATTTCACCAGCTTCAAAGGCCCTTCACTTGCGAGCACTCTGGCATGGAGTGTCCATGGGCGGTATCACTTATCAGGTGAGCCTCCTGTCTGTTTGCCCCCTGTTCTATAACAAAAAACACGGAGGTCTGTATGTCAGATATTTGATATATGTATTTTCATTTATAAATAACGAAGAGAAAGAAGAGTCTGTCCTCCAACTTTGATTTTGTTCTCTTTGGAGTAGAGGAATATTTAAGTTGACGCCTGGTAGTATAGGTGAACCCAGAGCTGGTGCTTTCAACGAATAAGTATCGCAATACAGCGAGGAAAAGCCTTAAAACACTGCCATAGAGACCAAACTTTTTAAATTTGTTTTAATTTTCTACTTATAGAAGTAATGTAGTTTAATTATTATTATTACTATGTAGGTTACGAATGTTATGATTATCTATATCGTTGTTACTGAACTAAAAAAAATATTTAAATTCAAATTCAAACTCAAAATAACTTTATTCATATAGGTAACAATTATGAACTTCAACAGAAAAGATGTTAATTTGATTCTAAATAAACATTTACTACCAGTTCGTAAGTCAAGGGCGTAGAGCGGGCAAGAAGAACTGGCAAGAAACTCTCCGCCACTCCTTTTAATCGCCAAGTTTTGGATCATACAAATTGTTCTGACTAGAGCAAATCAATCCCAAGGATTAGGATCATTTAAATAATCGTAAAATTTATAAAAAGCTTTATTGAATAATTTACGTTTAACGAGTGTTTTGAATTTATTCAGCGATAATGCTCTAATTTCGCTTGCGAGTTTGTTGTCAAAACGACTCAAATTTAGTATTATTATAACGGGATATTGTATATAAACTTAAAGAACAGTCCAAGTTTTGCCTCATCGTATCTGTGTACTTACGTAACAAAACAAACAAACACAAAAAGTTCTAATATGATGAAAGTTGAATAATGAAACTATGATTTACACTTCAGACCGACCGTGGTATGTGTCGCCTTCTATTAATGAAACAAATGATCACAGACACAAAAATCTGATCTTCAATTTGTGTGTTTTTCTCAAACAACTTGCCTATAAGAAACATGTACTTAGATGGTGCGCAGTGATTCCAACTTGGGGATTTTCCCCTCAAATTCAGAGCGAATAAAGATGTCCTGAGGTGTTTTCAGCAGGTACATTTAGGGTATTTAGGGTTTTAAACAAGAAAGATTTTTTATTTAAAACCTCACGATTCTATACAATTTATATTAAGCCCAACTAACAAACTAATAGAAATATATACTAAGCGTATCACTGATATAAAAAAAACAAACAAGATCGAAATTTTATACTGCTTGAATGTATTTTTGATGCATATTTTATTTTTCTCGAACAGAGTGTACAACAATACATTTAGGGGTTTTAGAGGGGGGAACATTCAATAGGATTTGGCTTCACTTAGTATTTCGTTGTTACGCGTAAATAATATAAAAAAATACTATTTCAAAACAATTTATCACTATCATTAAACGATGACGTTCATAGTTTTGTCCAAAAAAAGATAGATGTAAAAGTGTCAAGCCAGTGGGAGCCGGTGCACGAGGTCATTTCAATTGAAATCAATTAAGGCAATTGGTTTCAATTGAGCGGGCGGATTCGATGCCAGAGAGATTTTATGTGAAGCTCCTTCACGTCACATGACTCAGTATACCATTGTCATGCAGCTTTGTATACTAAAAAGATTGGTATTCAAAACTATGCCCTCGAAGCAGTCATGGTATAGGCCGCCCTTGCCTCTACAATTGTCGTCCTTTTTTACACCTGAGGTGGCATGCATTTGCACATTTACCCCCGAAAGTTGCAAGGGTATGTGGGACTCACACTAGAATCTCTGCTAATCAGAGACTGGGTAAGCAGTACCCACTAAAACCACCTCGAGTAGTTCCTACAAAGCCGCGTTACAGAGGCTCATTTTTCAAACAATTTCATTTAAATTTCACGTAAAATTGTTGGGTTTGGCAAAACTCCAACCAGTAGACTGATAAGTTTCTGAAAATTTTTCTCTTTTCACTTCAAAGTGTGGGCTGTGAGCAGAGTTCGGTTACTGGTTTAGGGGCTTTTTTTTTTAAAAAAAAAAAAACATCAGAAAACCGTCATGCAATAATCGTTTTGATCTCTAGGTAGCAAAATAAAATTCGGTTCCCAATTTTTTTTCTCCAGCCTACTCAACCAGCTGGTAAATCCAAACCTGTCTCGAATATACGAGCAGTACGCCATGTCGAGCAAAAAGCAGCACCTACCATCCTTTCCATCATTTCAAATTTCATTCAAGTTGAACCAGTAGTTAGAATTAAATTGACTGACTGATGAATGATCATCAAAACGGCTAGAGTTTAGACAAGCTATTTAGTGTTTAAATAAAAAATATTTTGTAATTTCAATCAAGTTATCCAGATTCTGCATTTATTTATTAAAGTTTACGTCATAATACATAATGCGTACAAATATCTACGGCTTATGTTACAAGCTATCTTATCTAACATATATTTTGGTTAAGCAGAATAAAAATAGGATCACACTAAACAATCTAATTTATTATAATATATATTACTTTTGAGATACAATGTGTTTTCATGCGAGTCAATGTATTTATTTGAAACATTATTTTTAATATATGTCACTATGAGATGTTGTTAGGTTATCTAATTTATATTATTTTGTGAGGTTCCCTGATAATGCCACTGGACTTCATTCCCTCATTTAACACTCGCTCATACGGTGAAGAAACATTATGAGGAAACCGGCATAGACCGGCCTTAGATCCAGAAGTCAACTTTGTGTGTCAGGCACAGAAGGCTGTTAAAAAAAACAAATGTTTACGTAACAAACAGAAATATAGTGTTTTTTTAACACTTCGATCCATAAGTACAACTATTATCCCAACGTGAGGGATATTAGTTACAATTAATTAAAACAAATCTATACTAATTAATATTAGTCAAAAAATCAAATCATTCCTCTTTATAATTAAAGAGGAATGATTTGATTTTTTGTTTGTTTGTATGTTTCATTTAAAAAAAAAATAGGGATGCTTACTAAAACTTGAATAATCTAAGCCCTCTGGCATTAAAAGTGACCATGGGCGGCGGTATCACTTAACGGTGTTCTATAAAAAAAAAGGTGTAAAAAAATAAACAAAAAACTTTCTACGATCGCGTGCGCTGCGAAAACTTTTAATGACAGAACAAAATGGTGTATTACAATTTTTCAGGACACATCACTATCTTTATAAAATGTCGCAATAAGCTACAATTTAATGGCATAACCACCAAAAAGCATGGTGGATTGGTGTTCTCTTGCAGTTACTCTTGAATAGTTTACTACTATGTAATATAACAAAAATCTTAGCCACAGCAACGCTTGGCCGAGTCTACTAGTAGTAAATAAAATTATAATTACAAGTACCAATAAACACTAAGTTAACTTTTGCGTAGTTTTTTCTGTTTTTTACAAGCCCGACACTTATATAAAAGCTGTAATTCGTTTAGAACAATGTAAAGTTGTTTGTAAAGTTAAACTACAGCTGCCCACATCCAAGATGACCGTTCATCGCGCTATTTCCTAATTAACTTCAATTGACGAGCGGACACGTGCCAAAATACACTTTTTAGTGCGTTTATTTTTATTCATATTCACAATTAGAGTTGTGTTAAGATTAAAATGTTTTCAGAAACAACAGACACATCACAGATACAGAAAAAATAAGTTGAATTAAGTTATTAGATTGCTTTAGATTGAATATGTTGACCAGTTTGTCTACCTTGGTCAAAATATATCATTTAAAAGCCATTATATAGAGGAGGTAGAGAGAAGAATTAAAAAAGCCTGGAGTTCATATTGGTCACACAAGCACATTTTCAAGTCTCAAATGAGTTTACCACTGAAGAAAAAAGTGATGGACTCTGTTGTGACACCTACACTACTGTACGGCTGCCAATCACAGCTGAAATAATAAAGAAAATCCAAACATTTCAACGATCACCCGAAAGGAGCATGTTAGGCTTGAATCTTAGAGACAGAATTCAATGTACAACAGTACGAAAGAAAACAAAAAAAAAATGGTGCGTGTACTTATGTACGCGCGTAAGTAGTTATACTTCTTTGGCTTTCTTTATTTTTTTTGAAATATTAAATAACTAATAATAGATATTTAGCGTTAATAATTTAACAATATTTAATATTTAGTATATTGTTCAATTATTAATTATTATTAATAACAATTATTATTTATTATTTTATTATATTTTTAATTTAATTTAATAACTAGGTATGTTTCATAACCTTTTAATTAAGTAACAATAGGTCTTTGTGAAAAAGCATTGCTAAATTTCTTTGAAAAAATAATTAAAACTGCTTTATTTGTTTAAAAGGTACAACAAATGTCATTATGGTCAAACGTCACGCATATTCTATTTCTTTTTCCGGCGCCCATACTGAATTTTGTGTCACGGTGCGCGCGCATCGTAAAATTTCACTCTCATACATTTTTCATAACGCGCTTAAAGAAGTATAACTTCAATAATAGATGCAGCTATGGTGTGCCGCCTGAAATGGCGTTGGGCGGGGCACACAGCAAGAAAGTGCGACAACCGATGGAGCGAGAGAATGCTGCACTGGTACCCGCGCGACGCGCGCCGTCCACAGGTGCGCCAGCGCAGGCGCTGGGCGGATGACATCACCGCCGTCGCCAGGGTCACCTGGCCGCGCCTGGCCCACGACAGACACGAGTGGAAACGGATGGAGGAGGCCTATGTCCAACGGTGGACAAACCAAAACCTCACAAACAAATGATTATTCCTAAATGTTAAAGTGTATTTTACGTAATGTTTAAAAGTTAATTTTTCAATTAAAAATCAATGAAAGTTCTTATTTATTATAGTTAAGTTTTGGAAATAAAGGCTATTATTATTATTATTTCAAAGTCAAAGTCAAAGTCAAAGCATTTATTTCAATTAGACCATCTAAAATGGCACTTTTGAACGTCAAAAAAAAAAAATTATAATAAACTACTATACTAAAAAAAGTTAGTATACATGTTCCTCACATATTACAAATATCGAAACCGTAGAATATTAACATTAAAGTGTAATAAAAATATTAAAAAAACACAACAAAACAGTGTGTGAGATACACAAAAAAAATAATAATAATTACATTTGTAGCATTTATAAATTTAAAAAAAAAAAAATTATAATAATAATAACAAAAATATGTTACAGCAAAAAGTCAGCAACCAAATAACCAAATTTATTAGATTGCTTCACAGATGAGAAAATTTTAAGTAAGAGTGGGGTCACTCTGCATCTTGTACTACATTTACCATGGAGAGTGTTCAGAAGGGTTGTTCGGATTAATACCTGCAGCTGAGTTTCATCATCGGACGTCAAGGCAGAATACGAAATTCCACCCGTATCATCGCGATGTCCGCCGTGCCACAACTGAGCGTTTTTCAAGGCAGTTTTTGTCACGCACCACCACTTTGTGGAACCAGCTGCCCACTGAAGTATTTCCGAACCAATTCGACTTAGGGTCCTTCAAGAAAAGAGCGTACCAATTCTTAAAAGGCCGGCAACGCACTCGCGAGCCCTCTGGCATTGAGAATGTCCATGGGCGGCGGTATTACTTAACATCAGGTGAGCCTCCTGTCCGTTTGCCCGTTCAAAAGAAAAAAAAGAAAGAAAACAGAAGAACTAGACTTCCATTTTTCAAATTATTTATTTTTTTATGACCTTCATTTTATACGATAAAAACATTAAATTCAGATTTATGAATCTGTTTCATGATCGTTTGTCATAATCGGCAAGTAGGTAATCAGCCTCATGTGCCTGACACGCGCTGTCGACTTTTGGGTTTAAGGCTAGCCGGTTTCCTCACGATGTGGCTATAACCTGCTATAACCTTTTTAGGTCTATGCCTCAGAATTTATGTATGTTTCATGATCATTTGTCAATCTTATAGGCAAGTAGGTAATCAGCCTCCTGTGCCTGACTCACGTCGAATAGCATCTAAGGGAAACCGGTTTCCTCACGATGTTTTCCTTTACCGTACGAGCGAATATTAAATGTGCACATAGAGAAAGTCAATTAGTGCTCAGCTGGACATCGAACCTACGACCTCAAGGATGAGAGTTGCATGCTGAAGCCACTAGGCCAACACTGCTCAATATAATATTATTCGATAGGTATATATTATTATATATTTAAAACTTTGAATATCAAATGCACCTGTTGTTATTTCTAGTAGCCTTTTTGGTGACTTAAATGTTCCAGTTAAACACCTTACTTTAAGCTATTCACTAGTATTGTAGAAAATTAAGTCAAATTAATATTACTTATTAGCCATAAATATTGTATAGGCTAGATTGTAATTCATGTAAAGTCGCACTCTTTTTTGTGAACTTATTGTAAGAAAATTATAAAATACGACGACAATACACATAGCCAAAACAGATTACATTAATAGACAAAAAGAAAACTGAATTTAAACCGACAAACGTCAGTCAATACTTAATATTTTAAAGAAAAAACTAAATTGTTTCTGCAGAAAGTCGTGGTCTTCCCGCTTCTTTAAATATTTCCATCACATCACATCTCTGGTAATAGTATAAGATCCCGCTATACAACGACTTTCACCGAGATGCTTATTTAATGAAACTTATTTTATATTTAATGTAATATGTCAATAAATATAATCCATATGGGTTGCCTAGCAAATTTCAGTCCAGAGTATGTTTAATTAAGATTAAAAAAAAAATTTTTTTTATTATTTGCATATAGTAAATTTTTTGAACTTTTTTCAATCAATATTTTTAATCAGGGTAGTATTATATATTTATCACTATAACCTTCTTTTATACTAAAGATGTATAAATACTTATTGTCACATAAAAAATATACACATAAATAATTAATTGATTCAAAACAACCTAAAGTTTGCCCATAGAATATAGGCTTCATACTTTCGATTGGTATAGAATTTATCTAATATTCATACCGGTGAAATGTTTAAAAAAAAATTTTTTTTTAAATTAATTAAACATACTCTGGACTGAAATTTGCTAGGCAACCCATATGGATTATATTTATTGACATATTAAATTATATATAAAATAAGTTTCATTAAATAAGCATCTCGGTGAAGGTCGTTGTATAGCGGGATCTTAGACCATAAGGTGGGCAATATCAACATCTTCATAATTAGTGTGATAGTTAGCTAAAACCTTTTTTGCAAAACATTTAGACATCTGAACCAACAAGAAACATCAAATATAAGAGTCTTTTATCCAACTTCGATTATGTTCCTTTTGGAAACACTCTTGGACCGTATTCAAGTGGACAGTTAATTAAAGATTTAAGTTGGCGCCTGGTTGATATTACCAACCGGCGCCCCAAAGCTGGTGCTTTTCAACGAAAGAGAAAGGAAATACCAGCATTAAAGCCACATTGACCACACTTATTTGAATTTATTTTAGATTTTTTTTTATAGCTTAGTAATTTTTTTGAGAGTTGAGAATTTAATTTTATACATAAACTAGCTGCCCCGCGGACTTCGTTTCTCCTTTATGTGTTTTTACTAACCTTTTTAGTAGGTACATACCAACCTCGAACATTTTGCTATGCTACCCCAGACTGTTCCGGAATGAACACTTTTAGGTTTTGCTGTGAATTTTTCTCTATATAAACTTCAGTTAATTTCATACGTTTTTAAACAAATTAAAAAAGGTTGGGGTCTGTGTCACCCTTGATTTTCATGATTGCACGCTTGATTGTTTATTATTATTTATATTATCTGCGTAAAACTCAAACTACAGTACAATTTACGAATATATCATTATATTAAAGAGGGTTCGAGGATATATCTTAGACAGCGGGAAGACTGTATTTAGTTTTTTTAATATTAATGTTTAATTAATTTCAATTTAAAGTTTATTGTTCTTTTTTTAAACAATTCACACCAATTGACCTAGTCCCATGCTAAGCTGGTGAAGCTTGTGTTATGGGTACTAGGCAACGGATATACATACATATTATAGATAGATAGATATATAAATACATATTTAAACACTCAAGACCTAAGCACAACACCAAACGCTCATCACATCGATGTTCGCCTCAGCCGGGGATCGAACCCCAGACCCATGGATTCGCAGTCAGGGGTACCAACCACTAGACCAATGAGTATTTGTCTTTTATAATATGTGTAGCTGTCAGACTCATAAATAAATAACATAATTTTTTAATTTCACCGCGCCATCATTATACGCTTTACTAACTAGCATCGTTAAAAGATGTTCTAAGATTATTAAATAGAGACGTAGTCAACCAAAAACTATTTACAAACAATGGTCTAAAAAACAATTATCTTTTTTGTGCAATCAATTTTCTAGTCAGCAGAGCTGGCCTAGGTGTAGGTACAGCCGGGGATCGAACTTATAACCTCAAGGATGAGGGTCACACGCTGAAGCCACTCAGCCAACACTGCCAATGAATAATTTATGTATAGTAATATTAATAGCACCAGGAATTTAGAGAATCCCGTCACAAAAAAGTTAAAAATCACTAATATTGCCACCCAAACGATCCATTTTCTACAATTCTTGTTCGTCAAGGAATACTCATTTCATATGATTTATTATTGAACAAAGTTTCATGAATATATAAGCTATTTCTTTAATGTATAAGATGAAAAAGTCTCTGTGGTGAAGAACGCATTCATTTCTGAAAATTGTGGCGCCGCGGCCGAGTCTATCTTATTAGGAATGATATTATGATTGTTTCTTTGCATTGAATATATGTACTTCCAAACTACTGACCGATGTACAGAATGTCACCGTTGGGTTGCTACACTATCCAGGCCGGCATAGACTACAGAATATTTTCAAACAAGTTAGGATTCGTTTAGTAATTACTATAACTAATAAAAATGCCTAAATCGCTGCGAAAACCATTGACAATAAAGCAAAGTATTCTACAGAATTATAGAAAACATCAATATCTACAAAAAATATTCTTTTGTTGTTAATATTCGTTGGAACATTGTGGATTTAAAAATTAGATTAAAGTAAGGTTTCGAGTTAAATAACAGATTATAAATATTTCAGCAACTCATTCCTACATGGCTAAGCGTAAGTAAATTATAATAGAAACCATAGACTATGCTGGCTGTTGATAAAAAATGTAGATGAATAAGGTTTTAAGCGACTTACGTCAAGCGTACACCTCAAATGATGTGACCATAACTGATTTGACTGTTCCATAACGGCACAATCCGAAAACACTACACAACACAAAGCACACATTCCGCCAATACACTCCCAAATTAGACGCCATGCTTCGCGAACAAATTGCATATGCACAAATGCATTCACGAGTGCAACTCGTCTTGCCTGAAAGTCTCCAATGAGCCCAATGAAGCAGAGATCCCGTGCCAGCACCAACCTAAATAGACTCTGATCATCTAAATTGACTTCAATTAAATAACAACCGAATTTGTTGAAATGCGCCATTACTCCCCCAGTTAATCTAAGTGCCAATAGAATGTTTTATTAATAATCCACTGCTAATTGATAATTAAGCCCGCCATCGGCTGACGGAGACCATCCACGGACGGAGCAGTACCACGCGCCATCCTGAAAATCTGAGATTTCTGCATTTTCCCACGACCGTGGATTTATAATATTTGGTAATTATGTGGGTGTTTGCGCCCTATACAAAAATCTCATGAGTTTGTGGGAATCCCGCATAATTCATAAAAGACACCGTAGTGATAGCCCGCAGCTCGTGCCACGGCTGCTGGATACATTGGGGTGTGACCGATCTATTCTCCCATTGGTAGATTCTCCCGCGTTCAAATAAGCTTACGTACCCGCTTCGAAGAACGGAAACTCCCCTTTGAGGTATGATGATACGGTTTAGAGTAGTGTCACACGCATTGAACGGGCCGCACTCCCTCACTACTCATTGGCCCATGCTACCTTCTATCGTCGTATTATGGTAATATAAATTGACCAACCGCATTTCAAAGTCGGTTAGTTCGTTAATGTTGATTAAAGCCATTTAACCAGGACGGACGCGACGGTACGAACGCGAAAGGACTCAAATGAGCTTAAATTGTTTAATATTAAATTAAGTTGGTCGGGCATCTCGTGCCCGGCAGGTAGACACGGAGCCGAGGGAGGTTGGTACGGAGGTAGCGGGTTCTCACCCGCCACCAACCGAGTTTATGTACGTGTGTGGAGATTCCGGGCCGCGGTATGAGTGCTCCTTCGAACCGGCGCCGAGTATGGAGCAGCCGACGTTTGAGGAGCATATGTTCGGCGAATTTGGGAAGGATAGGGTGCAAGTAGTGGTCGGGTCGAGTGGAGAGTTATACCGGGAGGAGCTGCCGGTGTTCCCGGGGGAGCAGAAGCGGAAAGAGGAGCCGATACTTCTGCAGCAAGTGGATGCACCGCAACAGCATACAGCGCATCCACCGCCCACTAAGAAGAGTGAGAAGAAGAAGGGTGAAAACAATGGGATTAAGAAGAAAAAGACAAGGTAGGTGATACAGTGATGTTTAAACATATTTTGTGATTAAGACATAGTGTTTAATATTAATTTTTTAATTATCCTCTAGTGTTGAGCCAAATAGCAATTTTGATTTTAGACGTCACTTCTGAACAATTTTTAGAAATAAATTTCGTTCGTGAATTAAATTTGTTAATATTTGTTTTACGTAAATACAATTTATAATTATTTATACAAATTATGTGTGCTGTTTAAAAATTGTAGTCAAGGTTTAAAAATTACTTTATTAGTTTATTTCGTAAGCTAACATAAGTTATATAAAACAAAAAACAATTGTGCTAAAGATATAGGCAAAATTATATAATATTATGAATGAAACTCAAATGTGTTACAAAAATGTGTATTTTATGAAACAACATTTACAGTTTTTTATTTCACTTGAAAAATCAGTAATATCCTATTTCTTTTATAATCCAAAATGTACTAACAAAAACATCTTCGTATTTAAATTTAAATTACTTACACACACAAACAAAACTGGTCTTTTAGACCAGAGTTCCCCAAACTTTTTTGTGTCGTAGACCCCTTGCTATGTTTTTCCGAGTTGGGTAGACCCCCTACTTACCTGATATTGATTTCCTGTAAATTTCAAAGTGTATTGCAGCCACAAAGCGAATATCAACATCCTACAACTTACAAAATTTTATAAACATACTTATATGATATTTTTTTACTTCATAGGTACTTTTATAAATAATGTATATGTTTTGTAATTATCAGATAGTATGATGTAAGTAAATAGGTACTATCAGTGTATGTGTTGAGATCCACTATCGTGGACCCCCATTTTAAATTCATGGAACCCCAAATTTTTTTTTCGCTGACGTAGACCCCTTGCAGGTTGTCATAGACCCCTAGGGGTCGATATAGACCACTTTGGGAATCACTGTTTTAGACTAACCAACAAATTAAATGAAACATCTGTTAACACAAAATAGAAAAAATCTAATTACGAAAAATAATTATTTCTTTACATATATACAAAAATGTTCAAACGTTTACGAAAGAAAAAAACCAATAAAAGTTATTAACTATATTACTAAACTAAGTAATACCTAATGGTGTGTGTAGTGTGTGTGGGTATCTACGTGTAACGTGAGGGTGTTAGGGTGTGCTCAAGATGGAGGTATGCGGCTTTCTTTCTATGTGCGCATTTGTGTGTCACTCTTTTAGTGTATAATAAAACTTAGATATTTAAATCAATATCTAAGTTTTATTATAACCCATATTTATAAAATAAAACCTCTACAAACTCTTTAGGTCTTGGCCTCATTTAATACAGCTGTTGTGCGTGTTTCATAACGGCATTTTTTAAAAATGCTCCAAAATCAGAATCTCCCCAAATGACAGAACTTATGAAATCTATAAACAATTCCTTTAGAGAATCGAACTTAGAGTTTCAAATATCAAACAACTGTTCAGCTCAGGCGCATCTGAACGGTAAAAGGGGCTGATAATGCATAGGAATTCACCCTTATCGTTTTCAACTGCAACCCTATTGCATAACTAATATGATGATTTTTAAAAATATTGCCATATGTTGATGTTACTTTTGATTATACACGAGAATGTAAGTGCGTATGTATTTCACCATGCCTCCTGCTGATAGAGTACAAATCTTTGTTTTTAATTTATTTTTTTATTATTAATTACTTAAGATGTCATGTGGAACATGGTGTAATGGTTGCTGGTCCTTACAAACGTTGTATAAACAAAAAACTTGGCGATTAAAAAGAGTCGCGGAGAGTTTATTGCCAGTTCTTCTCTTCCGTTCTACGTCGTTCTTTTGAGAACTGGCAGTAAATGTAAAATTAGAAGCATTTAATGTATATTTCTTTTTTGACGTTCATAAGTGTACATTGTGTTACCTATATGAAAAAAGAACAATAAAAACAATAACTAACCTTAAAATATAAGAACTAAAATATATTATTAAAAGAAGTCCCTTTAGGCAAGGTTCCGAAGATACTGGCAGCGTTCCCCCTTTGAATAGCTAGACTAATTCTTTGTCCGAGGTAGCTGCCAGCTCTTCGATGAAAAAATGATTTTTGACTTCTGACCCAACAAGAATTTATAAAACAGTGGCACTCCAATCCCAAAGCCTTAGATTTCATTTTTGTAGGTAATAAGGTGATTAATCTTCTTTACCGACACCTGTCCAATGTCCGGTATATACACGAGTTCCGTCACCGTACGAGGTGATAAATGCGGACATTGACAGCTATTATAGTCCAGGGATCGAACCTACCACCTGTAACAATCGTAATCCAACAACACTGCTCACTATAATAATCTATTATCTATTTTCGCTGGCCGTGCGACCCAATAATGATCTATATCAATATCTAAATATATAAAACAAACTCGTGTTAGTTACACCACTTATAACTCAAGATCGGCTAGACCGACGTTAGTTATCTCGTTTTTGATTTTTTTTTAAAGAGAATTCACACCAATTGGCCTTGTCCCATGCTAAGCTGGTGAAGCTTGTGTTATGGGTACTAGGCAACGGATATACATACATATTATAGATAGACATATAAATACATATTTAAACACCCAAGACCTAAGCGCAACACCAAATGCTCATTACGTCGATGTTTCATCTCAGCTGGGGATCGAACCCGGGACCCATGGATTCGCAGTCAACCACTAGACCAATGAGTCGTCAATGATGGATTCTTTTCCGCTCCGAATGGCAGAATAAGTAATAAAATATCGGATAAGTTATCGAATAACAATAAATTAATTATTTAATTTCACGAATGCAAACACCATGTGGTGCCATCTGTTGACAAAACTACTCAACATCTTACATTGAATTCGTGTCAGTTCAAGAAATTCCGATCTTGAGGCGAATGAGGAGATGCATAACCAGGCTTTGATCTTGATCGTAGACATGTGTTACCTCATCATAAAATGTTGTATATCAGGAAGTGCTTTAACAGTATCACAATATTGGCGATAGAGAGAAGAGGCCTAATGTGTAAAACTGCCATTCTTCTTTCGCAATGGCAAGCAATAAAACTATTCTGTATTTGCAAAGAACTTGTATTAATGTTATTACCTTAATGAAATCCTAAATTAAGTTTAACTAAAGTTAACACGATATTATTAGATTGTTAGGCGGAACGAAGTAAGCCGGGTCAGCTAGTTATAAATAAAAGAAAGAAAAGTATGATTTCTAAGGCACTGTTCCTTTTTATGCGCCTGGTAGATAATGGTGACAGAGCTGGTGTTTCCCTCAACGAATAATTATAACTAAATATGTACAGGTACCTTGAGAGGTTGTAGCGCCACTGACTTTTTTTAATACTAATAAATAATATCCTGATTGCCTAAAAAAGATGTTTAAGAAAAGTATCCACCACTACTTACTACTTATTGTTAAATTGAAATTTATTTCGATACCACGATCCGGCCCATTATGATAGATTCAAGTCATTATTAACCAATGAAGGGGAAACGATCGATGCTGGGTCTTTTACTTATTACTTATTACCCGTATGAGAGACTGACTTATCTTGATTTCATAAAATAAGCTTTAATTGTAATAGGGTATATTTTTACATTGCCACTCAGCTTGTCTCAACGGCCTTTAAATATTTTTACACGCTTTATATTAGCTTTACCTGTATGTATGTAACCGACTCCTTCGGACTCGATTTTGACCCACTTTAAACGGATAGATTTTATTCAAATTTCGCGCACCTGTCAAAGATGACACCTTTCGATGACAATGCAATAATCCGAAAAAAAAATTAAAAAAATTGAACTAAAAAATAAATAATAGTTAAACAAAACTAAAAAACACACTTTTAAAGCACATCAAACTAAAAAGTAAGTAACTGAAAAATAATTCCTAATTTAGGCTGAAAATGGTAATGAACAAAAAATACTGGTATTATTGTGAAAAAGCGTGGGTTGCTCTATGGCACAGAGCGCGCCACGCTCCGAGCGGTTTAGTTTTTTTTTTTAACTATTATTTATTTTTCAGAACGCATGACTTCATACGGGACGCTTTAACCCACGAGACCAACACTGACTTAAAGGCTGGCAACGCACTCGCGAGCCTGGCATTAAGAGTGTCCATCGGTATCTCATAACATCAGATGATTTGCGTGGTTCTATTAAAAAGCTCCAGCGCCATTGGTACTCTAATTACATTTTTCAATCGCCTTATCCCGGGGCGAATCAAACACATGACGTGCAATATGGCTGCGGGCGCACGCGCAGAAATTGATTGAGCGTGAAACTAAATTCACCCCCTGCGCGTGGGCATCTAATTGCTTGTCAATTGGGATACAGTAACGGTATGTTATTATTGGGGTTGCCATGACCGTCTAAGCAGGACTCGTGTGTCTGTGCGGAAAGGGAATTATGCGAACAAATATAGTTCTTATTTGCTACGGGTTTGAAGTGAAACTTGTTTAGGCGCATTCGGGTAAATTTTTACGGAAGCGTCACGAAGATGTGCAGCGTTTTTGTCGAAGAAAACGGAGAGAGCGATTGAGACCGATTAACAGAGAGTGAGAAGGGTGAATTACCTTATAGAAATTCTTTAGTGTTTGAGGTACAAAATGAAAATTTTAGAATTTACTAGCTTTATTGTCCTCTGACTTACATGGCGGTTATAGGGCGACTGATTGATCCACGTGCAAGTGGAATTACGAAATAATGATACGTTGACAATATTATAAATGGAATTGCGAAATTTCTATATAGACAATAATTACCTCTACAATTCTATTTTTAAAGAGAAAAATTTCGTAAAGAGAATTTATGAAATATTAGTATTTTATATTTTATGCAAAATAATTTATTGAAATCTCAAATGACGTATTAGAAATTAAAATTCCACGTGATTTTATTCAAATTCAAAAATCATTTAATCATATGGGTAACACATTGTACACTTATGATATTATTATACTAACGGAAGAGAAGAACTGGCAATAAACTCTTCGCCACTCTTTTTAATCGCCAGGTTTTTTTTTTAAATTAGCGAAGAAATAAATTTAAAAAATTAAATTTATAATTTCGATCAATTTTCGACACTTAATATTTTAATGACAATTAAATTGATTAAATTCCTAACATATCTTTCTTTTTCCCTCCCTCTAAGTATCGTAAATCTAAAGTTTTAGATTTGTATAAATATGAACAAGACTTAAAAATTAGTTTGCGAAAGAAGTTTCACTTCTGACATGTGTACTTTGTATGCACGCACTTTTTTGTTTTTACATTTGTGTCTTTATCTATCCTAACTTAAGACTAATAAGTAATTATTTAAAAGTCTAACCTAATTGACTAAAAAGGATTTTTAACATAAGAAAGTGCCCAAAACACTACTTACAGCGAAGACTCTCTGTTCTTGTGTTTAATTTTTACTTTCCACATAAGACTAACGTGCACTAACACTATTCACTAGTTCAAATGGTTTTGTCCTTTTCAGTCTCATCACTAGGCCCGTAGTGTCAATTAGGCCCTTTCTTCACTGCTCCGGTCCGGCGTCGGATACCGAAAGAGTCATGAGAAAAATATCGGAAGGCCGGATTGCGCTTCTCCACTATATCCGATCCGACAATAATCGATACTTGTGTATTTATCATGCAACACCTATATTAACTAAAACCCATATACTTTATTTTATTAATAAAACGTTCTAAATTCTGAATATTTTATTGCCCTGGCAAACTTATTACTTTTTTATATTTTAGTTCACTAATACTATGGTATAAAAATATAAATAAATAGCAACATAATTTTATTTAGTCCAGGTTATCCAGATTCTTTTAAATTAAACAAACTATGTAAAAAAACCTGTGAATAATAATTTATAACCTCTTGGATACTTGGATATACATACTTAGACCTATAAAACACCGCGTTCCGATCTAGCAAGTTATCGGATCGTTAAAAACCGGATGCCGGAGTAGTGGAGAAGCACGTAAGTACTGTTGTGAGTTTCTAAATCGGATCGGTAATTAACGTTTGCCGGACCGGAGCAGTGGAGAAATGGCCTTACGCTAGTTGCTACGTGTTAATTTCTTTTACAATTACATTTAATGTACCTATTACCTAATAATAAAATAATAAATAGAAAATTAAAACAAATTTAAAAAGTTTGATCCCTGTGGCAGTGTACTTTTAACGCTGGCAGAATTTCCTCGCTGTATTGCGATACTTATTCGTTGAGCAAAGCACCAGCTCTGAGGTCACCGGTACTATCTACCAGGCGCCAACTTAAATCTAAAACTAGCTGTGCATTTGAACCCCACGGCCCACGGAGACGTAAAAACTCTTATTTGAGCCGTTTTTTATTTTCCTGCTCTACGGAGCGCAAGACTTTGTGCTTCCGAAGGAGTTGTTAGGTTGTTCACCAACTCTGGTAGACTTTAAGTATATAGGTATACCGGTTAAAAATAAAATACGTTTATTATGGAATATAAGATACAGGTATCACTTATTCCACGTTATTAAATTTGTATCGGTAGACTACTCATCAGCAAAGAAGACAGAGGGTGGAGGCCGAGAGAAAAAGTCGGCGTAAAAAACTCTCGGTACTCTTTTAAAATAGCAAATCATCATGCAAAATAACTTTGGCAAACAACACTTATTTTAAAACAAATATCGCAAATTAATTAGAAGAAGCCTGTCTAGCTCTAGTCCCAGGCACTTTTATCAACTAGATTCCACAACTGAGCGTTTTCTAAGGCAGTTTTTGCCGCGCACCACCAATATGTGGAACCAGCTGCCCACTGAAGTATTTCCGAACCAATTCGACTTAGGGTCCTTCAAGAAAAGAGCGTACCAATTCTTGAAAGGCCGGCAACGCACTTGCGAGCCTTTTGGCATTGTGAGTGTCCATGCCCGTTTGCCTCCTATTACATAAAAAAAATAGATAATAACTTAACTTTATAGTAAGCCTTTTAATATTATGATTGTTTTTACAGAACCACATTCACGGCATATCAACTAGAAGAGTTGGAGAGGGCGTTTGAACGCGCTCCCTACCCCGATGTATTTGCACGTGAGGAACTGGCACTAAAATTGAATCTTTCGGAATCAAGAGTACAGGTAGGATTCTTCTATTGATTCTTATTTGTTTGGCTTCTTTAGTAAATGAATCTCTGTTTTAATACTGATATTTTTCACAGGTATGGTTCCAAAACCGAAGAGCAAAGTGGCGTAAACGCGAACCACCACGAAAAACCGGCTACATCGGATCCAGCTCACCAAGTTCCACCACATTGAGTGGCGGTTTCTCCGGCATCGGTGGCAATCTACCAGCCTTCCCTCAAAACGGATTACCAGCCCCGGCTGATTCCTGGTCGTACCAACACTCGTACGAACTATCCTCCCACCACTTACTGTCATCTGGGAGTAATTACCCAGCCTTCAACCCTCAACCTGGCTACTCCTATACCACGGTTCTCAACGGACACGACGGACAAAATATGTTCGCTAGACATTACGATTATGCTGAAGGGAGTCCCCCCTTGCGGGAGTATCCTATGGTAGCTCATTCTCCCCAAATAGAACCCCATGGACATGAGGACAAAGTGGAGTACCGTCATGAGCATGAAGAGAAGTATGCGTGCGCGCTGCAGGAAGAGCCACGGTACAACCCGCCAGAGGACTATGACAAGTGCGCGATGGTTCATGAGAAGCACTATGAGATGGATCGCCAGGATTTGTCGCAACCGGTTGTGGTGAAGATGGAGCCGAGCACGGGTCAGGCGTACACGTCACTGCCCCCTTTTTTGAATTGAAATACTCTTTTTCGAAATTGTCCAAGTGAAAGCACACGTTTGGGCCATAGACAGAAATTTGACGGCATATTTATTGATAATTCAAGTGGGTTACGCCAAATATTTAGTCTACATTCCCAGTAGTAACCATTTTAAACACACCACCAAAGCAAAATGGATCCTTCAAAATTTTTACATTGAAAAATACACCTTAATTTCAAGCAATAAAGTTCATACATTATCACGTATATCCATACAAATTAGTTAGGAATTAAGAGTTCATGGCTGCCGCTAACAGTTTGTCAAACCCGCAACCTTTCTGACAATATTAGCAAAATAATTCTTTACATTAAATTATTCTGAATTTTACAATTCAGTATTAGTTCATTAACGTGTTAACTGTTTTATTAATGTCGTGATTTAATGCGAACCATCTCTCAGGTCTAAGTCGAATATTTTTTTGACATATGACAAATCCTAAGAGCTTGAAATGTCAGTATTTAACAGTCGTGGTAGCCAAACGATTTCCTGTCGAACAAATAGTGTGTTAAAAATCGAAATTATTAATTAACTAATTTCGAAAAAGAGTATATGGCTTCGTCTACTCAATATTTAAATAACATTAGATAATAAGCAGCGATATTTAGAATATATATCTCGCATTTTTATGTAAAACACGAATTTAAGATAAATATAATTTAAGAATTTTTCCCTAACAGCTTCTTTAATTAAAAAAAATCCAGTTGTAATTACGTCATTGATTTTTGTATAGCGAGTGCATTTGACAGCCGTCCAAATTGAATCTACAGTCTATGGAATTACTTTGACTATAAATTAAAATTTTGTTTTGGAGGCGACTCGTCGAAATGTCATTCCCCAATTATTATTCAGTTATTAAATGTATAATAATTGGGGAATGACATTTCGACAGTTTAACTTAATAGTACGCGTAGTATTAAGTTAAACTGTCACACTTCGCAAAGAAGATAAATGATTAATCTGACATCTAGTGTTCGCTGTTTTCCCGCGTAGGATTCCCAAAAAACGTAACCAAAAGTATAATTAAAATTTTACTTCTTTATATAGTTGATAGATTTTAATCATAATTTAGTTATAAGTAATTATAAATAAATCTTAAAATAGTTGCATTCCTTGTGCCTTATAAGTAAGAATTATTAAACTAGGTAGGTTTTTGTTATTTATAAAATAATGTCTTACATACATTTTATTCATTCCTAAACTTTTTTACTTCATTAACGGATTCGAAAATTCAAATATAAAGTAATTTATAGTAAAGCTTATATCAAAGAAAACTTGTTCCATTTTTAAAACGTCTAAAGAATATCGTTTTACGCAATAGCTTTCACTTCGCTGTTATTTCATTGTAAATATCATTAGGGAGAGAAGAGCGTAAAGAGTTGTCAATTGTCATCTTTCTAAAATCTGTTAACAAAGCCCGTATATTATTATCATTACATCTACTACTACTATTATGGAAGAAATCGCAAGGATTGAATGACTGTGGTAATGGTGTTGACTGACTAATAATCAAACATGTTTTTAAATAAGCAATTCTGAAATCATAATACATGTTTTCACTAAACTCTAAAGGCAGAGCCAAAGAAAATATGCATTTTATTTAACAAAGTATTCCAAACAATGTTTAAGATAAAATAATATTTTAAAACGTGAATTATGTGCCAAAAAGTAATTAAGTGTTATTATATATTTTAAAAGCGTTATAACAAACGTATTTTATTGTAAAATACACAACTTGAATATTTTTTACAGTTATAGTTCTTAAGTGATCGATTTATTAAGTTATAGATAAATAAATTTACTTGCATAAAACCTATGCTTTTAATGTTGTACATATTTTATACTGTTTGTCTCTTTCTATTCTATTATCATTCAAAAGCTTAAGAAAGAGATAACTATTTTTTTTAGTATTAAGATGTCCCTTAAATTTTCCTTTATTTTTACAGGGACAAAATTATCGTATGATTTATACCTTTATAAAGCAATATAAAATTAAGTTAAATAAAAATTTGTGCTTATATAATGTTTTATTGACATAAATAATTTACAACCCTATCCGTAGCCACAGTTTGCATCAACCTTATGTGCCTGACACACGATTTTGTGTCTGAGACTTGTCAGTTTCCTTACCAAGGGCAAATTGAATCACTGAAGAATCGGGCTGAATCAGATTCATTAAAATGTTAACTATTACCAGAAAATTACTACTGACCGAAAGACTTGTATTCATATTCATGTATTAATAAAAAAAATCAAATTAAGTGTGATTTAAATTACATTCAGAACACACGTTTCTGTAGAGTACATAAAAATGTCAAAGTTAACTGTAATTATTTTAACTAAAATTTAAATCGATAGTAATATAAAAAAAGCCTGTCAGAAAACTTGACTGAGAGAAAAATATAGTTTTTTTTTCTTTGACTATTTCTAATTGTTATCTAAATGTAAATCAATCAATAAAGCTTTTTAAAGGATTCGGGATTTATTTACAAATTGTTTGAACTGGAGCAGTTCAAACAATTTGTATGACTTTAAACTAGGCGTTTAAAAAGAGTGGCGGAGAGTTTCTTGCCAGTTCTTCCAATGTAAATTTAGAATCAATTCAACATCTTTTCTATTGACGTTCATAAGTGTACTTGGTTACCTATATGAATAAAGTTTATTTTGTAAATAATGTTCAGTAACGGGGTTTTGTTTGTTTAATATTGTAAATAAAACACAGTCATTTGTTATTTTTCAAGTTATACTTCTTTAGGCGCGTATGAAACATTGATGAGAGTGAAATTTTACGATGCGCGCGCAGCGTGACACAAAATTAATAGAATGAAGTTGCCCACGGAAGATGCTACCGCATTGGACATAATTTAAAAACAACATTCGAATAATAATAGAATTTATATTACACTTAATGTAAGAGAATAATTATAAATATTTTTTTTTTTTCAAATGTTAACTGAACTTTATTGACTATAATGACTCCTTTTCCAGTCTTTGATTATTTAATTGTAATTAATGATTTGCATGCAATCAAAAACTATTTTTAATAATGCCAAAGAAGTATAACTTCTTACGCGCGTACATAAGTACACGCACCCTTTTTTATTTATGTATTTGGATTTTCTTATTAAGACACTGCTCCCTCAGTCCGTCCTGGTTCGTCCATATACCATCGCCGCTGAAATGGTAGTTTCTTTCAATTTCATATAAAACTAGACTTAACACTTGACTGTCGGAAAGTGTTGTATAATTTAAATTATTATAATTATCTGTGGTCTTCTCTGTTTGTCCATTTCGCATTTTTTGTAAGCTGTCAATGTGTTTCGCTATTTCGGATCTGTAATTTAAAGTCATAAATATTTAATTCAGCCACGTATTTCATAGATTATGTCATAGAGAATATAATAGACTAATAGATATTTCCCGCCTTTTACGAAAAAATCTCGAGATTCATAACGTATCAATATTTTGCCTTTTTAAAAAGCCAAAATATTAAATATTTTGTTGCTCAACACAACGATTATGCCAACAAGAAATAAACGAAAATCAACAAACAGCTGATCAACATCCGCCATCTTGTCTATCATTGTTCCAAGCTTATTTTAACATTTCAACTCAAAGTTGAATTCAATTAAATGGTGAAACATTTGAGGCATTTAATGGTGTAGATAAAAAACAACTCACCCAGGATACAATAGTAAATGACAATTTTCCAAAATAACTTTATCGTTGAAATCACGTTTCAACATACATATATTTTCATATATGACATTTAAAGCTGTATGGAGCCAATATTTGTGTCTTCTTAAGTCATTTATTAGTAATTTCTGATTAGTTCCATTGAGAGTTGTCAGAATCAATATGGCGATGTCTCGACTACATACTTTGCTTCCAAAGCTGGTCATGTATCTGAAAGTGTAAAAAGTGGCGCTACAACTCATAGACTTGTTTTGTAGACATTAGCCGCGTCCAGACCGGCTGAGCGCGGCTCGCGAGTCAATAATTCGGCCGGTGTGGACGGCGCTAAGCTTCCTCGGGCACACGTTGGCTCGGCTCCGAGCCATGTGGTTTTTGCCGATGCTCAAAGGCGGCTCTGTCTGAGCTGCTCGTCCGGTGTGGACGGACGTAATGACACCCGCGAGCCAGTGAATCGAAAATGGATGAAGAAGGACAGCATTCGTTTAATTCAACTTTACGAAAGCTTCAAAATGTTATGGGATTCGAAAGATCCAGATCATTTAAATAAAAGCAAACGAGAAGATTGCTGGAGGAAGATCTCTAAGGAAGTTACCTATACCGAGAGAAACTGAATGCTCAAACCGGCTCACCTAAACTTGCGAGCCGGCTCAGAACTTTTCACAATTAGCTCAGGTGCCACGGCTCGCGAGCCGCGCTCAGCCGGTCTGGACGCGGCTATTGACTTTTTGGGTTTAAGTCATGTCGGTTTCCTCACGATGTTTTCCTTCACCGTTCGAGCAAATGTTAAATGCGCACATACAATCTCTATTAGGGGATCGTATGTACGACCTCAGGAATGAGAGTCGCAATAGATATACAATACAAATTATTTAAAAATAGCACCCTTCATAAAGTACTAATTCGTCTCTTTCTGTCATATTATGTTGACGCGTCGATGAAAAGAGATAAGTATTTAAAGAAAATTCAATTTTTAATTAATTAAACAATTTTAAAGTCGGTTTACGGTCGATAGTATAACGTGACAATAAAACATTGATGAAATGATTCCATACTTTAGTGAATAAATATTTTTTATTGAAATATCTCTATTTTATATAGGAGTGAGTATTCGGACGAATAGGCCAATCGAGTGGAAGAGAGATAGATGCGGCGCAAGCGTACAATGAGCGTAACGGGACATAAAATCATGTTTTTTCGTGAGCAGCCAGCGTTCCTCGATTTATTAGACGTAGCCACATCAAAATCTTTCTTGTTTAGTGTGAAGATTGCAATACTTACGAATTAAATATATTCCGCGACGAAATAAGACTGTTAAGACTAAAACACTGTTTCTTCGCTGATTGGAATTTCAATAGACGCTTCAAAACTTTCCTTTGGTGTACTACCATAGACAATATCTATAAATATATTATGAAATTTGTAAATAAAACGTGATTACATAATTACAGCGACGTTTTCACTTAACAGTTGGTCAGTGAGAGATGACGCTAATTATTGCTATAAAGTTAGTGTGATGTGATACTGCCACCCATGGACACTCAAAGAGAGACGGCTCGCGAATGCGTTGACGGCCTTTTATTAATATGTAGTTATGTTATATATGATCGTCATGCTCGCTTAAATGTCATTGCTTGTGGCGGCGTCCATGCGTCGGGTTGTTTCTCTCCCTAAAATATGCCATGCGTCATACTCGTGAACGGGTGCTATAGGCAGCGGCACGTAAGTCTAGCGCTGGCCGATACGTGGAGGGGATTGCTACGCATGTGTACTGTTGCGCGGGGGACGGAATGCGACTGGAGAGCCAATCGACGCTACGCGCGCCCCCTAGCCCCCCTCAGGTACCTTATTTTTTACTTCTGCAATAACAGTCAGCGCTAGAGTTTCGTGCCGCTACTTGTACTTGTGGTAAGTTGTCGTACTTGAATTCGTGTATGTGGTGATGTTAGTTATTTCGACTATGTGTTTGCGTGTTGTTCCCACGAGAATGTAAGTGCGTTTCACCATGCCTCCTGCTGATAGACAAGTCTTTGTTTTTAATTTATTTAATTATTATTTATTACTTAAGATGTCATGTGGAAAATGGTGTAATGGTTGCAGCCTTACATTGTGTGATGTAATGTAATGACATAGTCTTGACGTGTATTATGACTCACTTCCTAGTTTTAAGAAGAAAATTCAGTCATCTCAGCCATAAGTCATGTAATATTTTCCACGTTTCAATTTATTTATGTTTAAAGATACAAATACTTAAGTAAACTCTGTCCGCTATCATTTATTAGAGTCAATGTTGTGTACATCTATTATTAGATTGCATGCTAGAATAAAACCTAATATTGTTAATTAGAGAATATATACATGTAATCTGTAGGTGTTCCTTAATAAATAAATAAAAAGAGTGTAGTTAGTGTGTAGTAGAGTGGCCTGTTCTTCTCTTCCGTTCTACACCCTAGATTTGAGAACTGGCAGTAAATGTAAAATTAGAAGCATTTAATGTATATTTCTTTTTGACGTTCATAAGTGCACATTGTGTTACCATATGATTAAATGATTTTGATATACATATGTGAACGTGAGTTAATTACATCGGCATCGATAACTACAAGTCTAAAATAAAGTTTAGTTTTTGCCGCGTAGCCGCCAACCAGCCCACGTGACGTATTTCCGAAACAATTCTACTTAGGGTCCTTCAAGAAAAGACCGTACCAATTATTAAACGGCCGGCACTCGCGAGCCATCTGGCAATGTGTGTCCATGGGCGGCGGTATCACTTATCAGGTGAGCCTCCTGCCCGTTTGCCGCCTTATCCTGTGTTTAATTCTAGACGAAATTATTGTTTCGTTTTGACCAGAAGGCTTGATTAAATCTTGATCGCCAGTTGGTATCAGGATACTGTTTTTTTTTTTTATATGAGAAAATGAGACAATGTAGAGACTTAGGAAGACTTGGCACATACTAAGACTCCCGGAAGTGTTTTCGAATTGTGAGTCAGGCTTAGTAGTCAGTCTAGTTTTTGAATCTCACTCACTCACAATCTCATACCACCACGGGAAGTGGCGGGAAGTACCCTAGATCGCCTTGTGTGTAATTTTATTATCAACCCTACTGCTACTGCCGATTCGAACTACGAGCCGATTTCATCCCCACCACCATTGTTATAGGGCCGTGTGTAGACGCTTTAAGAGTTAGACACTGTAATCTCTCATAAACCAATGACTTTGCTAAAATAATTTTTTTTGAAGTTATACTTCTTTAGGCGCGTTATGAAAAATTGATGAGAGTGAAATTTTACGATGCGCGCCCACCTGAGACACAACATTGTCAGTGTGATTATAGCAGGCGCGAGCGAGATGGGAATAAGACAATCTACAAGTAAAAAGAAATAGAATATGCGTGAAGTTAGCAGCTATGCCAAGAATTTTGAATGACCATAATGACATTTACCTTTTAAATAAATAAAGGAGTTTTAATTATTTTTTCAAGTTAAAAAGTTGTTACCTAGTTATTTTCATTATATAGGGTGTCTCAGTAAGAGTGCACTTTTTAAAATTGTAATATTATTAGTTTTCCTGCAAGTGGCAACTCTGAAATTTGACAGGTATCACCTCTGTATATTCCGATCATTAAAAATGGAGCGCTTTTCGAAAAAACAACTCGTTATAATTGTGAAAACTCATTACAAAAGTAACGCTGAAAACACTCGCAAACTTCACCAAATTTTCAGCCGAGAAAGTGCACCTAATGTGTCAACCATTCGAAGAGTGGTCGAATTTGAAGAAACTGGGTCAATTAGGTATGGATAATAAGAATCCTTTGCGTCAACGTACCGGTCGGTCCCTTGAAAACATTGCTGCTGTAAACGAGAGTGTCGCCGAATACCCGAAAACATCAATTCGACTTAGCAAATTTTGACTAAAGACCTTCATGCGTACAAGATTCAGTTAACTCAGGAGCTCAAACCAGCAGACCAAGGAAGGCACTGGCAATTTTCTCAATGAGTAATGGAGCAAAGGGAAGTCGTTGCCAATTTTACGAAAAAAGTCATTTTCTCCGATGAACAGAACACATTATCTCACGAAATCCTGATGTCAACTGGCCACCAAGATCGTGCAATTTAACGCCGTGCGATTTTTTCTTTGGGGTTTTGTGAAATCTCGAGTTTATGCAAATAAACCCGAAACCATTCCTGAGCTCAAATCGAAAATCCAACGCGTCATTGGTGAGATACAGCCACATCTCTGTGAAAAAGTCATGGAAAATTTCATGAAAAGTGTAATGGCCTATCATCGGAGCCGTGGAGGTCATTTGCCGGATATTTTATTCCATACTTAATCGGAACATGTCTTCTTTACAATACAATAAAAATATCAGAACTCTATCATAAAATACTTGTCTTTATTTAAAAATGAAAAAGTGCACTGTTACTGAGACACCCCTTACAAGTGCGAATTTTATATGTACGTCTGAATTATAATCAGAAGTGATTTAAATTGAATATTTAAATCAATACTAATTAATATTAGAAAATATTTGTGAAAAAACTGTGCTCATCAAACTTCCTAAGTGCTTCAATACAATTGAGGTTAACCATCCGTATGTATTATTAATAATGCCAAAGATGCGTGTACTTATGTACGCGCTTAAGAACTTCTTAAGCGCGTACATAAGTACACGCACCCTTTTTTTTAATATATAAAACTTACCCTAGGATTAGACGATAGTATTTTATATTCCTTCATTCCTCCAAGATCTTCTAGTCTTTCTCTTACTGAGTCCGGGTTCATACAATACACACGCAAACATCGCCTTTGGGCGTCTTCAGATATTTGATATTCCTAAAAGAACAATATTATACACCCAATAAATATATTTATTTTATTTATTAGCACTTCGTTGCAGAAACACAAATTGACATAATTAAAAGAAAAGGAGGGCAACTGGCGGCCTTATCGTTTTCAACGATCTCTTCCAGGCAACCATTGTGTTATTTAGACAAAACTCAAAAACGAAAAAAAAACTAAACTAAAAAAGACATGAAAAAGAAAAAGTGCTCTTGTGCACTCTTTTCACGATAATTTTAGATCAGTCTCACATCAGTTAGTACGAAAGAAAGAGATACTTTGTGTTATTATTATTATTATTAATTACTTAAGATGTCATGTGGTACATGGTGTAATGGTTGCAGCTCCTTACAAACGTTGTTAAAAAAAACATGGCGATTAAAATGAGTGGCGGAGAGTTTATTGCCAGTTCTTCTCTTCCGTTCTACGCCCTTGATTTGAGAACTGGCAGTAAATGTAAAATTAGAAGCATTAATATTGTTACGAGCTAGGGGATCGGATAGAAACGCCGTAAATCTCTTCAAGGGTTTATTTTCAATTAAATCTACGAGGAATTTGTTACACAAGAAAACTGGAAATTACGCACTAAAATTCACTGAATACACACACAAAATACTGTCACTAATTACGTTAATTACTCGCACTTCACACAGTACTTGTATTCACTTGTATCCACTTGTCTTCACTATATTCGCACTTTTTCACTCCGGTGTTTATCGCTTGGTATCGCATTCAAAACTGAACTAACTGATCGCGTTTCGGCTCGCTTATATATCCCTGGGAATAGTCTTGCAAGTTCGAGAACTCTCTAGGCGGGAGCGCTATTGAGTAGCGATCGCACAATTCTAGAACGTGCGTGCTATCTCTCTCGCACATTGCTCCGTCCTTGTCTTACGGTGTTCTAGAGTGCTCGGTCTAGCTTCGAGAAGGTTCCGATCTTCCGTCTCTCTCTCGCATCATTCCGTCCTTGTCCCACACCTAGAAAATTCGTTCTAGACTATTCCTCCATCATAGGGGTATAACCAGGCCTGAAAACGCCTGAAAACGGGTTTCCTGAAAAGTGTATCACTCGACTGCACTTGTTCTGAAACGGCCTGAAAAAATGTTTCAGGCTCCTGAAAACTACGGTAACATTATGAGAATTACGAATTTCTAATATGTGATTGACCCTCTCCTGAAACGGTCAGAAATCACTTTTCAGCCTGCTGAAAACTTCTCTAACTAGTGGAAAATCTAAAAACATTGCAGTCGACCCGTCTTCGTAACACTACCCCCTCCTTAGACATGCTCGTCCCGAGCATCATCACTTTCTTTCATCGTTATCCTTTCCAATGGAGACCGAGTCTGCGAATCCTTAATAGCTGCACAAGCTTTACATTTCTTGATCCAGTCTTCAACATCTTCACGATAGTGTATCCAATAAAATATTTCTTTAATCTTCATAAGAGTCCTCTTTACTCCTAAATGTCCACTAGACAAGTCAGTATGAAACATTTCCAATATGTCGCAAACCTTTGATCTTGGCACAACTAACTGCAAATGATCGCCTTGAGCATTTTTCAGTTTGCGACATAACACTCCATTATGTAGAACTAAACTATCCCATTGAGCCCAGTAACTCTTAGTAATGGTACTTGAAGATGCGACTTTACTCCATTGCGGCTTGACAGCTGAAGATTTCATCCAATCCAAAATTGGTTTAATGTCACAATCTTCTTGCTGTGCTATCTGCATTAATTTTCCACCCCAATCTGAACGAATGGTGTCTGTTCTAAAAGTTCTCACATGGCCAATCTCCCTTCTGTCCTTTTTGTTGACATTTTCACATAGCCGTTGAGACACATCTGAACTTCTTGTAACCTCTCTTTCATGGGCAGATAACATGTCCGAAAATTTCCTTAATTGTTCCTCTGCCTTTGATAGTTGTCTTGACAAGGCTTCCTCATAGGTCTCAGTAACTTTCCTTTCTTGTTGATTACTGGCCTGTCTGTCCACATTGATAACTCTACAGACGTCATAACCACTATTTGTAGAGTGTCCTTTTAAGCAAACTTCCTGTTCTCCACACTTAAAGATTCCTTTTTCCAGATCTATTTTACAATTGTACAGCTTCATAAAGTCTAACCCGATTATGCAGTCATCTACTATGTCTGCAAGAACAACCTTGTGTCTGTAAAATCTTCCACCAATCTTGAAGGTTGCAATACCTTCTCCCCGATCGGTTATACGCTGACCTGTAGCTGTAACAAGCTGTACGATTCCTCGAGAAGGGCTTCCATAAAATGACTTCAGAAGATGGTATTTAATTACGGTTCGTGAAGCTCCAGTATCTAGTGTTAGGTCACACTTAGTTCCATTGACTTCACCGTCTATGACTAATGTATTCCCACGTTTAACCTTCACATCACCTCGGAAGTCTTTCTTAGGGCACGAAAACCTCATGTGCCCTACTTCCCCACAGATGTAACAGGTTGGCCCATGTTGAACATTAGCTTTTACCGTGATAGCCCTAATGCGGTAAGGTTGAGGATCTTTTTGAATCGCCTCCACCTCCAACGCATGGGCTAGAGCATCCTTCAGGTTCTTGTGGTGACCAAGGTTTACACTCAACCTGACTTCACGATCTCTTATTCCATCAATGAATGTTTGTACTAATATCTTGTCTGCTACGTCTGGTAAGGATGCGTAGGCTTTCCTTACCAGCTTCTCTATTTCCAGACCCCATTCTTGCAAGCTCTCACTCGGTCGCTGCGCTCTCTCCCGTAATTGAGCCCTATAGACTGGCTCCAAATGTGAGTCCCCATAACGTGACTCCAGAGCATCCAGCAGGCGCGTCAGTGTCACTTTACCTGTCATGACTTCTAACACATCCAGGGCTTCGCCTCGCAGTCCCAACATAAGGGCAGCCACAGCCTGATCATTTTTCCAACCGTTTATCTTGCACAGAGCCTCAAACTGTACCTTGTAGGCGCCCCAAGACGAAGAACCATCAAAGGTAGGTGCCTCCACCGCTCCAGATGTTTCCACAAATCCAGACATCTTAAGGCGTTGAATCTCGTTTTCTAACTCAAGCAAGCGTTTCTCCTGTTTAGATAACGTACTTGCCAGGTTTTCAAACTTAGATGTTAAAATCTCAGTTTTCTTTGTCTGCATCCCCGCATCTGCTGCAGACTCTGCTACAAACTCCTCACGATTCTCCTTTAGAGTAATTGGCATTTTTCTATCCCACTTCTGACACCAAAATGTTACGAGCTAGGGGATCGGATAGAAACGCCGTAGATCTCTTCAAGGGTTTATTTTCAATTAAATCTACGAGGAATTTGTTACACTAAAAACTGGAAATTACGCACTAAAATTCACTGAATACACACACAAAATACTGTCACTAATTACACGCACTTCACACAGTACTTGTATTCACTTGTCTTCACTATATTCGCACTTTGTCACTCCGATGTTTATCGCTTGATATCGCATTCAAAACTGAACTAACTGATCGCGTTTCGGCTCGCTTATATATCCCTGGGAATAGTCTTGCAAGTTCGAGAACTCTCTAGGCGGGAGCGCTATTGAGTAGCGATCGCACAATTCTAGAACGTGCGTGCTATCTCTCTCGCACATTGCTCCGTCCTTGTCTTACGGTGTTCTAGAGTGCTCGGTCTAGCTTCGAGAAGGTTCCGATCTTCCGTCTCTCTCTCGCGTATCATTCCGTCCTTGTCCCACACCTAGAAAATTCGTTCTAGACTATTCCTCCATCATAGGGGTATAACCAGGCCTGAAAACGCCTGAAAACGGGTTTCCTGAAAAGTGTATCACTCGACTGCACTTGTTCTGAAACGGCCTGAAAAAATGTTTCAGGCTCCTGAAAACTACGGTAACATTATGAGAATTAAGAATTTCTAATATGTGATTGACCCTCTCCTGAAACGGTCAGAAATCACTTTTCAGCCTGCTGAAAACTTCTCTAACTAGTGGAAAATCTAAAAACATTGCAGTCGACCCGTCTTCGTAACAATATGTATTTCTTTAATGACGAATCACAAGTGTACATTGTGTTACCTACGTGAATAAATGATTTTTGAATTTTGAATTTTTTGACAGTGTTGTTTGTACAGTAGAGATTTAAAGGAAGATAGAGAAGGAGCAAAGCGAATATAGAGACAGCAAGTAAATTCCATAGCCTCACTGCATAGATTAGACTTAAAGGATTCGCCAAGATGGGATTTCTAGGATATAGTTTTCGGTTTCTATGTATATTTGTATAGAAAGTAAATTTTTACCCATTAACTGAATTCAGAGTTGAGAGGGGTTTCAATAAATGTCAAATTTTAAACATCGGCACCTATTGACAGACAAAATGGCGGTTTGGTTGTATTATTTGCGGTTACTTTTTCACCCATTAACTGAATTCAGAGTTGAGAGGGGTTTCAATAAATGTCAAATTTTAAACATCGGCACCTATTGACAGACAAAATGGCGGATTGGTTGTATTATTTGCGGTTACTTTTTCACCCATTAACTGAATTCAGTTATTATAATATCATAACTCCCACGCCGGTTTCTTCCGCACACACAACACAAAACAAGTGCTTTCTAGGAGGGCCTCAGCCTAGCGGTCTTATTAAGTGGCAGTTAGGTGAGGGGTACCGGGTTCGATTCCCGGTTCGAGGGCATGTTTTAATTTAATTTAAACTTGTTCTCGGCCTTTGGGAGGGTTGTGCGGTACGGAGCGAGTGCCTAAACCGTACATGGAGGACATGGTCGAATTTCTAAGGCAAAAAGCACGAATTATAAAAATCTCATACTTGAAGCTGGCTAATGCACAAATCGTGCCAGAGCCATAAAAAAAAAGTGCTTTTCAGTAGTAGTTACAGACTACCACATCAAGTTGACAGCCATGTGATATTATGATTATAGTCTATCAAAATGTTGCCATAATAATAATATAACTAATAAACTATCTCTTGTCATCGCAAGGTAAACAATTTGACAGAAAGAGACAATATTCTCCAAAACTTGCGTGACGTAATACTTCAACACTCCCTTAGGTACATTCATCTCTTCTAGGGAAAACTTTTAACACTTACCTTTAATAAATCCTTAATATCCAATAACGCTTTATAATTATTTTTCAAAAGCGCCGGTACCATTTTTATCGCTTCCTTTATATCGATACCGGCCAATGACTCAACATTATCCAGGATTAATTTCGTATTAACAGGATCTGATGATATGATACAGCCATTCCTTATAATACAATTCCTATCTAGTTTTATAACATTCTCGGCCAATTCCAATGATTGGCGAATGTCATTCATCGGTCTGTGTTTCAAGGGTAAATAGTGTTTGCAATATTTGGCAAAATCGTCGGATGTTATTGAGAGCCGCCATTGCAGATAACGTTCCAATACACTCATTCGTATTGTTACTGAAATTTTTAAATACGCAGACTAGAAATAGAACGTCTAACATAAATATCTTTAATGACAGCTGTCAAATATTTTGCGAGTGACGTTTGACAGCGCTAAACGAGACTGTCAGTGATACGAATTATAATATGAACCTTACCACAAAGTTCAAAAGCTAGGAAAAGTGGTAAAGATAGATTAATGTAACTAAACTAAAAACAATAAAAAAATAATATCAATATTTGAATTTAGACAAGTTTGTCATGTATTTTTAAACGGGGCACAAATTTTCAGGCAAATCATTTTAATGGAAATCAAAACCTACTTTATTGGAGTTAAAGTAGGGAGTTCAACTTACATATATTTGTAGTAGAATCAGAGAACTTTTTCAATGACTTCTCATTTATAGGCCATTCCTGAAATATATCCAAGAGCATCTCCTCAAGATTAGCTGCCTCTCTAATAAGACCATCCTTTTTCAAATGTGATATTGTACGAGACTTCACTGTGGTGTTGTATCTGAAAATATATATTTTTTACTGACATATTTGAATTAAGAACGTCAAAACGATCTTATAACCACAGTATAATATCATTGCTCAGTTATCCTATGTTTAATTAACGTCAATAAAATCCAGGCAGAAGAAACCAAGTTGAAAGTTTTAACTTCTGGGCAATAGATGGCGGTAGTAAACATTATTAATACTTTAAATAAATAATAATATTAAATAGATTTTTATCAGTTTCATGTGAAAGTGCTTTGGTGTCCATGATTTTTGAAATGTACGTGAAACAATGTAACTGACGTAAAAAGAATAAAATCTTGAATTTGATACAATTGTGTCTTGTTACATACAGAAACATAAAATACCATTTTTAAATATAGTATTTCATGAACCATTGTGTATAAGCTAATATAGAAATACATTTAAATAATACTACTAAATCTTATAAAGTAGCAGAAACTGCATTATGTTCTTACAATATTTTCTCTTTTTTAATGCTATTATTTGCTTTGAATTAAAGTTATAAAACTCCATTTCAGTTAGTCTAAGCAAACATGGGGTCTATTTTAGATTTATTAATGTAACAGGCAGGAGGTTCATCTGATGCTAAGTGTTGTCGCCCATATACACTCCCATCGGGCATGGGCAAGCGTGTCGCTGGCGTTTACGTCTACTTGCAAAAATTAAATATTCAGATATAGGTGTATCTTGATTTTATAACAATTTATACTAAAACTAACACAAAAATACCTTATTAAATGTATAGGTAAAATTTTAATAAACCCACATTCTTTAAGTATCTCTCCATAATTGTCCAGAGATATTATGTTTATGCATAGCAAGTGAGGGTTGTGACATGCCTCTTCTGGTGTGATATCAAATTTTTTTAATACACCTAGAGAGGTTTTTAAAGAATCTGAAGTGATTTTTGACAGATTTGGCTCAGTTTTCTTCAATTCTTCTAGTTTTTTTTCAGGAAACGATTCACCTGTGATAAAATTGTGATATCAAATAACTTTTTTATATAACATGTGATGGGCTAAAAATTATTAGATATATACAATTTTATAGAATACTTTTGAATACAAAATAAGTTAAAATATTGTCTCTGAAGGCACGGGTTTCCCAGTTTAGTACCTATTGCAAACTTAAATATGTAGCATAATTTGGTTATGATATTTAAATTACAATTATCATAAATCAAACGAAATGCGCTTATAACACTTACCCATTATATTTTTGTAAAATTTTAGAAATGGAACATCATTACTTTGAGAGTAATATCTTTTATCGATATTTGATGTTACTAGTCTTGACGAGGTTTTAGCAAAGTAAATAACACACTTCTTTGATATCATTTTATAATCACTATAAATTTTTTTAAGACTAAACGAGAACTATAACTTGTATGAATGTATGATTATTGGATAACATCCAAGAGGTTATCTTAGCATAGTAGTTTAATATTATACAATTTGGCATATACATAAGAGTTATACTGGTTACTACTTAATACATTTAATTAGGAGTCATTGCATTTGTTTAATGCTCACTTATTTAAATATTTTTCTTTTTACTATTTACGATCATATTTCATAATTTGTTTACTATTTTATCACTTGCCCAGAGGGCACAGCATAAAAATCTAATAACTTTACACATAGATTACTTATTGGAATATATATTTTTTTCATGGCATCCATTCTCTGAATAGCCTGACTATTGTATTATTTGTATTTTTATTTTGACGGCTGACTGCTGTCATCATTATCTAATTGACATACTCGACTTATGATAAATAATTTGTGTGTAATAAACGTCTATGGTAATAAATAAGAATTTATGCTTTAGCAATTAGCCTTTAGCTGTACTGTAAGCCGGTACCCCATTATTGAATTCTCTTGTTGGAATTATAATTGTAAAATAACCGATCATGTTAAGAATTAAATAAGAACTAAGATTTAAAATTGAAAAACATTTTTTTATAGATACAACGCCATCATTTAAAGGTAGATAAATACAAAAATTAATAACAGAAAATAATAGGTTCTAAATTTAATAACATTTTATTTGAATTTTAATATATGTTATATGTTATAAAGAATATTTTTTTATTACAGATGGATTGGTCAGCTGTTCGTAATCATTTTAAACAAACTTGGCTTACGACTTTAATGAGTTGTATATTATTTAGTGGAGTTACTTATTTTTTAGTTTGGGCTGAGGTATGTAAACAAAACCATTTATAATTTACAAAAGTAGTATTTTCTTATCGTGAGTTTGTTAAAAATAGTAGAGCTGTTCAAAAACGATTCACAAGCGTTTGTAACACAGTTATCAATTATATTTATTTAATACCAAGGTTTTTTATATTTGACTTGGATGTATGTGATAAACTAGAAAGTATATAATAAGAGTTTAGCTGTATCAATATCACAACGTAGGAGAAAGTACTAAATACATACAGATATAGTGTAATGTGTTATGTAGGTAACTATAAATATATTTTGAACATTATTCTAGGGTCATGCAATTCAAAACAATCTAATGCTAGAGGAGCTTGTATCAGCAGCAGAGACTATAGATGTTCATTCGATTGATGATCCAGAGAGATATGAGGGTCAAGTTGTACACGTTGTAGGACCTATAAGAATATTAGAGCCAATATCTGAACCAGAATATAATATACAAGTCCAAGCTGTCAAGCTCAGAAAACGAGTTCAAATGTATCAGTGGATCGAAGAAACTACGTAAGTATTTAATTTCTGATTTTAAATTAAAAGTGTATACAAAATGCTGTATACCAAACTAATAAGTTTAAATTACTAACAAAGGCTACTTGATGGCAATCAAACTATTTCCTTCTTAGATGTTACATACCTTATGATGCTTTCAAATGGAGTGTTTCGATTTGTAACGGCATAGTACCTGAATATGGAAATGGATAATATTGGTTTTGTAAATACAGTAGAACCTCGTTAAGCCGAACCTCGATAAGTCAAAAACCTCCAAATCTCGAAAAAATGTTTTGTTCCCTTCCCTTACAACACCAAAACCTCCATTACTTGAAATCTTGACCCTCTGTTAATCGAATTAATTATAGAGTCCCTCCAAGCCATTTTGGTACATATTTTCACTCTATAACTCGAAAAATTAAATTTGACCTCTGTATCTCGAACATAGGAACGTTTTATTTTACAACCTTTACAACTTGATCATTTGGAATTTATTATCTCTATTGTTCGAACAAAAATAAGTTACCGACTTTAAGAACTTGCCGACAATGTGAGTACACTATTGTTTCTTAGAAAAAATTTTAGGAGTATACAATAATAAATTTATGACTCATGGAAACACGTGTTTGCTTGCTTTGTGTCAGGTGTTCAATTTTGATTCCCTTTGAAATTTAGCTTAATTTATAAGAATAAACCTCAAACTCTTCGAAATCGAAATCCTCCATAAGTTGAAAACTCTATAACTCGAATTTTTTGGCGTCTCCCTTGATGTTCGACTAATAGAGGTTCTACTGTATGTAAATAAATGTTTATTAATTCTATTTAGACACAATTTGACTAGCCTTTACAGTTCTTGAAAAAGAGAAATTGTATTGTCCTTTGTACAACATATTTATTAGGTATGTAGGCAAAACTATTTCTGACCCACTGTGAACATATGCATTGGTGACTTACCAAAGAATAAATTTTCAATGGATTTATTTTATGTATGTGTGTATGTTACTTAGTTATGTGTTGAAATGGTGTTATTTTTTGGATAGAATGTTACAAAAGGGCTGAGAGATTGTGTTAAATTGTGTGTGATTGTGTACGAATAAATGCATATAGTGTTTTATTCATAAGATTATAGGACAGCTGAATAAACAAGGGTACAGTTACTGTGATATACGAGGGGTGTTCAAAGATATTCATGTCACTATTTTGTGATAATGACTATGACCAACTATCTTTTGATGAATGAATTTTAGAAATCTATAAAATTTATAAACTAATTTTTAAATTTATCTATAAACTTACACTTATTAATAACCTTTTAAAAAAAGAAGTATTTCTGATCTCTTAAAAAACCGAGGTGAATTCTAAATCTACAAATTTATGGCCTGAAATGTTCCATTAAATGCGGAAATAATCAAATCACTAGGAGCTAGGTTCCGTGAATATGGGATGATCGAAGCCAGCTTCTTAAATGGCAGCCATCGCAACACTGGACTTGTGCGCAGGGAGGTTATCTTGATGAAACAGGTCAACTTCAGCGAGTCTGCGTTGCTTGCGTTTTCCCTCACGTGACTTTGTTATTTCTCTTGTGTAAAATGTTTCCATAATAGTGGCTTCATGATTAAGGTATTCGATCATTCCCAACCCTTGGCTGTCGAAGACAAACAGCCCAGGCTCATACCGGCGCATGGTCTCTTCCAAGTCATGGACTGTGTTTTTGTTTTGCCATTTTTCTCAAGTAACCTTACCTCTCTTGCCACTTTACTCAAGTAACCTTACTTATTTTGTAACTTTTCTCAAGTAACCTTACTTCTCTTGCCACTTCTCTCAAGTAAGCTTAAATATCTTGCCACTTTTCTCAAGTAACCTTACCTCTCTTGCCATTTTTCTCAAGAAACCGTACTTCTCTTGCCACTTTACTCAAGTAACCTTACTTATTTTGTAACTTTTCTCAAGTAACCTTACTTCTCTTGCCACTTCTCTCAAGTAAGCTTAAATATCTTGCCACTTATCTCAAGTAACCTTACCTCTCTTGCCACTTTTTTCAAGTAACCTTACTTCTCTTGCCACTATTTTCCAAAGTAACCTTACTTCTCTTGCCACTTTATCAAGTAACCTTACTTCTCTTGCCACTATTTTCCAAAGTAACCTTACTTCTCTTGCCACTTTTCTCAAGTAACCTTACTTCTCTTGCCACTATTTTCCAAAGTAACCTTACTTCTCTTGCCACTTTTATCAAGTAACCTTACTTCTCTTGCCACTTTTCTCAAGTAACCTTACTTCTCTTGCCACTATTTTCCAAAGTAACCTTACTTCTCTTGCCACTATTTTCCAAAGTAACCTTACTTCTCTTGCCACTTTTCTCAAGTAACCTTACTTCTCTTGCCACTATTTTCCAAAGTAACCTTACTTCTCTTGCCACTATTTTCCAAAGTAACCTTACTTCTCTTGCCACTATTTTCCAAAGTAACCTTACTTCTCTTGCCACTTTTCTCAAGTAACCTAACTTCTCTTGCCACTATTTTCCAAAGTAACCTTACTTCTCTTGCCACTTTTCTCAAGTAACCTTACTTCTCTTGCCACTATTTTCCAAAGTAACCTTACTTCTCTTGCCACTTTTCTCAAGTAACCTTACTTCTCTTGCCACTTTTTATTCAAGTTACCTTGCAACATTTTCCTAAGTCTGACAAGATTATTAACAATTCCAGGGAAACAGATAACTTTATAAGCGAACATGCAGACGAATCACAGAAGACATACTGGTACCGCAAGGAATGGAAGGATAACGTCGTTGACTCTGCTCTGTTCTACATCAGACCTGGTCACCACAATCCTACATCGATGCCGATGTTCAGTGAAACGCATGTAGCGGATAATGTAAAGATTGGATGGCTGTTTTTAGGTAAAGAATTATTTTTTTAACCAAGATATTTGTAAGAAATTCAGCGGAATGTTGCAATTACTCTGTGACATTGTTCTGATTTATTTAATTCTAGATGAGTTAACAATACAATACAATACAATGCAATACAATACAATACAGTACAAAAAAAAATTATACTATACAATACAATGCAACAGAAATATAACAGAATAAACACTACCTATCAAGACTTAAAAGATGTCAAGCTTTTGTCAAGATTTGGTAGTGGGCTGATCAATTAAAAAAAAAACATTAAGTGCCAATTTGATACCTAATTCGCTGATTTGCTAGTAATTTTTGCTTATTGTTACGTAAAAATCTAAAATTGTAATGTTTTCATTGTATTATTATTTTAATTTTTTGTAACATTTATGTTTACCATAATTGACCATTGATATACAAAAAACCCAAGATGCACAGTCTCGAATAACAGTAACGCTCGAAAGTGTCCCGAAACACTATTTCTGTCCCTTTCTATAACAGTATGTCTATAACAGTATATGTTACAAGCATATATTATTGCAAAATCAACCTTACGCGAATTACTTAAAGTTGTTATTACAACGCAGTGTATACGTGCTTAAAGCAATAAAATTTTACGACCGACCGTGGTCGGTAGGACAAGGTATTGAGTGGAGTCGAACATGCCTTTGTTATTTACAACTATTTAACATAATTTTAAATTTATCCGACTTTTCGGGTGCTTTACAGCGTGCGTGGTCACGGTGACTTAAGACAAAAGGTGTTGGATGTTAAATACAATACAATACAGTACAGTACAGCACAGTACAGTACAGTACAGTACAGTACAGTACAATACAATACAATACTTAAAGTAAGAAGATACAGATAGCAATGCCTCCGTCTCGCTCTCTCTCTACTTATATCATATTTGATATTTAGTCTGATGTCAGTTGTCAAAAGTCACAATGTAAATTAATGATGTGACCTAAGACAAGCCGGATTTATTATATTGAACGTACTATCAAATATATATAAATAACGCGTCACGTTGTTTGTCCGCTATGGATTCCTAATCTACTTAACCGATTTCAATCAAATTTGAACACCGTGTGCAGTTTGGTCTTATCTTACGTGTGTATGCCACTGAACTTCTCTTAAACGGCTGGACCGATTTGAGTGAGTTGTTTGATGCGTTTGGGTGGAAGGCGCTGCAGTCGTCCTTTTGTAAAACGTTACAAACGGCGGGGATTGAATTACGCGGTCTTGTTAATATTATTTTCGACTTTCCAGTACTTTACACTACATAATGGTAACTGAGGTATAAAGAGTCTCTAGGTGGCCCCGAAACGTTTTACTATACTTGGGTACAGAAAAACGTTGCGGCGCGTTACATGGGGGGGGGGGGGATCAATAATATCCAAAAATTGCGTGACTTAATACTTCAATGCTTCCTTATTAGCATCAGAGAGACCCTAGTACTTGCTTGTATTTCGAGGCTGACACTGCTGCAATTATTATTCCAGGTGGAGATGTGAAAAGAAAAGTAAATGATTATTATGAAATTTGGTCGGATTCGAGGCCGGAAAGAAGTGATATAAAACTCCATTCGGGATTTTATTATCATGGGAATAGCGCATTGGATCATGAAATTGGTGATTTACGAATTCACTTTTCATACGCGGGACGGGAGGACGATATTGTAAGTATAAATGACAGCTGACAGTAACGTTATTGCTCTGACATATGACGCTCCACAGATAAGTATGTGACGTTTGCTTCATAGACAATTATGTGACATTTGGTTCATAGACAAATTTATGACGTTTTCTTCATAGACTAGTGTATGACATAGACATAGATAGCCATAACATTTATTACTAACAAAACACACACAAAATAACAATAGTAAAAAATATATATATAAATATAAAAGTGACATAATTGTCTGTACACAATTTGAGTTTAGATGTAAACTATCGTAGTCTATAGATGACTCATCTATGTACACGGCGCATTTAAAAAAACTGTGTTTCAGTACACAGCTGTGGGAGTGGTAGAGAGTGGTACACTCCAACCATACAGTCCAACGAACTTCCCCTACGCGGATCCCATTTCGTTATTACGAAAGGGTTCATACAGTTTAAAGCAGCTCTATGGTCTTGAGAAAAAGGATGCGAACACACACACATGGAAGTATAGAATATTGGGATTCATACAGGTGTTCGCTTCAGCTATGACCCTGCATCCGGAATGGATGACGCTATGTAAGTATATTTTTGAAGTATTTAATAATATTAGCGTCACGAAGATGTGCAGCGTTTTCGAAGAAAAGGACCAATTGAGAGAGAGTGAGATAGAGCGAATGTCGCATCTCGCACAGTGCCGTAAGGGAGATGGAGAAAAAATACACGCTATTGGTTGATGTATTCACATTACATATATGTGACTCTAGCGGTTAGGGGCCTCACAGCCTAGCGGTCTTATTAAGTGGCAGCTAGGTGAGGGGTACCGGGTTCGATTCCCGGTTCGAGGGCAAGTTTTAATTTAATTTAAATTTGTTCTCGACCTTTGGGAGGGTTGTGCGGTACCGGGCGAGTGCTTAAACCGTACATGGAGGACACGGTCTAATTTTTAAACACAAGCACGAATTATAAAAAAAATCCTATGCTTGACGCTGCCTAAACACAAATCGTGCCAGAGCCATAAAAAAAACTAGCGGTTTTGGCAGCGCACGCCAGAATAGCTCTCAGTTGGTAGATTTTTTTCTGCTTGATATTTTGGACAATTGTATATTATTGTAAAGTTTCATTAAAATCCATTCAGTAGTTTGTAAGTGAAAGAGTAACAAACCATCAATACTTACAAACTTTCGCGTTTATAATAGTAGGGTAAATATTAATGACTTAAGTTGCTCTTATTTCAGTTCTCCAATGTAAGTTGGTCTCAAGTAACTTGCGACGTTGTACCCGGCTGTGGGTCAATTTTGTTTTCTCCTTCTCATACACACTGTTCGTGATATCATTGCCTTGGTGAGTATTTATAGTTTGATTAAATAAATCAGTGGCGTAGCAACCTTTTTAGGTCTGGGCTTCAGATTCTCAGATTCTGTGTCTGTTTCATGATCATTTGTTAATCTAATAGTCAAGTTGGTGATCAGCCTCCTGTGCCTGACTCACGCCATCGTCTTTTTGGGTCTAAAGCAAGCCGGTTTCCCCACGATGTATTCCTGCACCGTTCGAGCGAATGTTAAATGCGACTACACAATCAACACATCATTTTTATAATATTTTGACGTACGTGAGTACCATAGAGTTACCATGTCATATAGTTCCATAGATATTAGTGAAAACACAAAAATTTTGTGCACTCATTAAGTTTCTATTTGGACTTGTCATTTTTGGCAAATATTTCAACAACTTTAAAGGATGGGAAATTTCAAAGAGTGATATTATAGTTGAAGTCGCTAAGTATGACTTCGGTACGTCAAATCCAATACATGTTTGACGCAAGTCATACTTAGTTAAGTCACTTAATGTTAGTTGAAATAAAGCGCTAAGTATGACTTCGGTACCCTTAATGTTACATACTTAGATATCTATACTGTCTTTATCATAAAATATTTCCGACTTACTTTCAGATAACGTTAAGTATGACTTAGATATGTCAATTTGACATTGACTTGACATATTCCTTGCCAACAAAATTATGTGTTTTTTTAAAGTTTCAAATTTAATGTCATAACATATTTTTGACATGTCTAAGTTATACTTAGCGCTTTCTAGTATGGTTTACATATGTTTTTAAACGAGCCAATTCACCTAATTTGTAGGTTATTTCACAAGGCGACGTTTGGGGCTCTGTTATTAGGCGGGGCATTACTTCCGTTAATACATTATTCTACGCTGTGGCGCGATTCACGAAGGAACGAACGAGAGTATCGCTGACAAGGGCTGCACACGGCTTTGCCTGTTTTAGTGGAAATGTGTGCCATGGCATTGATATATGCCTTCATCGGGTTTCAAGTTGTTGATATGTAAATCTAATTTTTGATAGAATCGAGTTAAGTTCAGATATATGTTAAATGAAACACTTTGAAGTTGAGTAACAACTGGCTTTAATCGTTTAAACCATGAGCAATAATCGACGCATTTTAAAGCGAGTCGTCTGATTAAAATATGTCACTTTTTAGGTCTGGGCCTCAGATGCCTGGGCCTCAAACATGTTTTTTTTATATAGAAAGTGGGTTCAAAGTAGTCAAAGTTCGACACGTCGATTTTTAAGCGATGGTAACACACAGAAGGATGAGAGAATGAAAGTTGTAGTTGCAACCTCTAGGATAACACACACACATTATTAATAATTAATTATATTATAATTTCAAATTGTTAATATTAATCGCCCTATAGCTTTTGTATACATTGTGAAATAGCAAAAACAGTTGTAACTAGTCAAACAAAATAAGCATCAATGCTCCGAAAATATATATTAGTTATTGAAAAATGTTTGACACCAGAAGAAAATAAATTCATCGTAAAGTTCTAGAAACTCGAAAAATATTTTTGTTTTAAGTTTGACTATGATTTCATAGAGCATTTTTTTTTTTTGGAAATAACATTTGTCATTTGACCACTTTCATACGTATTGTTTTGTAAGTAGTGGGTCACGCCTGACGTAAAGTGATTTTGTCTAGCCCCAGTATATCAAAACAACTTGTCAACTGTCACCAGTTTCTGACTATGTAATCTGTGCCAAAACCAAAACTATTAGTGTCTGGCTAATGAAAGAAGATAACGAAAAAGCGCCGCAAATTTAACAAAGTATCCCTAAAAGTTTGATATATTTCGTTGATTAAACTTACTTGATACTTGATTTTATTTTATTATTTTTTACATTGATAGTAACGTATTTAGTATTTTACTATTGATACTTAAAATGACTAGCATTGCATGGATAACTCAAACTATTTAATAAATATAACTTTATGATAAAACAAAACTTTATTCGGAATAATCAAATCCTGCAAAAGAAATGAAATATTCTATCAAATAAAACAAAGTTTAGGCAAATAAATAATATCTGTTAACTATTCGGAAAAAATATATAATAGAAATAAAAATTAGTAATTGCATGAAGTATCAAGAAAATAAATCGTACTAACTTAAGAAATTCAATGACATTCTGTGTTGCCATTCGAAAGTTTTCAAATAATTAAATTATCTTCTTGATTAGCCATTCTCTAGCGCATCTAACGATGATCAATATCACTTAATGATGAGCAATATATAGCTCTATCTCATTAAAATATATTCTTTTATTTTAATGAGATTCGCGACGGCCCAAGGCGACTCGCAGGAGACGCCCTTGTGGTAGACACGGGAAAAAGCCCGTTCCGGCCGAGCTAGGCCCGCCAAAACAGCCCGTAGCTGAGCTGTCAAAGCCACAGCGAGATTTCGCTCCGAAAATTTAATGAGCTGATTATTCATAAAGTCAAAGATTTTATGAAATGGTTTTATTCGTAAATGTATAAAGGAAAGATTGTGTATGTGTTTTTATTTATTATTACTATATGTATAATTAAATGTGTTTTATGTCAAATAATAAAATGTAAGCATATAAAACTCTAGTCGAATCTTTAGTTTAGTATTCACTTAGTAAAATATTGCTCAACTATCTATAACAATTTCCTGTCTATGTTTGACGTGACAATGTATAAAACTAAATTAAAAATGGAATATGATATAAATAAAATCAATAGAAAATTAAATTACGAAAAACATGAGATGAGAAAAAAATGGTTGTGCAAAGTCTAAAGCCGAATTTACATTACGAAACTAGTGTTATGCATGTTGGAATGAGTTTCATGAAAATAGTTGCAGCACGTGTGAAACTACTTTAACAAAAAATAATAGTGTCGTGAAATAAACAGTATCACCAACGACATGGCTCTGTCAACATCAAAGCTTCATTTTGCGATGCAGAACGTCGTGGTACAGATGTTAATATATAAAATTCGAATTTTATATTTTTATCAACTGACCAACGTTGGTTTGCCATTTTGGCGGTCATTTAGCTGCACGATGCACTCAAACACACACGTCTGCCCTGTGCAAATGCTTTCGCGACACTAGTTTCGTGTCGCGTTTTCATCGTGAAAGTAGTTGCGTGACATTAGTTTTACAAAAAATATGCGCATGGCACGAAATTTATCCAGTGTCGCGAAACCGATGCATGCATTATGAAACTGTAAATTTACACGTGAAATTGTTGATGAAATTTATGTCATAAAACTAATTCCGAGCCACTAGTTTCGTAATGTAAATTCGGCTTAAGAAACGGAGAATTTAATAGTGGCCAGACGAGATTTGCTTCTTCAAACCTAAACTCTGTTTTCTCTGTGCTCCCGCTTTTGCCTGAGTGTTTCTTTTATTTTCATAGTTTCTTTGTGTATATATATTATTGTATAGATTATTTAAGTTTTTTTGTCCTATTTTAAGAGTACTTAATTGGTATTTTTCATAATCGCGGAGTGTACATATGGAAAATTTGACTTGTGGCCTATGTTTTAAATGTTTTAACACAATCAGGGGCTTAAAAATACACAAAACAAAGATATACAGAGACACTTTACAAAATTCACAACTTTCTTTTAATAACAACACATCAAACTTTACTTTCGAACTTAAGAAAAACATTTCCAGTTGTTAAACGCATACCTCGGGGTTCCCGGATCTCTATCGCCTCTTTATTGGAATCTTTACTTTGCATAACAGAAAACTGTACAGACTCATGGGAAAAACTATCTTGCACTCTTGCATGTACAGTCCAGTGATAACCTATCGCTAACTTAAAAACTTAAAAACAATTGTAATGATCCTACGTGTATAAAACCATTTTTAATTCCTGCTATTAAAACCTTTCGATAAGACCAGAATGTCACAAAAAATAAAAATAGAACAAAGAATTAACCATGGAGATCTAAAGGGGGCCGCAATACTTATTTTCTCAAATGATGTACCTATTGGCCTCTGTCACCCCGCATACACTTGAAGCCCAGGGCTCTAGATACACCTTTTTTAGACCCCCCCCCCCACAGATGTCCAGGCCTGCTTTAAAATTACTACGGAAGAAATTCTAAACGCTATAAATTCGTTTAAACCAGTCTGAGGTGGGCTGTCATCCCAACATCTTTACCTAAATAGATATAAATAGATAGGAGATAAACCAAGCTATTGCTCCTATTTTATATGGGGCAAAATAGTGGTTTCATTATTAGAATTATTCACCTAGTTATATACAGTTTGTATCTAAAGTAGTATTTAATAAATAAAAGCGCGCGAAACGGTCGACGCCACAGATAAGTAAATCAGTAATTTGCCACAGACTACATAAATTCCGCGCCTAGTACAATACAATAGTTGTGAAAACTTTTTGGAATTGACCTATAGGCTATAACGTTAAATTAATTTTATGTATTTAAATTTGACGTGACATGAAATGTGTTAGCGCAATATTATTTACAGTACCATTTTTTCTTGAATAATAAATATCGTTAGCCAATAGTAAAGTTGTACTGGGAACAAGTAATGTGATACATGTATCTTATGTTCCATAATAAACATATTGTGTAATTTATAATAAATTTATATTAAATACTGTCTTTTTATTTGTGTGACAAAATCGATTCTATTTCGTTTTAATTTTGATAAAAGTGTACACCATTTTACACTAATGAATAATCATAATTTGTTTAGTGTTATTTCGCTCAGGAACTGGTAGAAATTATTTTTATGTTTCTACCAGTTACCAATCTATTTATCCAGTAAAATTAAAATAGAATATTCATACTTACTAGCTGACACGAAAAGGGGTGAAAATTAATGGTATTGTGTGGGGTTTTAATTCCAACAACTGAATTTTTTTTTCAAAAAAGGTTGTGTTCTCCTCCTTATATTACTTTAAGGATGTAAAAGTTTTCAAACTTACCGAAAATACAATAATTTTCTATAATAGTGCTTTACGACTATGTTCCCCGAGACAAACGATATGTCATACTGGCGGTAAACAAAACATATTTAATAATAAAGCCTCATATATTCATAAATATATTTCTTTATAAATACAATCAAATGTTACAATAACATCAAAAAAAAGGGTGCGTGTACTTATATACGCGCGTAAGAAGTTATAATTCTTTGGCATTATTAAAAATGTTTTTGATTGGATGCAAATAATTAATTACAATTAAATAATCAAAGACTGAAAAGGTCATTATAGTCAATAAAGTTCAGTTTACATTTGAAAAATTAATTAAATAAATATTTATTATTATTCTCTTACATTAAGTGTAACATAAATTCTGTTATTATTGGAATATTGTTTTTAAATTATGTCTAATGCCGTAGCATCTTCCGTGGGCAACTTCATTTTGTAAATTTTGTGTCACGGTGCGCGCACATCGTAAAATTCAACTCTCATCAATTTTTCATAATGCGCCTAAAGAATTATAACATCAAAAAAAATGTTATTCTATAAAAACTATTTAGGTCTTTAGAAGCCATTCTCGAAGAAGTCCGTTGGTAAGTTGACGTTTCCGAAGTCAGGCATCGGTCCAAATGAGTTTGTTATAGTATCTTTGAAATTGTTGAATGATGACTCTATATTGTTTCTGTTCTTCTTGTAGATAAATCTTCCGGGGTAGGACACGGTTTTGACGTTGCTATAGATATCCTGAGAAAAATAAACTATTATTAGTTTTATGTGATTTCGTTAGAGTTAGATCTTTAGGTAAAGCAATGCTTGACGTCACTTTAGAAAAAAAATCATTTATTCATATACCTAGGTAACACAGTGTACACTTATGAACGTCAAAAAAAAGGAATATACATTAAATGCTTCTAATTTTACATTTACTGCCAGTTCTCAAATCAAGGGAGCTTAGAACGGAAGAGAAGAACTGGCAATAAACACTCCGCTACTATTTTTAATCGCCAAGTTTTTGTTTTACACAACGTTTGTGTAACCTCGTAAGAAACCCATTTATGTATATCTTATTCTTAGAATCTTATGTCATTTAACTGGTATAATGAAGTAAGGACTATATTATTAATAAATAAGTCCTTTTTACCATCTACTATGGCCAAAAAGACAATAATAATTTAACGAACATTGACGAATTTTTTTTTTTCGTTTCCTGTAATGTTTGGTTCTCTGGACATACAAGGTTATCATTCTACATTGACGTTGAGCTTGTAAGCAGTAAATGTCGTAATATGACGTAGACAAGGGATCGATAAGTCAGATACAATTTCGTAAAGAAAATTTATGAAATACTAATATTTCATATTTTATGCAAAATAATTTATTTAATAAATGAGGAATTGTAAATTAAAATGCCACGTGATTTATTATATTGTTTGGTAATAGTTTTAAATGTCGTCGCATTTATTTGATGATATTAATTATGAAGGAGTTTCGGGGGACCTTCATTGGAACACCCCCAAGTTTTTGCTGCCGGAATCGTCTAAGTATTTTAAAAAAAAATTAAGTTTTGTGTAATGTGTTGAAATTTGTAAACAATCCGCCATTTTCTACTTTTCTATTGGTTACTAGCGGACCCGACAGACGTTGTCCTGTCTTAACTATGAATATTGATTTCAAATTGGTATAATTAATTAAAACTATTTCAGAAACAAAGTGTTTATTATTCTAATGCTTTATGTTATACAACATTCTTTGTTTGTTTTTCTGGCTCGCATATTATTATATTATCAATAAAATAACTCGGATCGAAGCATTTATTTTAAACTATATTCATTTTTCTTACATCCTCTTTGACGATATTTGCAGCACGCATTCTGTCAATGTTATGTCAAACGCCATAAGGTGACATCAAAAAGTTCGAATTGTATGGTGGTTAAGTATTCTTAAATTTTCTAAGTTTCCGCGCAATTTTTTTCTTTTTTCTTTTATAAGAACCTTCTCCTGACAATTACAAACACAACAAAAAAAAAATCCAGACAAATCGGTCAAGCCGTTTTCATGTTATGTCGTGACAACGGAATACGGGTTTCATTTTTATATATATAGATAAGAGATGTGACGTTCACTTTCAATCCTTTTGTTAAAGCACTAAATAGAAACATTACATACCTCTACTCCCCGCTTGTCATCGTCGTGCAGACCGAATATTTTGATACCCAGGTCGTATACTGGGTACATCATGGCACCAACTACCTCTGTGTGCCCCAATCCTAGAGCGTGCCCGACTTCGTGTGATGCTGTCTGAAAGTTCATGTTTGTTAAATGAAATACCAGTCGTAGAAAATAGGATAGATAGTTATTTAGAGAAATTAACACGTCCCCTAGAAACTAGACATTTTATGTTCGTGACATTCTAGTAAAGTTTTTGAATAATGTATTGTCTAATTCTTGAAAAAAAAAACAATTAAATTAAAGAAAAATTAAAAAAATAATAAATTAAAAATTTAATGAATTAATTACTTTTTTCTTTAATTGTTTAATTAAAGAAAAAAATAATTAATATTTATTGAATTTATTGAAATTGCTCCATTAATCCAGATCGGTCCATTCGTATCGCCGAGCAATTTTTGTCCTCGTGTAATGGTGCGCTTACACGAGGGCAATAATTGCTCGGCGATACAAATGGACCGATCTGGAGCAATTAATGGAGCAATTTCAATAAATTCAATAAATGTCAATAAATTATTTCGGCGATATTGCTTCTAATTGCTCCAGATATTTCATATCGCTCAATGTCGCAGATACGAATTGACGAATATCCAATGGACTTGGAAATTCCTAGCAATTTTTGTATATGTCTCATTCGCACTTGTTTGTTTTGCGGCTTGTCGTCTTGCTTCCGCGGGCACAACGAGAGGTCTAAATAATAATAATTTCTATTTACTTTATTCAAAAGTAATTCAAAATCTGTTCGTGACATTCTAGTAAAGTTTTTGAATAATATATTATCTAATTCTTGAAAAAAAAACAATTAAATTAAAGAATTAAAGAAAAATTAAAAAAAATAATAAATTAAAAATTTAATTAATTAATTATTTTTTTCTTTAATTGTTTAATTTTATTTTCACAATGAAAACTGCGGCCTCTTTGCCAAAGACGATCGCACCCAGATTTGACGCACCAGACGCCTTTTCCTTTTCTTTCTTTTTTGTTTTTGATTAATAATAAAAAAAAGCGCTACAAGAAGAATGTCGTCCATAGCGAGCGAATACTGAAATGCTCGTGTATGACAGTATTGCCTAGTTGATGAAGTTGCGCCATATTGCTCAATATTGTATTGTGCAGTATTGATGCTTGTTGCCGTTGCCGTAAATTGCTTGATGTAGTCGTGACGTCAAAATTGACGAGTTTTGACTGGAATTGAGCAATTTTAATTGCCCGTGTAAGCGCACCTTTAGTCTCGCTTTAATGCCCGAGTGTGACTGTTGACATGTCAAGTTTTTGGGTCTAAGGCAAGCCGGTTTCCTCGCGATATTTTCCTTCAAAGCAGTTATTAAATGCGCTAATAAAAAGTCCATTGGTGCCGGGGATCGACCCAACGAAATCAGGGATGAGAGTCGCACTCTGAAGCCACTAGTCACTAGGCCAACACTGCTGTCAAGATATTTGTTACTATAATTAAAACATTTGCAAAATATAATAATACTAATAATTTTTATTAATCAGACAAATACAGTCCATTGATTGATTAGTAAGTTAGTAACAATAGTTTCTTAAGATATGAATATAATAATATATTAATAGATATGTAGGTAGAATTAGTAAAAATAAGAAAAAAGTAGTTAAATAAAAACTATCGGCCGGGTTCCCACTACGCCGGACCGGCAGATCTGCCGAAAACCGGACACCGGACAGAGTGTTCACATTACATCGGATCCCGGAAGAAATTCAGACAGTCCTCAGTTGAATTTGGACCTGCGCGCACAATGGACGACGAAATTGTTGTGTTGTGGTGGTATCTTAATAGAAGGCAAAATAAAAGAAAACATTGGGTACACCCTATTTTACGGGAAAGATTTTCACTTGGAACATTTGAAATATTAATGGGTGAACTTAGAAGAGACGAATCAAAGTTCTTCAATTATTTTCGAATGACAGCAACCACTTTTGACGATTTACTGGGACGACTAGACATAAGAGTACGAGATACAAGTTTCAGAGAATGTATTTGCCCAGAACAAAGATTAGCCATATGTCTAAGGTAAGATTATTTTATGCACTAGATTGCGTAATAATAGTTTTGACGTAGGTACCTACTTAAGACTGTATGAATGAATGAATGTTTGCTATGTATGTTTGTTTCATGAATGTGAATATATATAATGTGTGTGTGTGGGAGGGTGTATGTATTTGATAATCATTATGAATTAAAAATGCAAACAATTATTTAAGTATTTATTTGTACTCAAACTTAAATCCCTTCAAAATCTAAGTAATCTGAGTCTTGGGAATGTATGGAACGATTACTAGATGCTGATGGCGAAGCTGGAATCGGATTCGATGTCTGAGATGAAGTTGATGGTATAGATGTTGTTGCCTGTTGATTGCTACTATTATATTGCGTAGAGTATCAGGGTAGTGTTGATCTTGCGTAGGTATTGGCTGTTGATTGACGCTATTATGTGTGTAGTATCCAGAATACTGATCTGGTCCGGTTATCTGATTATATGAATCACGCCAATGTCCGTAATTTGGTCTCTCATAATTCCTACTTTTAATTTTTTGCAACATTGTCATGACGCTAGCTTGAAATTCTAAAGTCTCTTCGATAGTTAAAGTGTTCAAGATTGGTATAATGCCTTTGAAGAAAGATAGATGATGGTTTTCCTTTTCTGGGTTTATTCTGGAGTCCAAAAACTTTACCATCCTGTCATTTACCTCTTTATTATCAATTTTTTTTTTATCTTTAATTAAAGGTGAACGAAAATCTGATTCCATGCCTACTTCAGTCTCGGTTCTTGCTTTTTTTGAAACTGACTCATGTGGTGGTCGAGGTTCGGAGACTTTTTTCAAAAACATTAATTGCTCGTGATATAAATAATTTCGTGTCTTTTTGGTCGAAGATCCAGATTTAGACTCATCTTTTTGTTTCTTTACTGTCTTAAGCCACGAATCTCGTATATTATTCCATTTAGTTGAAACCTGTTTTCCTGAAATCAATAAAAAAATATCATAAAACAATACAATTTGTTTCTTGGTGACGTATAAAGTAATAATGTATTAACAAAAAATACTTTTTTTTCAGATATTTAGCTTCAGGATGTTCATTCAAAGAAATACATTACTCATACAGAGTAGGCGTTTCGACAATAAGTAAACTAATAAAAGAAATGACCCACGTCATTTGGGAAAACCTAAAGACAGATTTCCTTAAGCTGCCTGATACTGAGAGAGAATGGGAGGACATCGCTTCAGGATTCGAAAGAAAAGCCAACTTTCCTCACTGTCTTGGAGCAGTAGATGGCAAACATATCAGAATTTTGAAACCAGCCAAGAGTGGTTCTATGTTCTTTAATTACAAGGAGTATTATTCTTTTGTATTAATGGCAGTTGTCGATTCAGAGTACCGATTTATTTTTATTAGTGTGGGCTCATTTGGCAAGGAATGCGATTCTAGTATATTAAAGGATAGTACATTTTGGCAAAAGATCAATGATGGTACTTTAAATGTACCAAAGCCTAGACCGCTTCATGAAAACTTGCACGAAGAATTACCGTTTATACTTGTTGGCGATGAAGGCTTTGCTTTAACACCTAATCTCCTACGTCCATATGGAGGTACACATTTGAATACTGATAAAAAGATTTTTAACTATAGACTAAGTCGAGCAAGAAGGTATGTTGAGTGCGCTTTTGGTATTCTGGCAAATAAGTGGCGAATAATCCATCGAGCTATAGATCTCAACGTAGACACAGCAATTCAAGTAATTAAAGCTTGTGCAGTCTTACATAATTTTGTAAGAGAAAAAGATGGTATAAATTTTGAAAGTTACCAAAATATAGAACATAGACAAGAACAAGAAACTACACCCATGAATCGAAATGTGTCGAGTCGAGGTGGCCCTAATGCCAACGCTATACGGACATCATTTACTAATTATTTTGTTTCAGATATTGGTTCCGTTCCGTGGCAGGCAGCAGCTATAAAATAAAATTTATCAATGCATTTACATTTTATCAATAAAACATTAAAAACTCACCGTACTGTTTTCTTTCTTTTTCATCCAGTTCATCGAAGTTTGGTTTCAGTATTAAACATACTTCACGCCATGCTGCTAACTTTAAGTTTTTGTCTTTATAAACGTCTTCGGTCTTATCCCACAGAACAGGTCTCTCTTGGACAAGCGTAATTAAAGTTTCTGCTTGAATATCCATGCTAAACGTCTACTTTTACCAGAACATGCGAGCCGAATGACGTGAGTGGAACACGGGCGGGGCGAGGGGAGCACGAGCAGGGCGAGCGGGGGACAGATACCGGCACAAACTCGTTCACATTACTCCGGGCCCGGTCGTTCTACCGGCAATTCGTAGTGACAAAACGTTCGGTAGAAATGCCGGGCTCGGCAAAAATGCCGGACCCGGGATAATGTGAATAGCTTCATATAAATTGTACAGCCACTAGCTCTTCCGGCAGATTTACCGGCGCGGCAGATCTGCCGGTCCGGCGTAGTGGGAACCCGGCCATCAGGTACAAAGCCCTGCGGAGATGTCTGAGCAGTGTCGTAAATAGGGGCACTCCATTCTTTCGACTATCATCCGTAAGATGTTGCTGGAGCTGCCCCGCACCCGGCGCACCAAAGACGCGCACCGCTTTCGCATAATGGCGAAAAAGCAATCCACCCGCGCCTCTGCAAACATTCCTGATGCGCTGCAGAAGCGAGGCAACCCCAGCAACACCCTAAATGCGTTATTATACTGCACCCGAAGCCAGTTGTATGCTTGTCGAGTGAAACTGGCCCATAGGCTGCACGTGTAGAAGTTAGTGCAATATGCTCTGAATAATGTGACTTTTACGTCATGAGAACAACGTACAAACCGACGAGCCAGCATATTTGCTCTCACCGACAATAATGATGACCGTGAGGCCCTTTCTGCACTGCTCCGGTCCGGCGTCGGAAGCCGGAATGAGTCATTAAAAAAATATCGGAAAGCCGGATTGCGCTTCTCCACTATATCCGATCCGACAATAACCGATACTTGTATATTTATCATGCAACACTGGTATTAACTAAAATCCATATACTTTATTTTATTAATAAAACGTTCTAAATTCTGAATATTTTATTGCCCTGACAAGTTTATTACTTCTTTAAAATTGTCTATCTTGAAATATTATAATCTACTTAATAAATAGTTCACTAATACTTAATAACTATAAATAAATAAACCTATGAATAATAATTTATAACCTCTTGGATATACTTGGACCGATAAAACACCGCGTTCCGATCTAGCAAGTTATCGGATCGTTAAAAACCGGATGCCGGAGTAGTGGAGAAGCACGTAAGTACTGTTGTGAGTTTCTAAATCGGATCGGTTATTAACGTTTGCCGGACCGGAGCAGTGGAGAAACGGCCTTACGGTTAATATGACGTCAATGAATCAGACGTAATTAGAATTAATTAAATCAAGTTTTTTACATATGGTTTTTACATGTCTGCATACGTAATATACATAATAAAAATAAATAAAAATAGCATGTATTCGAGTACAACAGCAGTGTTGGCCTAGTGGCTTCAGCGTGCGACTCTCATACCTGAGGTTGTAGGTTCGATCCCCGGCTGTGCACCGATGGACTTTCTTTTTTGTGCGCATTTAACATTCGCTCGAACGGTGAAGGAAAACATCGTGTGGAAACCGACATGTCTTAAACCCAAAAAGTCGACATGTGTCAGGCACTGTAGGCTAAACCTACTAGCCAAATAGATTAAAAAATGATAATGAAACAGATTCAGAAATCTGAGGCCAAGACCTAAAGAGGTTGTAGTGCCACTGATTTTTTTTATTCGAGTACAACATAACCAGGATTACATTAGGTCCATGTTATGTTTAAAAGTAATTCATGACCTTTGACGGAGTGAATGCCTTTGTCTTGCATTTGCCTCTCATCTTCGCTATTTCCAATATTTCACCGCTATCTTTATTTCATCTTCCCAAGTTTCTGGTGGGTGACCTCTCTTTTCTCTCTGGGCTATTCCAAGTAAGGGTCTTTTCTTTTATAGAACAGGGGGCAAATGGGCAGGAGGCTCACCTGATGTTAAGTCATACGGCCGCCCATGGACTCTCTCAATGCCAGAGGGCTCGCGAGTGCGTTGCCGGCCTTTTTTTGATCCATCATTACAAACGCGGACAATGTAGTCCATTTCCAGTTTAACTTTTTGGATTGATACGTCTGTTGTGTTAACAGACGTTATAAATACCGGCAAACATCTTAAACAAATGTCAAATGAGTGACGTGTCGATCGTGTGATGGGTAAATCAGTTGACGTTCGTGTCCCGCGCTGCGCAAACTTTCCCCCACTCCCTTGTTTAATGCTCAAGAAGTTTGCCGGTATTTATACGTACGAAAGATAATATGTTCGTACAATTTATTCATATTTTTATATTATGAAAAATAATTAATGTTATAAACATATTTTAGTTCTTATGAAGTAATCGTTGTGTTAGTTCCTAGGTTAGTAACTTGAAAGTTGATTTTTTTTTACTAAATTCTTAAATTTAGAGTGATTTTTTTTCGTGTTCTCTATTAAAAAAATCTTGTTATTCTATAGTGATTTCTATTACCTTTTGAATAAAGTTCAAACTTACTTGGAATAAATTCGGTAAACCAGTGCTGAAGTCCTGAGACCAATCGATGCCGTCGTTCAATGTGATGACAGTTGTTTTGTGTCGGCTGTTCTGTAAGTCAAGAAAAGTAAATTAGAAAAAAAAAAAGTTAAATAAAACTACAAAACACGCTTTTAAAGCACATCAAACTAAAAAGTGAAGAATAATTCCTAATTATATATATAACTTGTTATAAGAATAAAAATCTTACTGTGTTTCCATAGATATGGGCGTCAGCTCTTGGTGCGATGGAATCGAACCTGTAACATAAAAAGTTCTATAAAGTGCAGTTCCTTACAGCAGTGCAGTAGTGGCTTCAGCGTCCAACTCTCATCCATCACGCTGTTTCTGAATACTCTTTAACTCCACTCTGGTCAGCCAATTAAGCCTACTCCTCTGCAGACGAGTAGGCTTAATTGGCTGACCTCTGCTAATTTTCTCATTCCCATCCCGCAAGGGGCTTGGTTTTAGCTCACCGGGTCACCATTCCCCGATTTGTCGACCGAAGTTGCTAGTGATAAGTTCTTACTGTTCTACTTATAAGAGTTTCTAATTTAATCGGTACGTTCCCCCCAAATATATCCCTTCATAGCCTGATGATAAGATATTCCAACACAAATCATGACAACCTTACCTGACTTCCATATCGGTGCGTCCACCATTACGCTTCGTGACTGTAATACCAGATGGATCGGACCAAACGGAAAATGCGAGGAATATTATAGAATCCACCTCTTTCTGGCTAATTTTCGAAGAATACTGCGTTATTTTGTACGTGAGATGCTTCTTTGGCCAGTTACCTGTAAAATAACAATAAGTTCATTAAGCAGTACATCAAGAGTATCGCTAGACGATTGATCAGGGTGAGTGGAGAGCCAGTAGAAGTAAGTGAAGATGATGGGAAGAGTTGTATAAAGCAACTGAAATCTCCAACGTGCTCTTGCCTGCACAATGAGCAGACATCTCTTCATCTATCACTACCGGCCCCCTGGCGAATCAAATACTGGCTACGAGGCCCTTGTCTCCTGTCGCACTGCAGCCCAGGGGGGTAAATAGAAGTATACCGGCGAGTCGTGACCACACGGCAACCACAACCACTCTTTCTGTATCCTTTCTCCTACTATTTTTTCTTGGGTATTTAACGTTACATAAATGAATCGCCTGCTGGTGAGTATTGGTCACATGGGGATATAATTGTTTAATAGTGGAAGACAGACGTGCCAAGTAGCGTTAAGTTACTGTTCCCTGAGAACCTTTGGTAAATGCCCCCTTATACAGGTTAAAACAATTACAACAACAACTTCCTTTGGTAGAATAGGAGTACCCTTTTTTAGTTATTACTAGCTGACCGGGCACACGTCGTTTTGCCATGTATATCATTTATAATAAAAAAATAGGGGTTGATCGTAGAGGGATGACAGTTAGGGGTTGTATGTATTTTTTAATGCTGTATCATAAAAAAATAGAAATTAAAATTTTTGTCTAAAACATAAAAACAAAATTTAGGGGTGGACTACCCCTAACATTTAGGAGGATGAAAAATAGTTGTTGGCCGATTCTCATAGATACCGGATAAGCACAAAAATTTCGGAGGAGTATGGCAACGAAAACTGTGACACGAGAATTTATTTATTAGATTAAACTAAGTTTCGTGCCTTTTACTTCGGATAATTTACGTCTTATAATTTATTTATATTCATGAATTCCTAGTTATCTATATGCCCTTTTATTATAAAAGCTTGCCAACGCGCAACGCTCCGCACACTGACACATTTGACGGCTCATTGGTCTAGTGGTTAGTACCCCTGACTGCGAATCCATGAGTCCCGGGTTATATATGTATGTATATCCGTTGCCTAGTACCCATAACACAAGCTTCACCAGCTTTGCATGGGACTCGATCAATTGGTGTGAATTGTCTTTAAAAAAAAAACACATTGGTAGGTAGTTGTACCAATGTGTCAGTGTACGGAAATGTTCTTGAAAAATATTTAGGCTTATAGTTAGGCAAACAACAAATACAACAAAATAAAATACATCCATTCATAAATAATAAAAACTAAAGGACTCTGATTTCAAATTGTGAGGGGAGCTATGGATATCCAGCCAGACCTAGCTCGTTTATCAGAATGTTCAATCTGGATATCGGTGAGTTTTGGCCCAAACACGTTCTGAAACGGGCAAATGGGATGATGGAATGGAGTATCTAGAGGGTACACAAGGATTATTTAAAAGGTTGGGTCTTAAATGAAATCCATCAATCAATTTTCTACGATTCTCGAATGACAACATCTTAAAGACCAGATTAAGGAAACAGCTGGTACATGGCAGAGACTGGCATAGTGCAGAGAAATGGCGGGAATTGGGAGGCCTATGCCAAAGATGGCGTTTAAGTAAATGTTACTTTACCAATAGTTGTATATCTCCTTCTTCTCATACCAACAGATGTATCTTTTGCCTGACATCTGTCGCGGGTCATCATGTTTTTGGTTGCATCATCCAGCTGACCTGTGAACGGAATTATAAAAACTTAATATAAAATTTTAAAACCACTTTATTATTAACCACGTATCCCATACATGCGTCTAAAATATGGCGAGGGGGCTACTTGTGGTCGTACTTGTAATTCGAGTATGTAATGTTAGTTATTTCGACTATGTATTTGCGTGTTGTTCCCACGAGAATGTAAGTGCGTGCCCACTTGCCTCCCACGTGAAAATCTTTGTTTTTAATTTATTTTATTATTATTTATTACATAAGATGTCATGTGCCCCCGTTGTGAAAACCGCTGTGTGAGTTCGAAAAGTGAGTTACAGAATCGCAAGGCTGGCCTAGAGATAACTGCAGTACTCCACGCACGAACTTGGCTGTTCCTTTAGTTAGTTTAGTTTAATTAAATAAAAGTTTAGTTAAAATACCTTTGACCTGAGTATTATTTCGAAGTGACTTTTTGTTTCAGAGACAATAACAATAAATAGGACGAAACTAGAAAATATAGAATACAGTGTGAAACAATTAAAATGGCGATGGCAGACGATACGATAAGAGATAATACAGGTAAATGAACTGCTTTTGGAGAATGGTATCAAAATAAACCGAGGAAGAACATTGTTCCTATGGGATTACGATCTTAAAAAAGTAGCAGGCCCGCCATGGAGAAGAACAGCCCAGGACAGACTACAGTGGAAAAATCTGGAGGAGGCCTAGGTCGGAAGACAAGCACACACGGAGGAAGATTTAGTAGCTAATATTAAATATCAAAATATGTAAAATAATAACATGTAAAATTATGTTAACCTACATAGTAATGATAAAAATAATTAAAACAAATTAGAAAAGTTTGGTTTCTGTGGCAGTGTACCTTTAACGCTGGCAGCATTTCCTCGCTGTGTTGCGATACTTATTCGTTAAGGAAAGCACCAATTCTAGGGTCACCGGTATTATCTACCAACCTAAATATCTAATTAACTGTGCACTTGAATCCCACGGCCCAAGAGTGTCTCCAAAGGGAACAAAATCAAAGGAAGAAAGTTATATTTAAGCCGTTTATTATTTTCCTGTTTTTTTTATTCATAAGATTACTTTATTGTATTATTATTTACTTGATTTAGATATCACAAAGGTGAAAACATTATTTTATAAGTCAGTTGAGTCATTTTATATTTAATTTAAACTGTGTTATCGCAGGATGCATGACTGATTCATACTTAAACGTACGTTTCATTTACTCCATTTTGCCACAATTGAATCATTGTTCCATTTTCCTGTATATTCCCAAGTATGATTTAGCTAAGAGGCTGCGAATGTTTATTTTTAATAGCATTTCCTGCCAAAGTCGTATTCCTCTGTGTATTATTAGACCATTTTTTCACTAATCTTCTACAGCTTTTAAAAACCCCATCTGTTGTGTTTTGGCCAGGCCGCTGGAGTCACTAGGTAAGCAAGATTTCGTTCGTTCGTTCAGCTTTTAGTGACCACTATCCACGTCGTATTTTTTTAGTATTGTTTTTGAAGTGTAACTTCTTTAAGCGCATGAGGTTAAATTTTGACGGTTGAGCAATAATAATTATATTAGCGTCACGAAGTTGTGCAGCGTTTTTGTCGAAGAAACGGGAGAGAGCGATTGAGACCGATTGAGAGAGAGTGAGAAAGGGCGAACGTAACATGAAGCAAATAGCCAAGGAGCGGGATTAATTTTCGACACTTTTAATATTTTAATGGCAATTAAATTCATTAAATTCCTAAAATATCTTCCCTTTTCCGTCCCTCTAAGTCTCGGAAATCTAAAGTTTTAGATTTGTATAAATATGAATAAGACTTAAAAATTAGTTTGCCAAAGTTTTTTGCCAATCTTTTGGTAAGTTTATAAGTTTTTCTCGACTTTGTCTTTTTTTTTGGGATGGACACCCCATTACACTTAGGGGTTTGAAATATAGATAGTAGCCGATTCTCAGACTAACTGAATATGCATAAGAAAATCATAAGAATCGGTCGAGCCGTTTCGGAGGAGTATGGGAACCAACAATGTGACACAAGAACTTTATATATACTGAGATTATATATTTGACATATTAAACTTTTATGGACGGTATTTTATTTAAGTGATTTGCCCGTTCACATATATAATATATATGCTTTATATATTTCGTATAGTGATCACCCCTACTTTTCTAACAATACTTTTTATCTATGGCTTTAAAAATAAACATTACAATTCGATGGCAACACAACGTTTGACAAATGACATTTAAAAAATCAATGATATTTCTATTAGAAATCCTACCTGATGCTGGAATTTGAACGTAGTTCTGGAAGTTACTCAGAGCGTTGCTGAAGTCGTCGTCGTTCACATTTGTGTTTCCGCCATGACGCCTGAGGCTGGATCTTCTCATGTAACCGTACTTGATCAAGTAACCCTGAAAATTAAGCCCATTGGTACAAAAAAACCGTTTCACTGTTTAAACATAATTACGGACGACACAGTAACCGCACATTACGACGGTAATTCTGACGAATGTCTAGAATGTAATACCACTATGGAATGGAATATTTTGACGATGTGTGTCAGGCACTTCAGGCTAAAGCGGTGCCGTTATGTAGCCGCAATTTAGCGTTGGGTGACGTCACCCATACGTTGTCTATAAATAACATCGGAGTAGGTTTCCTAGAGAACGTTGAATGTCACCGTAACGTCAAATAGCGGTGCTGTCATTTGCATGACAGCCGTTATAGCGGTGGTAAACATTAGTTTAACGTTTTTCGCGTGTAGCGGTGCCCATATTAAATTAATACAATGAGTGGAAACGTGGGACGAGCGAAAATGATTGTTCTTTTGCATTATGTTAAAAAGTCAAGACGGCCGTTATTAACAACCGTAAAATGACGGCCGTTAACAACGCTTTTCTAAGAAACCTAAGCTTTATCAACTACTTGTCTATTATATTGTGAAATGATAATGAAACAGATACAGAAATCTGAGGGCAAGACCTATAAAGGTTGTAGTGCCACTGGTTTAATTCCTTTTTTTTTTTGTTACATTTATTTAGTAACATTATTGTAAAATATGAATTTATATTTAGTATTGATAAATTTAAAAAAATAAGAGAGGGAAAAGATAACAGACCGATTAAAAACTTATAACGAAAATACAGAAAATCATATTTTTTTTTTTTTTTTTTATAAAACAGGGGGCAAACGGGCAGGAGGCTCACCTGATGTTAAGTGATACCGCCGCCCATGGACACTCTCAATGCCAGAGGGCTCGCGAGTGCGTTGCCGGCCTTTCAGGAATCGGTACGCTCTTTTCTTGAAGGACCCTAAGTCGAAATGGTTCGGAAATACCTCAATGGGCAGCTGGTTCCACAAAGTGGTGGTGCGCGGCAAAAACTGCCTTGAAAAACGCTCAGTTGTGGAACGGCGGACGTCGAGGTGATACGGGTGGAATTTCGTACTCTGCCTCGACGTCCGATGACGAAACTCAGCTGCAGGTATTAATCCGAACAACTCCTCTGAACACTCTCCATGGTAAATGCGGTAGAAGATGCAGAGAGACCCCACATCTCTACGCAACGCCAAAGGATCAAGCCGCTCGGAAAGGGATTGGTCGTCGACGATTCGAACCGCTCTGCGTTGAATACGGTCAAGTGGAAGGAGCTGGTACTGGGGAGCCCCCGCCCAGAGGTGAGAGCAGTACTCCATGTGGGGCCGAATTTGCGCTTTATATAGTTGCATGCGGTGGCCCGGAGTGAAGTACCGTCTCGCCTTGCTGAGCACACCAAGCTTTTTGGAGGCTAATTTAGCCTTTCCCTCCAAGTGACCGCGAAACTGAACGTCGTTCGATATGTCAACGCCAAGTATTCCAATGCTGGCTGTGGCTTTAAGAAGAGTGTTTTCTAAAAGAGGAGTAGCGACAAAGGGTGTTTTTTTAGCGGAAAACGCGCAAACTTGTGTCTTCTTGGGGTTAAATTGGACTAGGTTTAGTCTGCCCCAGTCTGAGACTCCACGTAGAAGAGTTTCGACTTCAGACACAAGTTTGTTCCGGTACTCATCGACAACTGCCCGAGAAATACCTGCCCGGCCAGTGTAAAAAGTATCCCCAGTGCTGTCATCCGCATAGCAATGAATGTTGCTAAGTTGCAACATATCATTGATATGCAGAAGAAACAAGGTCGGGGATAGAACACAGCCTTGTGGGACCCCCGCGTTCAGGGGTTTAAGGTCGGAGCATGCTCCGTCGATGACGACCTTGATGCTCCGATCAGCCAGAAAGCTGGAGATCCAATCGCATAATTTCTCGGGTAGCCCATAGGCTGGAAGCTTCGAGAGCAGTGCTCTGTGCCACACCCGATCGAAGGCTTTCGCTATGTCCAAACTAACCGCCAGCGCCTCCCCCTTGGACTCAATTGCCTCTGCCCATCTATGTGTAAGGTATACAAGAAGGTCACCAGCCGAACGACCACGACGAAAGCCGTACTGATAATCGCTAATCAGCTGGTGGCCCTCTAGATACCTCAAGAGCTGGCAGTTAACAATGGATTCCATTATTTTGGAGAACAAGGAGGTTATGGCTATTGGGCGATAGTTGGACGGATCAGAGCGATCGCCTTTTTTAGGGATCGGATGTATCGAAGCGGTTTTCCAGCACTTCGGGACAGTGCCAAGCGAGTACAGGTACCGGAAAAGGCGCGTTAAGACCGGAGCCAACTCAGGAGCACAAGTACGCAGCACAATTGGGGGGATACCATCCGGCCCGCTCGACTTATGAATGTCCAAGGAAGATAGTGCTCTGCGGACAGCACGTTGCCGGAATGTGATTTCCGGCATCGAAGAATCACACCGCGAAATGGTCGGTGGTGATCTTCCTCGGTCATCCAAAGTCGAGTTGGACGCGAAGAGACAGCCTAAAAGGTCGGCCTTCTCCTTCGCAGTGTGGGCCAGCGAGTCATCCTCCCTGTGCAGTGGTGGAATAGCGGGCTGACAAAAATTCCCTTGGACAGCTTTGGCGAGAGACCAGAAGGCTCGAGTCCCTGAAGGGAGTTGGGCCAATCTCTCGCCAAATCTGGCAATGTGCTCTGACTTTGCCTTAGTGATTTCCCGTTTGAAGGACCTGGAGGCTGAGTTATATGCTGTTTTAAGTTCGCTGGTATTGGCATCACGAGATTTCGCCGCTTCCGCCCATGCCTTAAAGCATTCTCGCTTTCGACGCGAGGCCGCCTTGCAAGAACGTTTAAACCAGGGCTGAGACTTGCCACCGATCGGCACCGCAGAAAATGGAATAAAGAGTTCCATGCCCTGCAGAACCACTTCGGCGACAGAGGCGGCGACGGAATCTGGAGCTTCCGGCGAAAAGCACATAGGCCCCCAAGGGTAGGACGCAAAGAAAGACCGCATCCCGTCCCAATCTGCTGACTTATAGTGCCAAATACGGCGACAACCCATAAAGCGGGGCCGTGAAGGGCGCGTAGATGGCACAGTACTCCGGACCACACAATGATCTGATGAACCCAATGGCGGGTCAACAGAGACTTGATAGTTCTCCGGATGTGAAGTCAGCAGAAGGTCCAACAAAGAGGGTTTATGACCATCCACATCTGGTATTCGCGTAATCGCAGGGACCATTTGTGTCATGTCGTAGGCTAAAGCAAAGTCGTGAAAGGATCTTCCCGCGTGATCGGTAGTTTCAGAGCCGAGCCAATCGGCATGGTGGGCGTTAAAATCGCCAAGTATCACGATTTCAGCGGTAGGAACCCTTTCGAGCAGGGAATCTGTAGCCATTTGGATGTGCTCAATGAGTCGGTCAGTTTCGGTATTTCCGCTATGGGACCTATACAGGCATGCGTAGAATCGCGGATGGTCATCGCAGTCTACGCGCAGCCAGAGGTTAGATAGGTCCCTTCCTTCAAGCGTCCCGAGGCGACGAGAACAGATATCCTCTCTGACGTACACGCAAACTCCCGCCCGCGGCACAAATGAATGTTCCAATTTGTACCCCGGGTAGGAGAGGTAGGAAGTATCAGCCGGGGAGGAAATCTGAGTCTCGGTAAGAAAGAGCAAGGCCGGCTTCGCAGTCTCTAAATGGTAGTGGACTGCGTTGATATTGGTATTGAGCCCCCTAACATTTGTGAAGTCCACGGCGAGTGTGGACGGGGGTGCCTTTGTAGGATTGCTCCGTTTGCCCCGAGAACGATTAATGTTATTTTTACCGAGCGCAGAATTGCCCCCCCCAGAATACGAAGGGCAGCCTGTGCGTCCACCACCGGGCGCAGAGTGTCCCGGTGTTGGACGCCCAGAGGGGGATTCTCCACCGCGAGCGCGTGTGGTACCCCCCTGGGGTAGATTCTGTTTTTTATTCTGCACCTTCATATTTCTTGTAGAGGGGGGGGGGAATGGGCTCCGGGAGTCTCTCTCACCGCACGAAACGCGAGTACAATAAGGCAAACTTATTGCATCACTTCACGCCGGTTTTCTGAGAGACAGTGGTACTGCCCCGGTCGTGCCTGCCCATTTGGCTGAAGCCCGAAGGCAACAGCATGGCACTCCCACTAGGAAGGGGTTGACTGATTGCACTGATGAAATAACCTCTGTCACAGGTTATTTCACCAGTGGGCGATGGGGTCGTCACGTCCCGACGCCAAAAATATCCTATATTTTGCCACTGAATTATAAAAAAGAAACCACAAAAAATTGACGGATCAGTGAATCTTTCGTTATGATTAATGCAAATGTTCACTTAAATTTAATTAACTTGCCAAGTTTAATTACACTTCTTAAATATTACAAATTAAATCATGTATATATTGTGTGATTAAATGTAAAAAATCGTTCAGGAAATTTTAGTTACTGTAAAGAGATAAAAATTAGGGGCGCTACAACCTCTTTAGGTCTCGGCCTCAGTATTCTGAATCTGTTTCATGATAATTTTTAAATCTAATAGTCAAATAGGTGATCAGCCTCCAGTGACTGACACACGCCGGCGACTTTTTGGGTCTAAGACATGTCGTTTCCTCACGATGTTTCCCTTCACCGTTCGAGCAAATGTTAAATGCGCACATAGAGAGAAAGTCCATTGGTGCACAGCCGGGAATCGAACCTACGACCTCAGGTCATTTACTAACTCTTGCGGCTAGCGCCCCAAGTGGGCGTCAATAACTCTTTGTACCTAGCTTATGTACGACGGCGAAGGGTAATTATTTTCGATACCAACGGCCAGAATCTGTGGTGTGATCCCCTTTAATAAAGACGTTTTTATTTATTTATTTAGTTATCAAGCCCACGACATCACACACAGCCCTGCGATTCTGTAACTCACTTTTCGAACTCACACAGAGGTTTGGCATTTTATGATTGGGCATTTTGATAAACAATAAACTATAAGCTCCCACCTTTTCAGAAATTATTTCACAAAAACTTACATCCAAAATTAATGACAATCAACGCAAGCATAAGTTTCTCAAAAAAAAATCAAATAAAAATTAAAAAAAAAAATACAACTAAAACACACACGACAATACAAGCACACATTAAAATAAAATATTTTTTTTAACGTAAACATAAAATAAAATTTTCAATAAATTTCATTAAATTGTTGGCACTAAGCAGAAAAAAAAGAAAAATCATCAGACGTTGCTACTAATTATGTACTGTCTCCACTATCGACATCTTTATATCTTCGCAGAGTGAGTTCACAGAAGCGATATTGTGTATCTTATGTATATAATGGTATCTTATATATATATGGCTTAGTACTGTAAGGATAGTGTATCTATTTTTGTGAATATATAAAATAAATGTATTATGTTTTAAGTTAGTTTGTTGGCAAATTAGAGTTTAAAGCATGTTAACAATCTTTCTGTCGCTATACGAGTGTTAAATGAGCAAATAGATAGTCCATGGATAGCCACGGATTAGGTCCGTAAGTTTAAAAGTTACTAAAGCTGGCCGACAATATTTTATTGTCTTTGATTAACATAACCTATACACTTTTAAAAAAAAAACTTTTTAACCGAATTAAAGTTATGTATTATTATAAATTTACAATAATTTTAAATTTATCCGACGTTTGATGTTAAATAATTGTAAATTTATAATAATACATAACTTTAATCCGGTTAAAAAGTTTTTTCTTTAAAGTTTATTCTCATATTCAAAATATTTGCAGCAGTATTTTTTTATTATTGTAATAAAAAAGTACTTTATTTGAAAATCAGTAATTTTATTTATTATTGTAATAAAAAGGATAGTTCTTAATTTCAAAATCAATAATTTTATTTACTGTAATGAGAAGGATAGTTCTTATAAGTAGCGGCACGAAACTCTAGCGCTGACCGTTATTGCGCAGAAGTAAAAAACAAGGTACCTGAGGGGGGCTAGCGGAATGAAGAGCGTCGATTGGCTCTCCAGTCGCATTTTGTCCCCCGCGCGACAGTACACATGCGCAGCAATCCCCTCCACGTATCGGCCAGCGCTAGACTTACGTGCCGCTGGTTATAATATCAAAATCAGAAATTTTATTTGTTATTGTAGTAAAAGAATCAAATTAAAAAACTAATTCTGATTATACTAAGCTAATTGCAGCTCGTTAGTCCGCATCATAAATCAAAAACTTGTTTTAGTATAATTAAAATCATAGGGGGTTACCCATTCTTAACATTTATTGCTTAAAATCCGAGCTTAATTAAGTGGCTGACATCATTCAATGATCAAAACCGATAATAAAAAATGAAATCTATTCGTAAGATATATCTGACGTCTGTAGACCAAGTTATGTCAGTTGACAATTTACATTAAAAAACAAATTAAAAAGGGCCTCATAGCCTAGCGGTCTTATTAAGTGGCAGCTAGGTGAGGGGTACCGGGTTCGATTCGCGGTTCGAGGGCAAGTTTTAATTTAATTTAAATTTCTTTTCGGCCTTTGGGAGGGTTGTGCGGTACCGGGCGAGTGCTTAAACCGCACATGGAGGACACGGTCGAATTTCTAAGGCAAGCAGGAATTATAAAAATCTTGTACTTGACGCTGGCTAATGCACAAACCGTGCCAGAGCTATATAAAAAAAATAATAAAAAAACGCATAACGTTTAAATATCTTGGAAATAAATATATCTTATTTATGCCTGAACATGTATACAGAATAAACTTATTAATAGCTTGATGTATTCGGTGAGCGGATCAATTTTAATAAAAGCAGTTTTAAGCGCCTATCTGACCAAATCCGCTGTTTTCCTAGTAAAAGTACAATCTAAAATTGTAAGTGTAATGTTTTCATTTTTTGTAACATTTATGTGTACTATAATTGTCATACATTTGAGTAAAGATACAAGCAACACATACTGTAGATAGCATTATGTATGATGTGGCTTTAATATAAATAAATAAAAAAGCGTTGTTAAGCGCCTATTACCGAAACCACATTAAAAGAATTTAGAATTTTTTATTAGCTATTTTTTACTAGTAAAAACAAAAATTGTCATGTAATATATATATATTATGAGGCTAATAAATAGCAAAAAATAATAATAATTGACAGTAATTGTCTTAGCTCGTCTGTCCAAATGACCAAAGGAACTATCGTGAGAAAAGCGTCTTAAACCCAAAAATCGATGTGTCAAACATCTAATTGTCTACAAAAACACGGCGAAGATAAACGGCTGCAATATTTACGATTACAACGCTGAATTAATATAGATTTGAGTATGAAAAACCAATTCTATTAATATTAATACACAAACTAAACTTACCGCATATTTTGAATCGTGTGACGATAAATACAGAGCATAGGAAATATTTATTAAACACGCCAGGAACAAATACTGTGTTAGCGGCCCCATCTTGGATGCGACTGTCATGAATATTAGCTTGCAATTATATAAATAAGTTAAGGTTTTTCCTTGTGGAAACGAGTTCCATGTTTTGATGCCTCAGCGGGTTAAACCGCGTGGTTTATAGGGTGACATATGTATGGAATTACCATACAAAAAAGAATATTAAAATAAATCAATCACACAAAAAAGAAATTTAAAATAAATCAATAACACAAAAAAGTGAATTAAAATAAATCAATGTCACAAAAAAGTGAATTAAAATTTTAAACTCACAAAAAAGTCTCACAATTGTTTTTTAAAATCAATCAATCTAAAAGGAGAAGAGACTTGGGCCGTGGGGTTCAAGTGCACAGATTGAAGATTTAAGTTAGGGCCTGGTGTTTTCCTTAACGAATAAGTATCGCTATTGCGATACTTATTCGCTATATTTAGCGAGGAAACGCCAGCTTTAAACACCAAACATTTTAAATTTATTGGAGTTTACTCCTTAAGGAACGATTTGAGTTATAAGGCCCGGTACGGAAATTTTATGAGGAGTAAAATCAAGTGTAACACGAAAAGTTCAGGCGTTATGTGTAACACGAAAAGTTGAGGCGTTATGTAGAAAGAGACAAATGGATTGAACGTCTAAAAGAATGAGATGGAATACATAACACAGACTTTTCTATTTTGAATTCACGTTTTGACAGCCACGTTACACGTTGACAGCCATAATTATTTGAAATGTATATATGTAAACTATATTGGTAATACCATCACTGTAGGCTTTTGTACATAGATTAACAGCTATCGGACATTAATAAATAACGGTTTATTTATTTGCGTATATTACTACAGCACTTATTATACAATATTAAAAAAAATTAACCGTTTTCAATTCAATAAATAAATAAATACCAAAGTAGTAGCAGGGTATATATAGTGACTTTTAGTTATTTTAGTAAACATTATTATATACACCAATTGATGCTGAAAAGCTTAATATTTCCTTAAATATGTCGTTAATTAATCTCGTAGTTTAGTACCTATGTAAGTTCATAGTTAGATTATTTAATTAATTCAAAATATAAGGAAATAATTAATTTATATGTTTATTATCTATAAAGGAAGTGTTTCTTACTGTAACAGAGATTTTACTTCAAGTGTTTAAATTGAATAAACGGTATAGCGCGACCAACGCCTTTCCACTCGTAGATTAAAGCGCCATTTTGAATTATCCCTGACTGGCACATTTTATAAATTCATTTTGAGTTTCATAATCTATATTGATAATAAAAATCGTTTAGTTATATGTGATTATCTATGTACAAGACAGACAATAATAAAATTAACTTTTTGAAGTTATACTTCTTTAGGCGCGTTATGAAAAATTTAAGAGAGTGAATTTTTACGATGCGCGCGCACCGTGACACAAAATTCAGTATGGGTGCCGAAAAAAGAAATATGCGTGGCGTTTGACCATAATGACATTTGTAGTACCTTTTAAACAAATAACGCAGTTTTAATTATTTTTTCAAAGAAATTTAGCAATGCTTTTTCACAAAGACCTATTGTTACTTAGTTAAAAGGTTATGAAACATACCTAGTTATTTAATTTAATTAATAATATAATAAAATAATAAATAATAATTGTTATTAATATTAATTAATAATTGAATAATATACTAAATATTAATTGTTAAATTATTAACGCTTAATATTGATTATTAATTATTTAATATTTAAAAAAAATAAAGAAAGCCAAAGAAGTATAACTTCTTACGCGCGTACATAAGTACACGCACCATTTTTTTATTTTATTTATTGGAACAAATAAAATGTATGTACCGTAAATTTTTCAATTTAGATAGTACCGGTGACCGCAGGGCTGGCACTTTCCTGGCTCAAAGAATAAGTCTCGCAATACAGCGAGGAAATGCTGCCAGCGTTAAAGGTACACTTCCACAGGGACCAAACTTTTAAATTTGTTTTAATTTTCATTTTATTTATTTTTAATTATTTTTATTATTACTTTATAGGTTAAGAAAATTGTAAATACTGTATTTGTGTAAATAAATAAAATTAAAAATTTTATATTATATAATATATTAACATAAATTCCTGCTCGTAGTTGGGTTTGCGTAAGTGTTAAAAATTTTTACTTCAATATTCAGTCAATTTAGATAAATCGATTTTTTTTGTAAAACACGAACAAAAATTAACCCAAGTAGTTTTTGAGTTTATCGTGTTTACAAAAACAGATAGACGCGGCCGGGGACTTCAATTGATACAGATACCGGCAAACATCTTGAACAAATGTCCATGCCTGCGCAAAAGCGATTTTAGGTCCTTCAGGAGAGAGACATGTCGCGTGATTGGTAAATCAGTTGACGTTTGTGTACCGCGATGCGCAAACATTCCCCCACTCCCTTGTTTCATGCTCAAGAAGTTTGCCGGTATCTGTAGTGTATATTAAAATTGTATAGAACAGGGGGAAAACCGGCAGGAGGCTCACCTCATCTTAAGCACTGCCGCCCATGGACACTCAATGCTAGAAAGCCTTGCCTTGAAAGTGTGTTGCCTTCTAAGAATTGGTGCGCTCTTTTCTTGTATAACTCCAATTGGTGACACGGGTGGAACATGGAAGTCAGCGGATGATTAATCCGAAAAACTTCTTTAAACATTCCATGGTAAATGCGATAGAAGATTCACGTCTCTACGCAATCCCAAGATGTGAGATGTTAGAGTAGATCATTACATATTATATAACGAATTAGCTATTAGCTAATGTAACTTTTATGTGTGTTGCCAAAAGTTGTGTATAATGACTTGTGAATAAATTTCCATATTTCCATATTCGCATCTGACTTGTTTTTGTAACTGCATATTTATTTTTTATTTTATTTATGGCTCTGGCACGATTTGTGCATTAGCCAGCGTCAAGTATAGTAATTTTAATAATTCGTGCTTGTCTTTAGAAATTCGACCCTCGACGTGTCCTCCATGTACGGTTTAGGCACTCGCCCGGTACCGCACAACCCTCCCAAAGGCCGACAGCAAATTTAAATTAAATTAAAACTTGCCCTCGAACCGGGAATCGAACCCGGTACCCCTCACCTAGCTGCCACTTAATAATACCGCTAGGCTATGAGGCCCCGTAACTGTATATTACAATTGATTCAGTCACTAGATCACAGACCATAAAAAACTTCAATAATATTATAGTTACAAATATTGTTTAAAATATGAGCTTATAACTAACATAAAATTAGGGGTAGTGGGGTTGCGACGCTAAGATAAGCTAACTCGGCTTATATTAGGGTTTAAAAATCTAAAAGACACTTCAATACAAGCATAGTCGACCTTTTTGGATATTATCGGAAACGAGAATGTTAAATTACAATTTATGAGTGTGGAAAAAACTAGAGGGCTCATTTTGGCTTCAAGTGTACGATGATTGCTTACATTTTAACGGTTCTAATTATTTAGAGCTCGAAGTTTATTGATTATTAGATGCCAAATGCTGATTTGAGAGCGACCGTCGATGCGAAATCCGCTGTGTGACTTCGAAAAGTGAGTTACAGAATCACAGGGCAGACCTTGGAAAACGATTTTGCAGCACTACTCATGTAGTCAGAGAAACTTCAAGAAACTTAATTTGATTCGACATTTTCAGCAACTCCATTAGAGTCCTTTTTTTTAGCAACCTTGCTGTGTATTTTTTTTTGATTCCTACAAAATTTGGTTGTGTGCTGCGCTCCGTGGACCTATTGGTCTACTCCTTTACATTGATTATCGAGTGACTATTTCCTTGGTACCAAGATTTAATTATTTGAAAGGCATTAAAATTTGACAAAAATCTAATAATTTTATGTAAAACTTTCATTCAAAAGTTTCATTTCACCGCTAATGCAATAAATTGTTATATTATAAAAGATATAAATACATGTATTTGTAACTCTATTCTCAATATTGGACCCAACTTTTGTGACAATAACAACATAATCGCGTGATCCCTAGTTTAATCAGCACAGAAACCGCAAATGTTGACGAGTTACAGGGAAGAATTTGCAGTTTCGTTGAATTACAGGAAAACATAAATTATGCTTGAAATTTTAGTGTTAATGGCATCGCCTTCAAAAACTTCTCAGCTTTTTACTAATTTTCCTTAACAATAAAAATAATGTACACAATGTATTTTGTTATAATTTTCCTAAAATTTGCTTATTTTTCTCACGTACTCTATTATCACCTATAACCGTAATGTCCTGTGGAAGTTAACGGTTAGTATAGGAATCTAATGACATTGACATTCCAAATTCCAATGTAAAGTGTAAACACAAAAGTCAAAACAAATTATCAAAACATTGATACGGACTGCTTTAAAATTTATCTTAAAAAAAGACAGTTTCGTCTTAGTTTTAAATAAGATACAAAGCAGTAAGAATGCCTCCAAAAAAGCAAGCTGAAAAAGGCGGGAAGGGTAACGCAGCTAAAGGTGGAGCAAAATCCGGCGGGGATTCAAAAGGTTATAATTGTTTGATGCTTCGTTTAGTTTAGATAAAACGTGTTTTCAATATGTTCTTGTTTTAAATTTAGAATCTGGCGGAAAAGAAAAAAAAGGTGGCACCGCTGTCAAAGTCCGTCATATATTATGCGAGAAACAGTCGAAATGTTTAGAGGCCCTAGAAAAATTGAAAGCCGGTCAAAAGTTCCCTGATGTAGCTGCTGCATATAGTGAGGATAAGGCGCGTCAGGGTGGAGATTTGGGTTGGATGACGCGCGGTTCTATGGTGGGACCATTCCAAGATGCAGCATTTGCTTTACCAATTTCTGCAGTAACAAATCCGGTGTACACTGACCCTCCTATTAAAACCAAATTCGGATATCATATAATTATGGTAGAAGGAAAAAAATGAGTGACACAGTGTTTGAGTTTGAATATTTTTGGGCAATACTACTACTATTTATTATGGAACGGATTTGTTGTTTACAAGAACAATTTGATAAGGATTTTGCATTATTGCCAGATTCACAGCAATCAAATGAATCCCTTATTTCAAATATTGAAGACTTTGCTAATAAAGAGTAAGCCCAGTTCTTTATAATATTTTCGATTACTTTAATTGTATAAATATAAAACTTTATAGGCACTTGGTTTGATTTCCAGCCAGATAATAATTTTGGGTTGGTAGGTTATGCATCAACTCTCATATCAATGAAACACAAATATATTTCCAACTAAAACATATTAATTTGTTTTTCCAGTTTTGGACTAAAACTAAGTTTTCTAAGGCTGTATCGGTTAATGCATATCACAATGCTATTGACATTAGTATATTTCTGCAATATTTGTCTGTGGTTCATTATGATGAAGAAAAATTCAAACAAATCATATGCCTACCGCTTCAGATTATTTTTTCCAGCTAGTTAATTTGTGAATAAAATTTAATACTGTTTAATACATGGTCTTTTATTTGTTACTTTCTAGGTGATATCTGTATTGGTTGTTTGGGTATATTTAAAAATATTATAAAGAATATATATGTATTTACAGTTTCATTACAATATTATTTATAATAGCTTCAGTGGATTAGGTGCAATAATAGTAGTTAGGTTTTTACTCATTATATGCATATTTAATTGCTTGCTTGAGTCAGAATTGTTTATCCAGAGATATTATTACAAAAACAACGATTTGGCAAATTTAAATTACTACTTAGGCATTTCATTTACCGAACATTTTTGTAACTGATTCTGAGTTCTAGGGTGTAGTTTTAGAAAACTATATTTTATCTATGTTAACTGGAAACTACTATGCAAAAATTTTACTGTACAGATTTGATCCAGTCTGAATAAGTTAAAATGGAAAATGAAAAACTTTTTCAAGTTTTTTGTCAAATATATGAATATGAATGCTTGTCTTATTTTCCTCAACTAACATATTATTCCCTCATTAAAACTTGAATTGGTACACTACTTATATTATTTTGCTATATTAGATGTCTTTTCTCTATTATATCAGTTATACATATAACCCAGGGTGGCTTGATTTAATTTAAAAATAAAAACTGACCCATTTTGAAATATATTTAATAAAGGGTCTATTATAAATATAAATAAATAATCGATTCTTATAAATATCTTTATTCAATAACGCATAATAAATTAAGTACTTAGACGTTATAATACTATTGAGGTGAGAAGAAAATTACATATAAAAGTGATGTTCATACTTTGATTTAAAATTAATAAATTTAACACCATGCGAGGGAATACCTTATATACTGAAAATATACATATGGAAACTTTTTTTCTTATTGGTTGATTACATTCGTTATTTTTAACATAATTGTAGTTCCTTATAATTGTATTTTCAATTTCTTTTATTCTTCAGTTATCTACTAACGGCTTTCCCTCCTGTTACTGGATTTGACAATTGACAAGTAAAAATTGGTCAATAAGTCAAAATATTTGAAAGTTCTTCGCGTAACCGCTAGGGGGCGCTGAAATTTGTCATGCAAATTTACATAGATTATATTTAATACTTATCAAACGCATAACAAAAGGTGTGTTAAAATAAGTATACGTTATTAAACTCGTAAATTGGGGTTTGTGTATCGGACGTATTTAAGTAATGCGTCGTTTTCTTCGCAAACAAAAGGTTTGACGTGGTGACAAGCGACGTCGTGCCAGTGGACTCCATCGTTGTAGAAGTTGTTTAGAATAGCGATGCAATGCTCAGCTGCACCTCCCTGGATCAATTCCTGTAAAAAAAAGAAAAGTAAATATTATTTAAGGCGCTATTTTTTGCCGCAGATGACTCCGTCCAAAGTCCTTCTGTTATTCTTACAGCGATACCGACAGCGTTCCCAATCTCATAAAGAGTTTTATGTTTTATTAAGTTTGCGTCAGCGCTACGAATTATAAGAGAACAATATCGAACACCGTTTCAGGGTAAAAGTAAGGACCATAGAAAATTTTGCGCCTGAGTTTTTTTTTAGTAAAATTTCTTAGATATAATTGTATGACAATATGATTTTCCGTACGTATTTTTTTATGCCTTATAAAATACTTGTATATCAATTTGGTATCTATTATCCCCTATATTAAATTACAATTCATAAATGGTACGAGTACATTTTTACAAATATAAGTTCTCTGGAATAAGACGCCTAAACAGAACTAAACCTTTTCAGTTTATAAACCTAGTATTGTAGAAAATTAAGTCAATATAATACTATAACTTCGTCATAATTATTATATAGGCTAGATTGTAAAGCAATCTATTTTGTGAACTTTATTCTAGGAAAACAATAAGTTACCAAATAATTTCGACTTGTATTTCAATATCCAAAACGTCTAGTCTAGCGGTAAAACGATAATCTCAACCTGAGGTGTTATATTATATTGTGTATCTTATGTATTTAATTTTTGTTGACATTATCGTTGCTTAGTACTGTAAGTGTATGATTTTTGTGAATGAAGAAATATCAATGGATTCAGTTGACAGGTATTTGAAATGAAATGACTTAGTTTCCTTTCCGTTCCAGCTTATTTAAATTCATCTTGCGTTAGTACCAATCCAATAGAAATTTTAATTTCTAAATCTATTTGCTTTTCACGTATTTCCACATTAAAGAAAGTTAAAACATCTTTGTGTTACTAATGAACGAGCGAAAATGTCAAAAGAATAATTCGTCTGGTGAAAGTGCCAAACAATGTGACGATGTTGGTGGAATATTGATGAGCCGTGGAAAGTATACGGGTATGCCCTTAGGCAAATAAACGCTTGAACGCTTTCGATTTCATTCGATGTTGCGAAATTATGCAATAATAACTTTAGAGGTGTCAAGGGACACCCGGATGGAACGAAATTCCTTTCGATTAATTTATATGTTTATTGGTATCATAACAGTATGATAGATTTTCTCGACACCAATCTTACGACGAAAAAAAAAGCCAACATCACGAGGTGTTCCCAGGCGGTCACCCATCCAAGTACTGACCTCGCCCGACGTAGCTTAACTTCGGTGATCGGACGAGAACCGGTGTATTACAATAGTAAATAGCAAAAAAGTGTCGTGACAACTTTTCGTAAGAATTTTTTCCGTCTAGCCCACTTGCACAACGGGCGATAAGGAACTTCGTTCCAAAACTACAACGCACAACCTTTTCTCTCTCTTCCTTTTCTTGATCTCTGTATGTTTGATTATCATTTGTCAATCTAATAGGAGAGGTGATCAGCCTCCTGTGCCTGACATATGTCCACTTTTGGTCGAAGGTAGGTTTCCTCACGATATTTTCCTTCATCGAGCAATCTAATGTTAGAAGCGCCCATAGGATTGAACCTATGACCTCAGAGATTAGAGTCGCTGTCAGCCTAGGCTAAAACTACGAGTACTCTTACCCGAAATGATGTAAGCAAGTCCATAATGGCAAAGAGCAGCAATTTTTAGCCCTAAGGTAGCGCTTGTAATAATAATAATTTTTTGCAAGAATATGGTACAAAAATGTGTAAATCGTAAATTCGCATATTCTGCCACACAAAATGGCGCGCAAATTTGTCTTTAAAGGAATTTTACATTTATTTAGTCATATTAATTGGTCATTATTATTTGTACCGTACTCATATCATACGAAAATAATCATTTATTTAATAGTACATTTTTTCCAAAAGTAATACAACAAGTCGATTTTTAAAAAATCGACTTGGTGTATTGTTTTCTAGTAAATGCCATACAAAAGTTGTTTTTCCTAAACAGTTCCAGATTGATTTTTGGCACAGCCAATTTCTTCCCATGTCTACTTGATGATGACAGATGTTCATGCCCGTAAACTTAAAAATATGTATGTTTTTGTGCACGAATAAGGACATAGATAGATAGATAAACCTATTAGATAACCGATAAATCGGCTGGCATGACGGCTCATTGGTCAAGTGGTTAGTACCCCTGACTGCGAATCCATGGGTCCCGGGTTCGATCCGCGGCTGAGACAAACATCGATGTGATGAGTATTTAGTGTTGTGCTTAGGTCTTGGGTGTTTAAATATGTATTTATATGTCTATCTATCTATAATATGTATGTATATCCGTTGCCTAGTACCCATAACACAAGCTTCACCAGCGCAGCATGGGACTAGGTCAATTGGTGTGAATTGTCTAATCATACAAAAATAAAAATATCTGTTTTGTGAACAATTTTTCTCAATAGAAGAAGGTGATCAGTCTTCTGTTCCTGACACCGTCGAATTAAGGCATTTAAGAATTTGAGCCTATTTTTATTATAATAAAACTCGTATCTGAATGTCACCAAGTTTCCTTATAAGGAGGAGAAATGTTTGCAGCAGATTTTAATTTCGTAATTGCAAATATGCCACTTTCATTTTCATTGTATGACATCACCTTATGACTACTATCCAATACGTTACGACATGATGGCACGCATCGTTTCTTATGGTGGCATATATAAGGTCTGTAATACTAATAAAACTTATATGTACTAGCAGACCGGCCAAGCTATGCTGTTGCTAAGGTTTTTGTTATATTACATAGTAGCAAACTATTCAAGGGAAACGGTAGGAGATCACCAGTCATGGGGACCACCATGCTTGGTGGTTATGCAATTAAATTATAGCTTATGTGAAACGTTCGTACTTTCAACACAGCGCCATCTGTTAGAATTGTGACTTTTAAATAATAAACAAATATTTTGCAATAAAATAATATTGCGGGTTTAAATTGAGATGTAAGCTATCCTATCTTTTAAGTGAGATCAAACTGCACACGGTGTGCAAATTTGATTGATATCGGTTCGGTAGTTTAGGAGTCCATAGCGGACTGACAACGTGACACGTAATTTATATATATTAAGATATAATGAGCCGTGTTGGCCTAGTGGCTTCAGCGTGCTACTCTACTCTCAGAAGTCAAATTTGCGCATTTAATATCTGCTCGTAGGAAGAAAAACATCGTGCGGAAACCGGCTTGCCTTTGACACAAAAAGTCGATGGCGTGTGTCAGGCACAGGAGGCTGATACTTGCCTATTGACAAATGATCATGGAAGAGACAGAAATCTGAGGCCCAAACCTAAAAAAGTTGTGGCGCTACTGATTTTAATTTTTTATTTTTTACTTTATTTCATCAGCAGAGGCAGAATACAAAATACCATCCGTATCACCTCGACGTCCGTCGTTCCACAACTGAGCATTTTAAGACAGTATTTCTATCCGTGGAACCAGCTGCCCCGACTTGACTTGGGGTCCTTCAAGAAAAGACCGTACTAATTCTTAAAAGACCGGCAACGCACTTGCCTTCTGGCATTGACAGAGTCCATGGATGGTAAAAAAGTATGGTGGGTATAAACATCAGGTGAGCCTCCTGGCCGTTTGCCCAGTGTTCTATAAAAAATAGAGATTGGTGCTTCTCTAAGTAAATTGTGCTCTCGTATATGAGTCATATGAAATTTGTCATGCCCATAGAAGAAATACCTGTTGTATTTCCTGATGATGATAACATTCCTGCTTATACAGTTCCGTTACTGCATAGAATAATAATGAACTGAAGATGTCATTTACTGTCACAACTTCTAAATATAGCGACCCGGCTTAGTGTACTAACACTAGTAATAATAATCAATGGCGCTACAACCTTTTTAGGTCTAGGCCTGAGATTTATGTACCTGTTTCATGATCCGTTGTTAATCTAATAGGCAAGTAGGTGATCAGTCTTCTGTGCCTGACGTACGACTTTTTGGGTCTAAGGCAAGCCGGTTTCCTCACGATCTTTTCCCTCACCGTTCGAGCGAATGTTAAATACGCACATAGAAATGAAGTCCATTGGTGCACAGCCGGGAATACGACCTTAGGTATGCGAGTCGCACGCTGAAGCTACTAGGCCTGCTCATTAGATATATATATACATGTATGTTTTATTGGTATTACAGACCTTATATATGCCACCATAAGAAACGATGTGTGCCCTCATGACGTAACGTATTGGATAGTAGGTATGAGGTGATGTCATACAATAAAAATGACACAAAAAAAACACTAAGGTTCATAAATTCTAGATATTGGTAAAAACCCCTATATTATTATTATTTGAGTTATTTTTTTTGTAATATTTTATGGTTGCTTGTTTAATTTTTTCCCTTGCTAGCTTGCTTATGTTCTAAAATAATTGAGGTGTGTTGTTATATTTAATTTTCGCGCCTTTTGCTCCATTTACATGAGTTATCTTTTATATCAAGTCTGTTTCTCGTTTGTTTTTTGCCCTACTCTCTACTCTGTGAACATTACTAGCCATTTTATTTTTCAAACTAAATAAAGTCTAAGTTATTTTCCACATATAACTACTTGTTTCCATTAAATATTAAGAATGTGTATGTGTGTAACATTTGTTATGTCATATTTTCTTGTATAATTTTATGCATACACGTTGTTTTAAAACTCATAAATAAATTTAAAAAATAAATTGATCCTAGGGCGAACTATAGGGGTTGCAATCGATGGTTCGATGTTTTGTTATAAATCCCAATTTATAAACAAAATTGCGCTGAATTAGGCACTTAGCAGAAGAATCAAGCCGCTAGATCCAGCGTTAGAAAGAATACTCACCCTGTTGTCAGGCTGTGGTTTCCCAATACCGCCACCCTCGGACCAGTCGTTCTGCTGTCTGTTGGTGGTCGGAGCCAGCTTCTGGAGTTCAGCAGTCCAAAACCACCCGTTGACATCATTGGGAAGCAAATCGGGACGGTTGCAACCCTTGAAGTCACATACGCGTCCAGAAGTCCAGATGTATTTGACCTGGAATTTTGTTTTTGGTTACCTTGGTCTACTTGGCTTCAGGTGCATTAAGAAGTGGCGTCTCGCTACATCTTGTACCGCATTTACCATGGAGTGTTCAGGGGAGTTGTTCGAATTAATACCTGCAGCTGAGTTATGAGGACGTCAAGGCAGAATACAAAATACCATCTATATCACCTCGACGTCCGTCGTTACACAACTAAGCGTTTTAAGACAGTTTTTCTATCTATGGAACCAGCTGCCCATGGAAATGTTTCCGACTCGACTTAGGGTCCTTCAAGAAAAGAGCATACCAATTCTTAAAAGACTGGCAACGCACTTTTATCAATGTAAGTGTCCATGGGCAGCGGTGTCACTTAAGGGAGCGTTCAAGTATTACGTCAAGCAATTTTTGCAGATTATTGACCCCCCCCCCCCCATTTAACGCGCCGTAACGTTTTTCTGTGTGTCACCTAGTGACTCTTTATACCTAAAAGTTGCCATTAAAGTTTAAAAGAAACTGGAAAGTTTAAAATAATATTAACAATAACAGCTTAATTTAATAATAACGTTTTACAAAAGGACCCCCCCTCCCCCCAAAATTCGTTACGTAATACTTGAACGCTCCCTAACATCAGGTGAGCCTCCTGTCCGTTTGCCTCTTGTAACATAAAAAAGAGCTTCATCGCCAACGAACACGTATGCGCTTTCTATTTCTGAAAATTCGTGACTCGAATTTTAAAATTTCTATATTATGGAGGCCAAGGTTCGGCCATTGTCATGAAAAACTCTTGCGCAGGTGCGAGAAAATGGACACGGATATACGCATTGTATTACGTTTAAATATGTTAAGTGGAGCATTTGCCTAGTTTCTAAAAAGTATTTGGTTTAGAATTGCTCCATTCCATATATATTTAGAATGAAATGTTTTCTTATTTAAAAACACATATGTATATGAATTATATTACTATAAAATTATTCTATAATCACACTCGTGATAATAAACTATTTTCCCTCCAATTGCTAGGCATCTTGTCATCACCCTTTAGTCTTTTCTATCACAGACAATAGCAAAAATATAACCAAAGAGGTGCTAAGTGTTTATTAGCCTTTTTGCATCCTCGTGTCGAAGATGTTCTCTATACATTCACCTTTTTTTTAAATTGCGTCTTATTTTTTCTTCTAGTATTTTCCTAATAGCACAGGCTACAGCATAAATATAACCAAGGAGGTGCTAAGTGTTTCTTAGCAATAATCTGTGATCATTAATTGAATTCGTTATTTTGAATCCTCGTGACGAAGATGGGTACTAAATCACATATATTTTGCGAAACCGCTGTGACAAAATTGGTTTCATGAATATTATGCTTAATAAAATCATATAATCTTAATATTATCCTACCTTATCCTGTATGATGCGTGCTTTAACCCATTCGTTTTCGTCGCTGGTCTCCAAAGACACGAGATCCATGCAACGCTGTCTACAGAAGTTTCTAGCAGTCAGCCAGTCAACCTCAGTACTGCGCTGAGCTGGGTCCCGCCAGGAGAAGTAATATCCTTTGTCTGCAAGAAATAATTATTTACACCTAAACTAAGGAATAGTTATACTAAAAAAAAAAAAATCAATGACGCTACAAGCTTTTTAGGTCTGTGCCTTAGATTTATGTATCTGTGTCATGATCATTTGTTAATCTAATAGGCAAGGTGATCAGCCTTCTGTGCCTGACGCACGCCCTCGACTTTTTGGTCGGAAGCCGGTTTCCAGTCCATTGGTGCACAGGGGATCGAACCTATGACCTCAGGGATGTGAGTTGAAGCCACTAAGAAGACTGGTACTACAACGAAGTTATTGACTGCTTCGAGAAAAAGAGGGTACCTCTTAGGTACCTACACATGCAGCTATGATGACATCAATAGCACTATATGTAGGAAAAGTGTAAATCAATGTTTTTCCAACGCTATTTACATTGTGTAATAGAATCATGGGAATTGGGTACGAAGTATCAATAGAAAACTTACTTTCCATATTGTCGTGGAAATGTCTTTGTGAACGCGAAAGGAAAACGGCGCTTTTGTTTTTGATAAAAATGTAGGTTAGAGAAAATTACGTTTTGAACATCACAATATTCCACTGCGTTAATAAATTTCTCCCGTAATTCGCAATAATATGATGACGTTCTTACGCCGTAATAAAAGTAAAATAGTACAGAACATTTAAAAAATCATATTAATACATTCAAGTTGAGTTTTTGATATGTTTCTAAAGTTAAAAAAATATAAAAAAAGTTAACGCCCGAACAGGGACTTGAACCCTGGACCCTTGGATTAAAAGTCCAATGCTCTACCGACTGAGCTATCCGGGCCGTGATGGACAACTTGAAATAAAGCTTTAAAAGCTAAATCTTAGTCATGTGTTATTTTAATTTCTTTGTTTTAGTTATATAAATTGTTTTATTTATAAAACCTGAACTACTATTTAATAGGGTCACCGATACCCGTATATCTACCAGGCGCCAACTTAAATCTTTAATAAGCGCCTATACATTTGATCCTTACAATAATTAATTACGATCCTATTGAACTGAATAATATGTCTTATTAAATATTAAATTTAATAAGACAAAAACTTTGTGTTGAATATTAATAATAATTCAGCATTGAAACATTAATTTTTTTTATAAAACAGTTATTTCCGAAACAATTCGTCTTAGGGTCCTTCAAGAAAAGAGCGAACCAATTCTTCAAAGGCCGGCAAGGCACTTGCGAGCCTTCTGGCAATGTGAGTGTCCATGGGCACATCAGATGAGCCTCCTGCCCCTTTGCCTCTTATTGCATAAAAAAAGATGTAAATTGCTAGTAACATTCCTTGGTCTTCAGTAATGTTTTTAAAGAATGATATCTTCCCGGAAACGAGATAAAAACCAGTTCAACGGGACTCTTGATAACGATATGGAATTCCTTCGCTAATCTAACATTTAAAGTGCTTTAAAACTTTCTACGATTTATCTAATGGCCGATTATTATATCCATTTTAAAAACTTAAAGGAAGTTCTATTGTTACTATGTTTCTTACGTTGACCAATCTGGATGATCAAGGTATCACAGGTAACAAACAGCAACATTATACGTGTTAAAATGAGTCACATGAAAATATGTTAGAAAATGGATATTTTTTATGCAGAACTGGAGAGACGTATGGCCATTTTTTTTATGGCTCTGGCACGGTTTGTGCATTAGCAAGCGTCAAGTATAAGATTTTTAGAAATTCGACCATGTCCTCCATGTACGGTTTAAGCACTCGCCCGCCCGCACTACCCTCCCAAAGGCCGAGAACAAATTTAAATTAAATTAAAACTTTCCCTCGAACCGGGAATCGAACCCGGTACCCCTCACCTAGCTGCCACTTAATAAGACCGCTAGGCTATGAGGCCCTCAGCTTTGTTATTTTGATGCATCAACAAAATAAGGTGTGGTTTTTTTTCACGTTTGAGTCGGTTCGTTTCCCAGACGAGACAAGTAATTTTTAGAAAACCTGTCTTCTTTCAGCTAAATATCCTATCTACGATATTTAAGATATGATGGATGGATGGACCCTTGATGTCCCATAAAAGGTGGCTCTTGAAAGGTCATCTCATGAGCTGGTAAGTGAGAGAGTAGGGGATCGATGCATATAAATCTAGCATCGATCCCTATTATCCCTTAATCTACACAAAAATATTTGTCTGGTCCAATACAAGCAAGATTTACAGTTTGCACTATCTGTTTAAAGTCTTGGGGGTGATGAGCAACCCAAATGTTCTTCAAGAACTTGGTTTCTTTGTAGCTAGGAGATATGTGCGAAGGCATATGCAATATGCGGCCGCCGCACGGCGATCTGTAGTTTTCATACTAAATTCATATTCGCAATACACGGACCGCTCGAGCAGTTCCTAAGCAAACCGCATGTTGCAGTCGGTCTTGACTGCCACATGCGGTCCGTCTATGGCCCGCTTAAGGGCCACAATCTGTTGCACAGATCCCCGTTAACAAAGACCTTGCCACTGAATACTGACTCTCCTATTGACATCTTCATATGTTCAGTGAGTGCGTACTAGCGATAGCGATATTGTGTATCTTATGTATTTAATATGTTTTTTTTAATGGATAATGTATGTATTTTTGTGAGTACTTACTGTCTGCATATCTCTCGTGAATGGTTCGTTGGACACACTGTGATGGCACAGGTGGTTCGAGGATTCGGCCATTTTGAAATTGCGCGTGGGCCACAGCCAAAACCGCCAATAGCACGAATTTTTTCATTATCTGTAAAGATGGAAAATCTTTTGAATAATTCAAATATTAAAAGGGATCTACTTTTAGTACCAGTTGCCAAATAAAGGAACGAGAAGAACTGGCAAGAAACTCTCGGACACTCTTCTTAATCCAAGCTGGCGATCAAAGAAGTTATACTGCTTAAATTGTCTTCAAACCACAGCTTTATACTTCCTTTGTAAATAATTATTTTTATCGAACAAAGGGCAAACGGGCAGGAGGCTCACCTGATGTTAAGTGATATCGCCCATGGACACTCTCAATGCCAGGGGCTATAAGAACGCGTTGTATCAGCTTAAGATAACACTGCCTTGAGGGCATTTCTTGTAGGTCTACTGTTTTTTAAGTTCTAATCGGATTAGGCTCTACTGTTACTGCATCCCGTTTAGAGCCATTATTGGTGGCGCCTTAAATAAAAATCCTTTTTCAGTCAGATTGTACTTGTTTCTTTATAAATAAAATAAAACTATATTAGCTTATATAACTAAAAAAGCTTGTGCAAGCGAAACGTACAGCCTTGGCTCGTAGATTTAGTGCAAAAAATGCACACATTGAATCAACAAGGAAGTAGAATATAATGAAATATATACATATATTATGTTCGCTGAATTCTCGTGAAATCTCGTAAAAATCAATGATTTAGTAATTATTTTATTTGTCTATTAATAGCGTAAAACAGTCTAAAAAACTAAAGAAACTCACCGAAAACAAACCTAGAGAAAAAAACTCTTTATTTCATTTATATTAAGGTGCATATATTTCAGAAGTTTTAAATATAACTTATTAATGTCGTCATGACCATGACCTAATGGCTTCAGGGCAGCGTTGCCATAGGTCCCGATTTTGGCGGGACGTCCCGATTTTTTAATGAAAATGAAATGCCCCGCGCAGGACAGACTTTTTCCCACATTTTGGGGTTAACTCAAGACACCACTGCCATGCTCAGAAATGGCACCAGCTCTTTTAACAGCTACCAAAAAAAGATACCAGTTATATCATATACTCATTCCTCAGAGTTCTGACAATTATTTGAAACGCCATAATTGTCTAATGAATACTTTTTTTGGTTTAGTTTTGTTTATTTTTTTTTTATTAAGAAGACAAGTATAACTCAAAAAGTTCCAAAATCCCGCCTTGACAATAAAAAAATCTGGCAACGCTGCTTCAGGGTGTGACTCTCAGCCTTGAAGTCTCCGGCGACCAATAGACTTTTTGTCTATGGGTGCATTTTGATTTATCATCCGCGCGAACGGTGTAAAACATCTTGAGATAACTGGCTTGCGGCGAGTGTCAGGCAGAGGAGGCTGTTCAGTGTTCACCTACTTGCCTTACAAACTCAAACTCAAACTCAAAATATCTTTATTCAAGTGGGTAACCAAGTACACTTTTGAATCGTCAAGTTAAATTAATCGTAAATTTACATTTACTACCAGTTCGCAAGTCAAGGGCGTAGAGCGGGTAAGAAGAACTGGCAAGAAACTTTCCGCCACTCTTTTTAATCGCCAGGTATTGTCATACAAATTCTTTGAACTGGAGCAATTCAATCCCAAGGATTAGGATCATTTAAGTAGTCCTCAAATTTATAAAAAGCTTTGTTGATTAGTTTCCGTTTAACGACAGCTTTGAATTTATTTAGTGATAATACTCTAATTTCGCTTGGGAGTTTGTTGTAAAAACGAATACAATTTCCATATAAGGAGTGGTTTATCTTTTGGAGCCTGGTTGGTCGTACACTCAAATTAGTTCTATTTCGCGTATTATACTGGTGAAAGTCACCATTTGTTTTAAAGTCGTTTATATTTTTTTGGACATACAACAAGGCTTCAAGAATATATTGACCAGATAGTGTCATAATATTTAATTCCTTAAACTTATTCCGTACCGACTCCCTCGGAGAAACACAACAAATACCCCGAACAGCCCGCTTCTGCAGTACATTAACAGATGATCATAAACCAGCTATAGCCCAAACCTAAAAGGTTATATCGCCACTGATTTATTTTTATTTACGTTGTAGGAAAATAATAAAAAGACTAAAAAAGTTATATTTTTACATATGCTTTTTGAACAAAGATGGCCGTTTTAATCCAAAATGTCAAGTGTAAGGTCATGGTCAAAATTTTTATGTTAGAATTATCGAAACAGCTTTCGTTAATTGAGATTAAAATCGTTTAATGCTTCGTGATTTTTTTGGCTTTTATTATAATCCTCTAGAATGAGACAATAAATTCAGACGGCAGAATACGAGATTCCATCCGCATCTCTACTTCGTCCCACAACTGAGCGTTTATCTTAACGTGTGGTTACCACGAGAATGTAAGTGCGTGCTCCTATTTCACCATGCCTCCTGCTGATAGAGGACAAATATTTGTTTTTATCATTAATTACTAAAGATGTTATGTGGAACATGGTGCAATGGTTGCAGCTCCTTACATTGTGCAAAACTAATAACTTGACGATTAAAATAGTAAGTTATTAGTAAGTTCAATAGTCTAACTTGTGATATTGATCTATTCGCCTCAAGCGTGGGGTCCTCAAGGAGAGCTATGTCATCTGAGCTCCTCAGTGGAATGAATGATGAACCATAAGTTTTTATAAGTGTACATATAAGTTATACTAAACTGTTTAGCGTTACTTAGCCAATTTTTACTTAGTTTATTACTTTCTTTGATATATAGTTATTTAATTGAATAAAATCTTTTTATTGTTACCAATACAATTAATATTATTAGTACTTAACTATTTGTAAAGATTTATTTAATATTGTATTTAGTAAGTAAGTTAGTAATAAGCTGTAAATCTTTCTCAATAAATTTAAAAAAAAAAGTGGCGGAGAGTTTATTACACACTACAACTGGAAATACTGCCAGCGTTGAAAGTACACGGATCGAACCTTTTGAATTTGTTTAAATTTTCTATTTGTTAATTTAAATTTTATAAATGACATTTGCATGCCTTATTGCATCTGATTGTGTGGTTTATTTATAATCAATCAATATGAATGTTTAATTATTACGAAATAGCTTAGATCAGGCACCAGACATGGATATTACTAATAGCGATATTTTTAACAAAGTTATCTGAAGTTAGCGAAAGTTAGTGGTACCGTATATTACAGATATTTTAATAAATCAAGTTTAATATCTCGCTATTATAACAGTTATTATGTTGAGAGACCGGTCCTAGCTAGGGTTACAATAATTTAAATTATTTTGTTATAAAATTAATGGCGTGACTTTTTAGATCCTGGCCTTAGATTTCTGTACCTGTTTCATGATCTGTCAATCTAATAGGTAAATAGGCCTGACACACACCGTCAACTTTTTGGGTATAAGGTTTTCTCACGATGTTTTCCTTCACCGTTCGAACGGACGCGCTCATAGAAAGTCAATTAGTGCACACCTGGGCATGGAACCTACGACCTTTTACCGTTATTTAATTAATTTTTACTGTTTGGTCTTTCATACTTTAACTGTTGATAAATTGATTATGAAGATGAATATATATTTATTTAGATTGTACATTAAACACCCATTTTCAAAGGTATTCCCTTCAATGTATAGTCATACTGTTACTTAATAAACTACCACAGAAAAACATTGTGGGGGTTCTCAACTTTCCATTTTTGTTTTTTTTTTAAATTTTTTTATGTTACAGGACGAAAACGGGCAGAGGCTCTCCTGAAGTTAAGTGATACCACTCTCAATGCCAGAGGGCCCGTGAGTGCGCTGCCGGCCTTTTAAGAATTGGTACGATCTTGAAGGACCCTAAGTCAAATTGGTTCTGAAACACTCCAGTGGGCAGCTGAACGCTCAACGAAAGCGTACCCTATTTATTGAAGTTTTCTATCCCTTGTAGTTATAATTTAAATATAGTATTAATATCCGTAGTGTGACTGGCGTATTGGGATAGCATGGTACAAAAGATTATATAGCAAACATGCATCCAAAATAAAAATTATAATGGAGTAAAGCTCTATCTTTGAACTTAATGTAAATTTGTCGAATCACGAGTTATGTAACAGTTAAGTTGCATATATATATCTTAGTTAATTATTAGAAGCATTAACAAAATGTAAACAATCATCGCTAACTTGAATCCAATATGAACCCTTTAGTTTTTATCACAATCATATACCAACAGTAATTTACATAATATGTCAAGAAAAGTGTCATCTCGAAGTTAGTTTTTATTAGCGTTCCAACGCCTAATTTATGTTTAAACTCATATTTTAAACCATTAAAGTTGTTACAAAGTGTTTTATGTGAACATATCCATACAAAAGCCGGCACCGAACTTTATTCACGGCTCGACCTTAAAACAGCTTAATTTTTTTTTCTATCGTTCTTTGCGACTTGTATGTAGTACCCCAAGTAATATTTTTTTTCTATAGAACAGGGGGCAAACGGGCAGGAGGCTCATCTGATGTTAAGTGATACCGCCGCCCATGGACACTCTCAATGCCACAGGGCTCGCGAGTGCGTTGCCGGCCTTTCAAGTATTGGTACGCTCTTTTCTTGAAGGACCCTAAGTCGAATTGGTACGTAAACACCTCATGGGGTAGCTGGTGCTACATAGTGGTGGTGCGAAAACTGCCTTTAAAAACGCTCAGTTGTGGAACGGGTGACGTTGAGGTGATACGGGTGGAATTTCGTACTCAGCCCCGACGTCCGATGATAAGGAGGCACATGTCATTGGACCAAAATTAAAATTTAACTGATAAAATACATGCATGATGCAAATGACGTAATAGTCGTAGAATAGTGACGGACCTGACAAATTGAAAAGGTGGGAGCTTGTAGTTTATTGTTTATCAGAATGCCAAATCATAAAATGACTGCTTCACGACTGATTTGAGAGCGACCGCCGATGCGAAAACCGCTGCGTGAGTTCGAAAAGTGAGTTACAGAATCGCAGGGCAGTTCAGGCCATTTAAGACATATAATTTCGTTGTGGGTAACCTGTCAATCTATTTTATTTTGTATTAATTGTATCTTTTCTTACTCTTTAGTTTATACGGAATTTAAATATGTTCTGTGTTGTAGCCCTTCAGGTACCAATGCTAAAGCCCTAATTCCCTAGGAATAAAAAAAAATAAAACATTTTTGAAGTTATACTTCTTTAGGCGCGTTATGAAAAATTTATGAGAGTAAAATTTTATGATGCGCGCGCACCTGTGACACAAAATTGTGAGTGTGATTATAGCGTGCTCGAGCGAGATAGGAATAAACAATCTACAAGTAAAAAGAAATAGAATATGCGTGAAGTTCGTATGCCAAGAATTTTGAATGACCATAATGACATTTGTCATTTACCTTTTAAACAAATAAAGGAGTTTTAATTATTTTTTCAAAGAAATTTATTAATTTTATATTGTGCAATACTGCCAAAGCTACAACATACATAGTGTTTGGTAGAGATGTTCTAAATATATAATAATATATACTTTTAACTAAATAGAATTTATGTTACACTTATTGTAAGAGAATAATAATAAATAATTAATTATTTAATTTTTCAAAAGTAAACTGAACTTAATGGACTATAATGACTCCTTTTCCAGTCTTTGATTATTTAATTGTAATTAATTATTTGCATGCAATCAAAAACTATTTTTAATAATGCCAAAGAAGTATAACTTCTTACGCGCGTACATAAGTAGGTACACGCACCCTTTTTTTTTAATATTGGTATGGTCACTATAAGATGTTGTGTACGTAATAACTTAAGACAAAATATCCCTTAAGTACTGAATAAAACTTGCTATTACATGGATCTCACTTTCTACGGTAGAAGAACTGAGTTTTTTTAAAGTTGATGTCATAAATCACACAAATTCTTAGTAGAAGTCTTCCTAAGTATAATATTTACGAATTATATATGTTAGTTAATATCTTAAACCATGCTCACCCGTTTATAGAAAGCGACCTTGTCGATTAAACCATGGTTCATTCCTCCATACGAATTCCAATTAAATCACTACCGGTTTTGGAGACGTTTTAAGAATTAACTATTCATAATTCGATACGAATATAATGAGGAATTCCTTTCATCATCTTCTTATAAAAACATTATTAAGATATTCTTCTTTAATTGAATTGTGACCAATTTTTGAGGCACGGTAAAGACTTTTATTTTAATTCAAAATTATTAATTGTAAAACATAACATTGCTTTTTTTATTGTTCTACTTCAAATATTACCGCTTCGACTTGAATTTGACATTTGCACATCGCGAATATTTTATTTATTAGGCAATCATAATATAAACAATAAATATCTATAGTTACTAATACATATTAAGTATTGATAAATTTATAGACAAATAAATTGTATTTGATTAAATAGAATTGGAAGAAACTATTTAAAAAAAATTCCCGCGTAATATTACGTCAGTTAAGAGCATAATTTGGCAAAAAGTTATCTGTGTAAAAGTACACTTTTAAATTTGGAATTAATTTAGAATTTTGGACAAGCGTAAACTCGACTAAAATAATAATTAAACCTCCTTCAATTTGCGTTTTAATATTTATAATCTATAATTCCATTAAAAATTCTTTTGCTGTAGTAAAATACCAACCAAAGCTTAAATGCCTACGTAAGTTTATTATGTAAATATAATTTAACTTTTAATATTACGTCATTTATTAAAAGTATACACTAAAATTTAGTTAAAATATTATAAAACAATCGAATTCTTTCTCCGTATAGTTTATGGTAAAATCATGAATTTTTAAATATACTACCTTATATAGGTTCACGAAAGACATAAAAATATTTTCCTACAAAAAATAAATGCTGTAAAATTAATACTCACTGCGTGTACGCGTCCGTTATCGTCACAAACTGATGCGCAAGCTCGCTGCGCTGGTTTTATATTGACAGCCAAGTCCTGGTTCCTGGCCCCGCTCTGTCTGCTATGGCGGCAAAATTGTTGCTATATATAGAACAAAGCACATTTATTTGGTTTATTTGAAATCACGGTTAGAATTAGTTAGTAATTTAATAATTAATTATTACTTACATGAAGTAAAAACAACACTTAAATGATTTTTTTGAGTTTTAGCTTCAGAGTGCGACTCTCATCCCTGAGGTCGTAGGTTCGATCCCCGGCTGAACCAATGAACTTTTTATGTACGCATTTAACGTAAAGAAAAACATTATGACGAAACCAGCTTGCCTTAGAGTTAGACCCAACACGCTACTCAACTTCAAAATTGTACAAGGAAACAAAATTTTTAACGGTACTATACTTAATAGAAATATGCAGACTTTTATGGAAACAAACCCATAACCTTAAACAATATCTTCTCATCCTGTTCTTTACTGAAACAGATATTTTTACTGACCAACAATACTTTAATTACAAAATGCATAAATTTTTGTCAAGTACCGTTAACTTTTTTTTTTTTATAGAACACGGGGCAAACGGGCAGGAGGCTCACCTGATGTTAAGTGATACCGCCGCCCATGGACACTCTCAATGCCAGAGGGCTCGCGGCTGCGTTGCCGGCCTTTCAGGAAGTGGTACGCTCTTTTCTTGAAGGACCCTAAGTCGAATTGGTTCGGAAATACTTGTCAGAAAGGAAGAGACTAGCTAGCCACGATACGGAATCCTAATATGAGGGCTAGTGCACTTTCTTTAGACTTAGATATCCTTTTTACTATGGAGCTGTGTTGGCCTAGTGGCTTCAGCGTGCGACTTTCATCCCTGAGGTCGTAGGTTCGATCCCGGATGCATTTGTGGACATCCGGGTTGTTTGAGAAAACCGACATGTCTTAGACCTAAAAGTCGACGGCGAGTGACAGGCACAGGAGCTACTTGCCTAACAGAGAAACGAAATAGATTCAGAAATCTGAGGCCCAGACCTAAAAAGGTCATTTTTTGTTTTTTTTATTTAAGTAAAAAAAGTATACATCCTTATATAACTTCGTACGGCTGAACTGTTTTTGAATATTTTAAATTTTAATGGTGAAATAATGTTTTAATTCGACCCAGTACATGTTAAATCGTTACATGCATAAAAATAATTTAATTATTAATTAAATCAAAATAATTAAAAATTTACAAATAGACGATAAAACTAAGACAATATACAATATTCTTTACCAACATAGTAATAATAATAATTAAAAATTGATAAATAGAAATATATATATCAAATAGTTTGTTCCCAGGCAGTGAACCTAAACTAGCAACATATTTAACCAATCTGTCAAATACAATAGACATGACGATGACAATATTAAAAATAAAATCTTTTTGAAGTGAAACTTCTTTGTCAGGGTTGGAAAAAAATTTAGTGTAACATTTTTGCGTTACGCGCCATGTTGCTTTTTGAATTCAAATTTCTTTATCGGCGTTAAAATATGACATATATTATGTTTTTGACTTTGAAGTTTGACAACGGATTACATTTTCGACTTGAAATTTGCTAATCGCAATTTGCAGCAATTAATTTGTAAATTGTATGCTAGGCAGTGTATCAAAATTTACTGAGTTTAAAGAAATAGTTTCGGACCTCTAAACTTAAAACAAACCAATTATGGCTCTACGTACAACAAAGGTTTTATATAAGTTTCACTTCTTACGTGTGTACACCTAGTACACGCACACATTTTTTTTATTAGTAGTCTGTGGTTATATGTATTTCAAGCAAGCAACATTTATATGAATTTTGATGGGATGAACATAATATGACAAATTCTGACAAGAAACACCTGTTACTTATGACTGATGTATGATTAGGGGTTCAGTCAACCTACTTCCTGGTATTAAGAGTATAAAAAGATAATTTTTAACAAGTCTGAAATTCCTCTGTACTCTTTTATCAAGTTTATATTGAAGTTATACTTCTTTAGGCGCGTTATGAAAAATTGATGAGAGTGAAATTTTACGATGACACAAAATTAACAGAATGAAGTTGCCCACAGAAGATGCTACGGCATCGACGAATTTAAAAACAACATTCGAATAATAATAGAATTTATGTTACACTTAATGTAAGAGAATAATAAAAAATATTTATTTATTTAATTTTTCAAATGTAAACTGAACTTTATTGACTATAATGACTCCTTTTCCAGTCTTTGATTATTTAATTGTAATTAATTATTTGCATGGAATCAAAAACTAATATTAATAATGCCAAAGAAGTATAACTTCTTACGCGCGTACATAAGTACACGCACTCTTTTTTATATATAATAATACAGTTTAGAACAAAGCCACTTCCCATCTTAGAAGAACGCGTTTTGGCCAAAACTTCACGATATCCAAAGCATTCTGATAACAAGCTAGGTCTGGATATCTTCTCCTCACACTTTGAAATCGATTTTCCTTTAGTTTATATTATTTATGAATGGATGCATTTCCTCTTCGTGTTTGTCAAATTAATTGTATTTTATTTTTCTTGTACTAATGTGTCAGTGTGCCAAGCGTTGGCAAGCTTTTATACATAAATAAATATCATTATATTTCTTGATTAATTGGCTTTCCTATTTCCACGCGAAAGAAGTCGCGCAAGCTACTTTTAATTTTATATTAAATGGCGCCGCGCCTCAGGTTTCTGTATCTGTTTCATTCTGTATCTGTGTAATATAAAAGTAGGTAATCAGCTGTGTCGAACACACGCTGTCGAATTTGGGTGTAAGGTATGGTTTTCTCACGTTGTTTTCCTACACCATACGAGTAGATAGAAAGTCCATGACGAGTCCACGACAACGAATTAGATTTTTGAAGTGAAACTTCAAAAATCGAAAACGTCACGAAGATTTGCAGCGTTTTTGTCGAAGAACGGACGAGACGGATTGAGAGAGACTGAGAAGGGCGAATTTTATAGAAATTCCATTTTTAAAATTAAAATTTCGTAAAGTGAATTTATGAAATATTAGTATTTTATATTTTATGCAAAATTTATTGAAATCTCAAATGACGAATTATTAAAATGCCACATTTACCAACGAAGAAGTAAAAATAAAATTAAATTTGTAATTTGTATAAATTTTCGACACTTTTAATATTTTAATGACAATTTAAATTAAATTCCTAACATATCTTCTTTTTTCTTCAAAAATTTAATGGCCTTCTCCAAATTTGCACAAGACAAGTGAATTCTCCTATGCCGGAAATCGAAACAAATGACGTTTGCTTGAGGAATAGTGTCAAAACATTGTTAGACGTAACTTGAAACGACGTAAGTCGAGGACAATAAAATGGCCACGCGTTGATGTCTTCTTCAAGAATTTATTGCGAATGGCTCTGAAAAGAACATAAGATATATATATCATTGTTTGGCTTTTTGCGATTTATTATTTTGGAAAAGATTTAACTCAAAGGTGACGTAGCATCCTAATAACGTAATTTCTTGCGTCGGCTAACTGTGGAACGTCAATGTTTCAATTATTGGTTTATGACGTTTTACTTACAATTTTAATGGTTATAATGTATATGTCACTGGCCTTAGTATATAAGTTACTTATTTAAAAATGTTCGACGTCCACCAGGACAGGAATACTGTGTCCAGAATATGTTTCCACCACACGAACTTATTTTCTATCTAAGATCATGTATGTAATAAATAAATAAAATAAAAAAATAGTTTTTAATTACTGTAACACTTACAATCTATGGGTACAATCTTTGCGATTACGTCATTATTAAGTCAAGTCAAGTATTCCCTACTAAGGTCATGTATAACGTGCATCTTCTTCTTTCTTACCGCCGATGCCGCCGCCCATGGACACTCTCAATGCCAGAGGGCTCGCGAGTGCGTTGCCGGCCTTCGAAATATATTCTTTCGAATATATTATTATTATTGTATTCATAGGTTGTGATCGTTCCCTGAATTTTTGTCTATTGGCAAAGAATTTTAAAATAATTTCTTATCTTATAGTGTATAAAAAGGGTTTGTTTGCATGCCTGCCGCCGCGCCCGCGCGCGTTTATATTTTTTTTCAATATGGCGGTGCACAGCGCAAGCAACGCGTCATATTTCACATTGACAATTTACTTTCGTAAGTATAGAGATTTCTCCTACATATTTTTTTTACTAATGTAGTACAATAAGAAATTCTAGTATTAGATAAGAGTCTGGTATTTCTTGGTAAATATATGTTTTTTATTTATCGTTTATATTTCATTAAAAAGCATTTGATAAAGGTATCATTATAGTACTTATCCGTCTCTTTCTGTGAAATTATATTTACGCTGTAATAAAAAGAAACACATGACGAGTTTTATTTAGAAATATAAGATTTATTACGTGGAAATAGAATCATATCCTCAGACCTCAGCCTTTAAGCAAGTTTATTATATTGAGCTCGCGAGCTCGTAATTTGCGTTGATATTGTATCTTTGTGCAATGGACGTAATCTATTTGCTTTAATGAGTTAGCGCAGAAATACTCGCTGTGTTAGTCATAAAAAGGCTTTCTCTATAATGACCATTACTCATCCGTGACTGTAGGTCGAAAGTTATGTGTACAATCAACAAACAACCATAAACAATCACAAGGGGTTCGCAGGTAGGCAGCTAGAGGCAACGTCAAACCCCCTTAATCGTCAAGCTATAGTAATCTTAATATATATAAATTACGTGTCACGTTGTTTGTCCGCTATGGACTCCTAAACTACCGAACCGATATCAATCAAATTTGCACACCGTGTGCAGTTTGATCTAACTTAAAAGATAGGATAGTTTACGCTAGTTAGTACCAACGTTTCACATAAGCTATCTACCTTTCACATAAGTTCTCCTACCGTTTCCCTTGAATAGTTTACTACTATGTAATATAACAAAAACTTTAGCCACAGCAAAGCTTGGCCGAGTCTGCTAGTATCTTATAAAAACCAGTAGCGCTACAACCCTGATCTTGGGCTCAGATTTCTGTATATGTAGCGCGATCTTTTCTTCTAATAGGCAAGCAGGTGTCCATCATTCTGTGCCTGATAGGTACACGCCGACAACATTATTACGCCGATTATGCATTTTTAAACTCTCTGAATTATTCCTAAAACCAATGGAGCCACAATCTTTCAGGTCCGGGTCTCAGACTTCTGTATCTGTTTCGTAATAATTTGGTTTTTCTATAAGCCAAGTTGGTGATCAGTCGTGCCTGACACACGCCGTTGAATTTAAGCATGCGGGCTTCCTTACGATGATTTTCTTTACCGTACGAATGTTAAATGCGCTTATAGAAAGATTCTTTGGCGTGATTAGAAGGTATCGGCTATGTATTTGCGTGCTGTTCCCACGAGAATGTAAGTGCGTGCTCCTATTTCACCATGCCTACTGCTGATAGAGGACAAATCTTTGTTTTTTATTATTTTTTATCTTTAATTAACTATTAATTACTTAAGATGTCATGTGCAACATGTTGTAATGGTTGCAGCTCCTTACATTGTGTAAAACAAAAAAATGTGTGCGTGTACTAGGTGTACACACGTAAGAAGTGAAACTTCTTTATGACCTTATTTTTCGAAAAATGATCTACTATATGCAACTTAACGAAATTGGTTAAAAAAAGTTTAACAAAAGGCTTTTATTATCATAGACATGAATACAAATACAATTATTTCATTCTACCTTATTACTACTAAGATTATTACAAAATTTCATTAATTGTAATAGAATTATTACTATCTTTGTTATCGTTATTATATATTTTTGTTATTAATGGCTTCGAATCTCTTCGGATCAACCGTGGTAGGGACAAGAAAAAGATAGCGCGTAACCGAAAAACGTGACGATTTGCTACAAAATTTCTCCCATACGTCGATAAAAAATTCATTCTAACGCCGATAAAGAAGTTTGACTCCAAAAAGCAACATGAAAAACGTGACGCGTAACGAAAAAATGTTACACTAAATTTTTTTCGAAACCCGATAAAGAAGTTTCACTTCAAAAACTTGGCGATTAAAAAGAGTGGCGGAGAGTTTATTGCCAATTCTTCTCTTTTGTCCTACGCCTTAGATTTGAGAACTGGCAGTAAATGTAAAATTAGAAGCATTTAATGTATATTTCTTTTTTGACGTTCATAAGCGTACATTGTGTTACCTAAATGAATAAATTTATTTGAATTTGAACTCCTATATAGGGGTATGAAAGCCCTACACTGAAGCCTTCGCTGATGAATGAGTCATCGCTGCTCATATTCACTTACGCCCGAACCCAATAATTAATCCACAATCTCCGTTTTCAAACAATCTGAGATCAGACCGTGACAGTCGCTCGATCTCCTATCTGCATCCCAATAACCAAAAGCTACGAAGACTATCCATTTTTGGCGACGGATAGAATGGAATCTCTTCCCTCTTTACCGTCTTAGACCGTCAAACACTAAATCACTGCTTTTTAATATATACAAAAATCTTGTCAACCGTTGAGGAATTTTTATTGCCCAATAAACATGACGCAAGAGAAATTCTGAAGAAAATACATAATGTGCCAGAAAGTACACACAATAGAGGACGACAGTGTAATTATGCATTTATTATAATGAAATTGTCTATGCATAATATATTTCTCTATAATTTATTGTTTAGAAGATGCGCATTAAAAACAAAGACAATAAAAAAGTTCTACAGAAATAGTCTATCAAATTGTCGCATTTTTAACATATTTAAATTAATAAAGCAGTGGCGCTATAAGCTTTTTAGGTCTGGGCCTGGGCCCGATTTCTGTATCTGGTTCATGATCATTTGTCAATCTAATAGACAAGTAGGTGATCAGCCTCCTGTGCCTGACACACGCCATCGACTTTGGTCTAAGGCAGGGTTCTCCAAACTACGGCCCGAGGGCCACATCTGGCCCACGGACACATTTTGTCCGGCCCGTGGAGAGACTTACTTGACAACTCTTTTTAGAGAACATATTTTTTTATAGCAAATTAAATTTTAGTTAATTGAAGTATTCTAATTTTATGTTGAATGAATATAGCATCTACATTAATATGGTTAATATGGTCATGGGCTAACTACTGATAACATTGTTGTAGGCTTATTGTTTTTGTTTTTGGTGATAGAAACATAACTTATAACAAGCATAATTACATATGGTTTTGGCCCTCAGAACTTACTGGAGTAGTCAGTATGGCCCTAAGGCTGGAAAGTTTGGAGACCCCTAGTCTAAGGCAAGCCGGTTTTCTCGCGATGTCTTCCTTCACCGTTCGAGCGAATGTAAAATGAAACAAAGTCCATTGGTGCACGGCCGGGGTTCGATCCCACGTCCTAGATGGGAGTCGCACACTGAAGCCACTTGGCCAACACTGCTCATTTCAACCTATTTACTGATATTAAAATATAGTTAAATAATGCATATTTCAAAACCATTTCCCTGTTTTCATAAACACCCAAGAGGTTTTAAGTAAAAATGCGTACGTGATAAGCGAAAGTATGTTACCACATCTTTGTATACATTGCAGGCTTGCTCCACAACTTCAATAGGGGACATTGACGGATGCGATAATACATAATGTAACTCTAAATGTAACTCTATGATTTGGGCCCACAAGAAAAAAAGGGTGCGTGTACTTATGTACGCGCGTAACAAGTTATACTTCTTTGGCATTATTAAAAATAGTTTTTGATTGCATGCAAATAATTAATTACAATTAAATAATCAAAGACTGCAAAAGGAGTCATTATAGTCAATAAAGTTCAATTTACATTTGAAAAATTAAATAAATAAATATTTATTAATATTATATTTATTATTATTTTCTAATATTAATTAGTTTTTAAATATTCAATTTAAATCACTTCTGATTATAATTCAGACGCATATATAAAATTCGCACTTGTATAATGAAAACAAAATGAAAACACGTGTTTTAAATGTAGAAACTCAAAGCATGTGGATATATATTATAAATATACACAGTGAACAGAGGCGGCGTGCGTGCCATGCGCCACTAACTTCATTCTGTTAATTTTGTGTCACGGTGCACGCGTATCGTAATATTTCACTCACATCAATTTTTCATAACGCGTCTAAAGAAGTACTATAACTTCAAAATATTCTCTAATGGTGAAGCGTATTCAAAATAAATTTACGAGATACATTTACATGAGGTTGTATGGAGTGTACCCAGTAATGTATCCAACTTTGTTTGTCTGGGGTATGGTAGGATACAAAGTCAAAGTCAAATCATTTATTTCAATAAGGCCATCTAAAATGGCACTTTTGAACGTCAAAAAAAAAAAATATATATAAAGATGATTCTAGTTGCCCCTTCCAAAAGGTAGTTTCGTGTGGAGAAGAATGGGCAAGAAACTCCACACACAGATTAGACCAGTCTATATAGACATTCGAAATCGAAAATTTTATAATAATTCCAAAAGTTTTCAAACTTCGGTCAAGTGAATGGTACATTGGGACGACAATAAATCTCATTTTGCAACCTTGTCCGCAGTCCGGAACATTGTTAAAATTGCAATTAAATTAATTTTTGCTGTATGGTCGTGAAAAAAATTCCAAAAGTTCTGCAAACTTGGGGAAGTTTTCGATATAATATTTCATATCACGTATAAAATTTGCAACCAACCTAAGTGTACGGAACATTTTTTGTTATTTATTTTATTTTCGATATATCTGTCAAATTTGCAGAACTTTTGGAACGTTTTCCTTCAGTTTAATAAAGAAAAACATTAATTTTTAATAACAAAAACTGTTCCGTACACTTAAATTGGTTGCAAATTTGACACGTGATGTAAAATAATATATTTAACACCACTCCAACTTTGCAGAACTTTTGGAATTTTGGTCTCAAGAACTGAGCAAATTATCATTTATTGCATTTTTAACAATGTTCCGGACCGCAGAGCAGGTTGCAAAATTTTATAGTTTGTTTTAATACCACTCCCAACCTTACATCAAAATTTGAAAACTTTTGGAATTACAATGAATTAATTGTCTTGATTGACTGGACTATACAACAAGGGAGCGTTCAAGTATTACGTAACGAATTGGGGGGAGGGGGTACTTTTGTAAAACGTTACGGTGCGGGGCGGGGATAGAATTATACGTTATTGTTAATATTATTTAGACTTTCCAGTACTTTACACCACATAATGGTAACTTTTAGGTATAAAGAGGTGGTGTAGGTGGTCACGAAACAGTTACTATTGGGTACAGAAAAACCTTACGGCGCGTTACATGGGGGGATTCAAGAATCTTCAAAAATTGCGTGACGTAATATTTGAACGCTCCCCTTCTTACCTAGAAGGGACCTTACATTATATGTTTTAAGGTCCTTTGAGGTAATATATATATTGCGGAAATGTTGTTGACTGGGGCTGCGTGTGCCAAATAACCACACTCGGCGTGGTAAGCGGTCGCTGACAGTGCCTCGGGCGCGTACGAACTTACTCAGAGAAGCACCATTTACGCGTGTCTTGCGCACCCTTAACACTAGTGCTTGTGAGAAGGATATATTTAGTTGCAAACTGTGTGTTAAAAAGTCGAAGTGTGAGTTACAGAATCGCAGGGCAGTTCAAGAAATTCCGATCTTGAGGTGAATGAGGAGATGCATAACCAGGCTTTGATCTTGATCGAAGACATGTGTTACCTCATCAACAAATGTTGTATATCAGAAAGTGCTTTAACATGCAGTATCGCAATATTGGCGTTAGAGAGGAGGCATAATGTGTAAAACTGCCATTCTTCTTTCGCAATGTCAAGCAATAATTTCTGTATTTGCAAAAAAAAAGTTGTATTAAAGTTTACCGTAATGAAATCCTACAAAAAGTTTAACTAAAGTTAACACGATATTGTTAGACTGTAAGGAGGAACAAAGTTCGCAGGGTCAGCTAGTTACTTGATATAACTGGGGTGGCTGCAAAGCAGGGACAAAATAATAAACGGCACAAATATAAGTCTTTCCTCCAACTTCGATTTTGTTCCCTTTTGAGTAGAGACTCTTGGGCCGTGGGGTTCAAGTGCACAGGCGCTTATTAAAGGTGTAAGTTGGCTCCTGGTAGATAGTGCCGGTGACGCCAGAGCTGGTGCATTCCTGGCTCCACGAATAAGTATCGCAGTAAGTAAATTATACGTATGTAGCATGATTAAATTAGTAAAATAATTTACTTAAGTGCTTACTTGACATGTTTTCTGTTTCGTACGTTTTGTTTATCAATTTAATCTGTTATGGCTTTGTACATAGTCTAAGTGTTTTCTTTTATATTATGTATGAGCAACGGCGGATCCAGGGGGGGGGTCATGGGGGTCATGACCCCCCCCTGAGCAGGACTTAGGTGGACCACTAATTGAACATAATGATTTTATATATAAATTTGTCACCATACAGATTATATGTAACTACATACCTTCAATATTTAATTAATTTAATATAATAACTTTGTATGATGGCAAACGTTTGGGAATGAACGCATCGAAAATTTGAATTTTCCGCGCCACACTTGCGCGCGCTTGTCGCTATGAAACGTCTAGCTAGACCTTACCTCAATCGGAATCGGAACGACTAAACTTCAACATATCATAACGTAACCGTTGACGTAAATGACGTAATAACGCGTTTCGGGAAAACACGTTAAAGAAAAATTGATTTAGTTATTAAAATATATGTATTTTGTCTGTTTCTATTTTGTTTGATGAAATCCCTTGTCGTACCATCTCTTCACTTTTGCGAAGTTTAACGTAATACCCCTCGACATACCTCTAGCTGTTATGACAAATCATTCACCACGGTTATGTAATATAAATAGGCTGCCTCATTCCGTACGTGATAGTCAGGCCGAGCTAAGCTCGCCAAAACAGCCCGAGCTGAGCTGTAAAGGCCCTAAAGGCCAACAGCGAGATTCCACTTTAAAAAAAAAAGGTGAATAGTGTGTCTCTGGATGTCTTCAAGAGAATGTGTATACAGGTTGGTCCAACTAGTGACGTCAATATTTTTTTTTAGATTCCTCACATCTGGGGGTATACGAAAATACCCCATGTATGTTCCGCGATTTTTTGTAGTTTTCGAGTTAAACATTTTTTTGTGTTTTTTTAATGTTTTCTGCCAGCGAGGTTTCAAAAATTCATATCTTTTTATGTTGTAGGTATTTTGCTTTTTTTTTCTGTTAAATAATTGCCTTAAATGATGTTCAAGTAAAAAAAATCCCAGCAGAAAAAAATGGTTACCTAATTGGTATTTTTTTGTTGTAATCGGTGGATTTTTTTTTCTATGGTTTTGGTAGCTTAGAACCCTGCGGAGTTTCTAAATTTAGCCAGAAGCTATGGAAACTTCTTTTTGAATTATTAAATTGAAGTTGAATGTTTGGACAAATCCAGCTAAAAACTAAACTTCTAACTTTAAAACCTTTTTTGAGTAGCTTTAACTAATTTTAGGAAGCTGATATATTTTTTTATTTAAACAACATTTAAGACAATCATTTCACAGAAAAAAAAACTGCAAAATACCTACAACAAAAAATAGAGGAATTTTTCAAACCTCGCTGGCAGAAAACATTAAAAAAACACAAAAAAAAATGTAACTCGAAAACTACAAAAAATCGCGGAACATACTTACATGGGGTATTTTCGTATGCCCCTAGGTGTGAGGAATCTAAAAAAAATTATTGACGTCACTAGTTGGACCAACCTGTATGTACACAATATTATGTGTTAAGTTTTTCAAGAGTACAATAAAGAATAAATATTTTTAAGTGCAATACTTACGTACATTAATAAAATATCTACTTTTTACTTGTATCTATTGTTATCAAAATTAAATTATAAGTTCTTGACTTGACCACGACTATGTGACCCCCTCCTGGCACCAAAGCTGGATCCGCCCTTGTGTATGAGTAAGATTACTTATAAATAAGTAAACAATAAATTAAGTCAGTACTTTACGTCTCAGCAGCGCTCGGAGGGCGAATTCGTAACTTAAAAGTACGAACTTTAGTAAGTATATTGAAAATAATTAATGCTCTCGTATGCTGTGTTATTAAAATCTATAAGAAATAATTAAAAAACAAAGCAACGAAAGACACTTATCTATTAGTGATCTTCACCTTTATCTGGAAAAAGTTAATTTCAATCAAGAATTTGATATTTAAATATAAACAAGGATTCCATAAACTAAGTCAACACAAATTGTTTAATCGGAATTAAATCCAATTTGGCCGATCCAATTTATCACAATCAATATTTGTAATCAATTCCATACATGTTTGATCTAATAATTGAATGTCAATAATAATTAATTAATATCGAAGGATAATCACTAGTCATATTGCATTGCTTTTCGAATCATATGATTATAAATTGATTTTTAAATTATTTAATGTGTTTAATTTAACTTAATTTGAATAACGTGAAAAATATAAAAATACTTGACAATTTATCATAGTTTTAATCGTCTAGTCTTTGGCTGTGCCATGGGCAGGCTCTGTTGTTTCGACTTCACTTTAAATTACGGTCACTTTTTATTCCGTTACTGATATTGACAACATTAGTGGTAAAGGCTTACTAATTTATTTAATTTAATTTAGTCATAAGATTAACTAATCAAATCATAGGTTAAAATTTGAACCTGTTAAGTTATGATAGCTGTTAGTGGCATATATTTGATATACGCGTTGACATTTGACATATGACAACGTTGATTTATTCAATGAACGTTTAGCCTTGATGATCTACATTTTACAAACAAAAAATAAAAAGGGAACAAAACAAATAAGAGTATTGATTTTTCTTGAAATAAATTTGCGTGAACAAAATGTTTTGCTGTTTGAAAAGTTGTGTCAATGGGTTCTCATTAACGCCCAGTGTGCCAATTAGGGTAAAAGAAAATCCAATTCAGCTGGACACTCTTCATATGGGTATTTATGTTTCCTTTATTTCTAGATAAAAATTATAATCTTAACACAATATGCCAATATAATTGTAACAAATAGAAAATCTTACGAGTTGGTCGCTAAAAAATCTCTCGATTTATCGTCGCGATTGCCTCTTAAAAAAACTTTAAAAAAGTATTGTTGGTGATGGTATTACTTCTTTCTAAATTTGTACGTACGTGCTCAAAAATCATTGTAAAAACTTTAAATCAACTAATTTTATTGCATGTGCATGTTGACGAATCAAATGTTTCTGACAAACTATTATTTTATTATTTTTTTTAAGCTAACTGTATCAAATTAACTATAAATCTTTTGTTTATTATAAAACTGAAACTACAAAATAATATCAATATGATAACTAGACTCTAACCTCCTAAAGCTTGTCCTAAATAAATAAAAAAGAAACATTATTATTACCTTTATTTTTGACATTTATATTTATCAAGACAATAATTGTTGTGAGAGTTAAGAATAGTTATCCTATATCAATTATAATATATTAAGCTCTCTCTACTATAGAATTTCAGCTATATATATATGATTATGTTTCAAGTCTATACATTAGATACATTATGGATGTTTTATTGCATACCATCTTAGTATATCTCATTCTTATCTTTATTGTTATTAGTATGCTTAGTATCAATCACTTGAGGACTGTAATTTATAATTTTCTTAATTAAATTTCAGGCCATGAAGTCGTAATTGTAAAAGGTGGTCAACGGGCATGTGGGTCTGGTTGTGTACTTGGCAACGCACCACTTGTTCAAAACAAGGCTTACTTTGAGGTGAAGCTACAGCAAGGTGGTGTTTGGGCTGTCGGATTAGCTTCACGGGAAACAGATATAAATAAAGTTCATGGTATGATTTCAATTTTATAATGTACTGTTTCTTATTGCAACACATTCACATCAGGTGTGAAAAGATTAATACCTAATTAAAATCATAAAAAAAATACACCGGGCAAAGTACGCACAACGGACCAATTAGGAGTCTAATTGCGGAGAAAGGAGTCCTACTACCCTACACCGGGCTGCTAAATTAAAGAACTAAAAGTAGTAGAGTAAGAAGACATAGGCAGTGTATTGGTAAATGATAAATATGGAAAAGCTTTTTGTAACTCCCAATACAAATAGTGGTACGGTCTGAGGGTTAAGAACCATGGCACTAGGCCATGGTCTCCTCGATTATAATTTATCTTAATTAATTTTCAGGTGGAGTAGATAAGGAATCATGGTGCTTAAACAGTGACGGTACAGTCCGGCATGACAATGTAGAACTTTATCAACTAAAAGCGGCCCCAGAGACACAAACAGATATCCTAGTATCAACAGGCTCACCACAGAATCACAAAAATGAAGATAATATAATATCAGTGATGCCTGTGGAAGGTGATGTTATAGGATTAGCTTATGATCATGTCGAGTTAAATTTCTTTTTAAACGGCAAGAATATGGAAATACCAGTACGTAGTGTTAGAGGGACAGTTTATCCGGCCCTATATGGTGAGTTGCGTTTTTTATAATAAATTATGCAGTGTTAACAGAAAGTTTATAAAAATACTAGTGGACCGGACACATCTTAAATATAAAATCCAAACAAAAAATTTCATCAAAATCCATCCATTTAGGATTACACACACAGATTTAAATATTAATTTTTATACATAATAAATTTTGGATGCAAAAGTTGTCCAATTTTTTGTTTGATATTTTTTTGTGTGAGGATTTTGAGGCTAAATTTTTCGAAAAACGAATGTACTATGCATTTATTATGTAATTAGTAGATTTTGTATTATGCATTATTAGTTTGATTATCTGTATTTCAATTTAATCATATTGACCCTGAACCTAAAATGGTCCATTTTCAGGTTTTAGCAATAATTATAAAAAAGGCGCTTGCTTTTATTTTCCTAATAATTATTTTTAGTAGCCTGCGTGGCTTTGCATGACTGGACTATTTAAAAAATATGTAGCCTATTTTACCTGGACTCATTGGAATTTTATTATTTTTTTCAGTTGATGATGGTGCAATATTGGATGTAATCCTTGATAATTTTCGGTATCCACCTCCTAATGGCTTTGAGAAAATAATGGTGGAACAATCTTTGCTCTAACAAATGGATCTCATAGTATAATTGTGTGGACACTTGCTTGTGTGTGAGACTGTTAAATTATTTATCCTTAACTTACTTATAAACACCTCCTAATAAAACCAGGATATATATAAATACAGGTTGTAATGTATGTATATAATAACAAAAGTAAAAGAAAAGGTCTAAAGTCAAAATCATTTATTCATATAGTTCAACATACACTTATGAACGTCAAAAAAAATGCTTCTAATTTTACATTTACTGCCAGTTCTCAAATCAAGGGCGTAGAATTGAAGAGAAGAACTGGCAATAAACTCTCTGCCACTCTTCCACTTCTATTTTTCAAAAAAAGCCTCTACTTATGAATTAGTTAAGCAGAAGAAGATTTGACACTTGTGTGTCAAAATCCAATAGGTTTTTGACATACGGAAGTAATACTTAGCGCGAAGGCTCGATTCTGAAATATTGTTTATTTTGTCTTACTGCCCTTGAACTCTGTTAATTTGGTCAAAAGTTCACAGCCGTGTAGTATTAAAATTTGAATATTTGACATTCCTGTTTTATAAGAGCAGTGTTGGCCTAGTGGCTTCAGCGTGCGACTCTCATCCCTGAGGTCGTAGGTTCGATCCCCGGCTGTGCACCAATGGACTTTCTCTCTACGTGCGCACATAGTGAGGAAACCGGCATTCCTTATACTCAAAAAGTCGACGGCATGTGTCAGGCACTGGAGGCTGATCACCTACTTGCCTATTAGATTTAAAATGATCATGAAACAGATTCAGAAATCCGAGGCCAAGACCTAAAAGAGGTAGTAACTGTTTTTTTTTTATAAGAAATTGTTTCCTTATCAAAAGTATTTCAGAACATACATATTTATGTTTTTTTCAATAAGGCCAACATATGATTGAAAAAAAGATTTTTTTTTCTAATATGTGATAGTTACTTAAGAGGTGATTATAAGTAGGGTGTCAATGTATATTGTGTATTAACTATATGGCTCTAACTTAATCTATTTTTCTAATAAAAAGTGCATTTTAATGTATGATAATCATGTAAATCCTTAAAATCATTTCAAAACATATATCAATAAGCTTATCATAACCAATATGTCAAATTTTTAATAATTTTGTTAGTAATATGTAAAGTTCAAAACATTCCTATTGTATTTTATTTTTCTCTAATTTCAGTTATATTTTGTTAACCGTACAATTTATATATGTCTAAGTAATGCTTATTAATGTTACAATAAATTTCTTTAACATTAAACGAGAGATATCATTCCTTACTTTTCCTATATAACTTCTAGTCTATGTATGAGTATGTGAAAACGATGGCGTGTTTTTCTGGACTGTGATTGGCACTTTCCGCTATATGTAGCGGAATAGATTGGTCAACAAACAAAATTACTTAGCGACTAGAAATCTTCAAGCGCTAGATGGCGTTATAAAAATAATGTTTCGCTTGTCTGTGATTGGAATAGAAAATATGATGTTCACCAATTAAGCGAAGCGCGCTAATTGTCTACCTGGAGAAAGTATTTAAATCTGAGGTTTTATGAATGAAACTAATGTATAAATAAACATAATAAATTGTTGTAATTTAACTTAAATCGTAATAAATACCAATCTTGTGCTTAATAAAAATTATGTATCTTATGCTCTTTTATTTGTAGTTTGATGTCTAAAAGTCTGGTTGTTTAATAATAAACAACCAGACTTTTTGGCGAAGATTTTTTGGCGGGAAAACTAATTTACGTTTATACTATCATGAAACCACAGACTGGGGTAGGTACATGCAGGAGCTGAATAATGAATATATACAAACTTAGAACTTTGTTATTACAGGAAAGGAAGACGTTAGAAGTGCGGAGTTAAAATAGCTAGATTGGATACAGTTATATTTTTTAAATTAGTGACGAATTATGTAGTCGATTAGGATATTCATAATGTTATTTTGATACATTAAATTTTTACAGAAAATCGATCATAGTTAATAAGTACTTTTTTTAATAAAAACACGAGTTTTGTTATTACTTTACCATCGATTATCTATAACAACAACAAAATAATAAATTTAAAATAGTAATATAAAATACAATGTCTCATGTGCATAATATATTGATAAAATAATTTTCTATTTGGTATATTTTACTTTGTCAAAATTTCAAGGTTAAATATTTATCTGTGGAATACATTTGCGAATCGGTAATATTGCTAATAGTGCCCCTAAATTTAACGTAATATTTTTAAAAGCTTTAATTTTAACTTATTTATTTACTCGCTGACTACGATTGCTGTAGCTGTGTTGTGTTGTGATGATCTACGATATGTTTTTCATATTTTCTATTCTTCACCTATATTCGAATTATGTATGTTTTTGCTTTCTTTTAGTTCCAAATTCGCCCACGGGCCACGGAGCGCTTCACAAATATTTTAAATAAACTGATATAAATTCAGGTTTTTAATACAACCTTTTTATTGTTTATGAATGAGATGCCATCCATTGAAATTTTACATAACTATAGAAACTCTTCAGTGATACAAACTTCATGGAACATCTCGATATAGTTTTAACATTATTCAGATTATGCTAAACGACAAAGGCTAAGTCTGACAACCTTCAAAAATGGGTTAAAACCTGACGAAAGGAAATTAAAAATAGTTTCACTTCAGGAGTAATAGATCGGGAGCAACCATCAAGTCAAATACTAATTTGGTAACTTTAATAAAATTAACTAAATTTTGTCAGGGATATTTTTATAATCCTTAAGAGTGTGAGGATTTTAGAAAGCGGGAAGACTAACTTTATTTAGCAGTAGTAAAAATTATTTTGACGTGATAACGTCTTTAAAATCGTTTTAGTCGGGTGACATGTTCAGAAACTTGTGTCACACCAAAACCTCACGAGCGCGATCGCAGGTATAACGAGAGAGACGGACCGATCTCCCGTCTCATCTCACTCTAGCGGCATACAAACGAATGGAGATTTTCTCGTGCGGTTAAGTTTTGCAAGAAAAATGTATATCATAGTCGAATAAGTAAACTTGTCGTTTTACACCCGAAATTTATCATCAAAAGTGTGAATAAAACGATAGATGTAATTTAAAATTTGAAAAAATTGTTATCTTCATTAATTCCTTACTTCCCAAAAACTTATATCACCAATAAGACGTTATCACGTAAACATCTCGATCGTAAACCTACTTTACAAACAACCAATATTTTTTTTTGAAGTTATACTTCTTTAGGCGCGTTATGAAAAATTGATGAGAGTGAAATTTTAGGATGCGCGCGCACCGTGACACAAAATTATCAGTATGCAGTTGCCCACTAACGAATTCTTTTTAAACCAGCCGGGCGCCGAGCGTGCGCGAGCGCGATGGGAATAAGACAAAATAGAATATGTGTGAAGTTAGCAGCTATGCCAAGAATTTTGAATGACCATAATGACCTTTGTAGTACAACAAATAAAGGAGTTTTAATTATTTTTCAAAGAAATTTAGCAATGCTTTTTCACAAAGACCTATTGTTACTTAGTAAGGTTATGAAACATTCCTAGTTATTAAATTGAATGAATAATATAATAAAACAATATTTAAAAATAATAATAATTAATAATTGAATAATATACTAAATATTATTAAATTATTAACGTTAAATATTTATTATTAATTATTTTATTAAAAAAAAATAAAGAAAGCAAAAGATGTAAACTTCTTACGCGCGGTAGTAGGTAGTATGTTTAATTTCAGTTTTCTTTTTTTTATTTAAGTTATTTTTTTAGTATGTTTAACAATGTAATCTTGCTTTAACAATATAATATGTATGCCGTGTAGCTGAAAGATTACTTATAAAAATTATTGTCTATATTCTATTCCCTCTGGTTGCGTTCATGCGGCAAGGCACGATTCACTAGCTATCTCTACTCACATGAGTGCACACTACGCCATTGTGTGGACACCGAAGCATTACTTAATCGCATTTACACCCTTTATTTATTTTTATTTATTTATTATCACTTCGTTGCATATACATTAATATAGTACAATTGACATAATTAAATAAAAAGGAGAGCAACTGGCGGCCTTATCGCTTTCAAGCGATCTCTTCCAGGCAACCACTGTGAGAAAACAAAAAGTATTAATTTCATAAGATAGGCAAGAAGTGCAAAAATACAAGTATTACATTTAGTTGGAAACAAGGAACAAAAAACAAACTAAACTAATAAAGAATACATGAAAAAATAATGATACTAATAATAAAGTGCACATGAATCATTTTTAATTTCCTAAATTAAGATCAGTCTCAGTAGGTACCTATTATTAAAGTTAGGGATACGAAGTGGACAGGTAATGTTTGTAAAGAAGAAATTTAAAGGAAGATAGAGAAGGAGCTAAGCGAATAGGGACTGGAAGTGAATTCCATAGCCTAACTGCAGAGACCTTAAAGGAATCGCCAAAAAAGCTTACTCGGGAAAAATCTTTTAAAGACTACGAAAGAGCTTTAGCCCGCATAAGCTAGACTGGGGTCGCTCTATGTATTCTAAGAGCTTCATACAAAATTTCGCCGTAAATGAATTGGCAAATAATTCTACATACAATATTTTATAAAATAATCTTTAGTAGCTGTTAATATAATGTAAAAATAAAAATAAAATAATGTTGTCTTTGTTAATAGACAGCCGACTCAATTAATTAAATTCACCAGTATAAAACTCGAAACAAAACTAATCTAAGCGTACGACCAACCAGGCTCCAGAAGATAAACCACTCCTTATATAGAAATTGTATTCGTTTTTTACCTTAACATACTACCAAGCGAAATTACAGAATTATCACTGAATAAATTCAAAACTCTCGTTAAACGTAAATTAATCCATAATTTTTTTTATTAATTTGACGATTATTTAAAGGATCCTGATCCTTGATTTTCTCCAGTCAATCAATTTGGCGATTAAATAGAATGGCGAAAGGTTTCTTGCCAGTTCTTATTGCCCGCTCTACGCCTTGACTTGCGAACTGGTAGTAAATGTATATTTAGAATAAATTCAACATATTATCTGTTGATATATGAATAAAGTTATTTTGAGTTTGAATTTGACAATCGTTAATTTGAATGGCTCGGTAAATCGATTTCTTTTCGGTCCCTTAAACATACTTGATAAATTGAATAAAACATTCTTTCTATAACTATTGCAATCACTCCGTGATAGACGCCACCTGAGTGACAATATCTTTGTTTACAAAATTTTAACTTCGTAGATTTACCAAATCTTTTAAGTCAAGTGAGTTTCCTCTTAAAGAGAATACAAGAAACACATCAGTCTTACGTTCGGGCAGTGAGTCCTGTCCGTTTGCCTCCTATTACATTAAAAAAAAATGGTGCGTGTACCTACTTATGTACGCGCGTAAGAAGTTATACTACTTCTTTGGCTTTCTTTATTTTTTTAAAATATTAAATAATTAATAATAAATATTTAGCATTAATAATTTAATAATATTTAATATATTTTTCAATTATTAATTAATATTAATAATAATTATTATTTATTATTTTATTATATTATTAATTCAATTTAATAACTAGGTATGCTTCATAATGTTTTAACTAAGTAACAATAGGTCTTTGTGAAAAAGCATTGCTAAATTTATTTGAAAAAATAATTAAAACTCCTTTATTTGTTTAAAAGGTACAAATGTCATTATGGTCATTCAATTCTTGGCATAGCTAACGTCACGCATATTCTATTTCTTTTTATTTGTAGATTGTCATATTCCCATCTCGCTCGCGCACGCTCGGCGTCCATACTGATAATTTTGTGTCACGGTGCGCGCGCATCGTAAAATTTCACTCTCATAAATTTTTCATAACGCGCCTAAAGAAGTATAACTTCAAAAATGTGAATAATTGTTAATACATAATATTAATATAGGAATAATGATCAAACTCTTATTTACTTAAGTCGCCCCTCCCCGTCGTTTTATAAACGCTTGTTATTTTGAACTCTTGGTAATGTGAAATTTGTCTCTGGTCCCTTGAGTTTTTTTTTTAAATTATGGCAATAGTTTTGACTTAATGCCAGTTTCAAGTAAAAAGGGTCCCTTGAGTTTCCAAGTATCGAGAGTCGCTTGTCATTCTTATTTATACGCCATTTCATTTATTCACATTACATGTTAGGCATCAAGGTAAACTGTCAAACTTTAATGACATAATTATAAAATAACAAAAAGGTTAGTAACTGTTCGACCTCGAATCCCACGACGATTATCTTTTGGTTTTTAAACGTTTCGATTATAGTTAGATATTAGGTTCTTTGACATCTATGTTACAGACGAATTAAATTTGAAAATCCACGAGTTAAGTTGGAGGCATGTTCAAATAAATGAAACTCTTTGTAGCTGGGCGTCAACTGGCTTTTATCGTTTAAAACATGAGCTTACTAACCAACATTAAATAAGGGGTAGTGGGGCTGTGACGTTACCAAAAACTAACTTGGCTTATTTAAGGGTTCTTAAATTTAAGTGACACTTTTGTTACCTATAAATAATATAAGTGTAGTCGACCCATTGGCGTTTATTGGAAACGAGAATTTAATATTACAACTAGCAGACCAGCCAAGCGTTGCTGTGGCTAAAGTTTTTGTTATATTACATAGTAGCAAACTAATCAAGGGAAACGGTAGGAGAACACCAGTTATGGGTACTACCATGCTTTTATGGTGGTTATACCATTAAATTGTAGCTTATGGGAATGGTTGGTACTTTCAACACAGCGCTATCTTTTATAATTGTGACTATCAAATAATAAACAAATATTTTGCAATAAAATGATATTGCAGGTATAAATTGAGATGTAAGCTATCCTATCTTTTAAGTTGGATCAAACTACACACGGTGTGCAAATTTTATTGATATCGGTTCGGTAGTTTAGGAGTCCATAGCGGACAAACAACGTGACACGTTATTTATATAAGTATACTAGCAGACTCGGTCAAGCTTTGCTTTGGCTAAAATTTTGTTATATTACATAGTAGTAAACTATTCAAGGGAAACGGTAGGAGAACACCAGTCATAGGGTTATTGGTGCCATGCTTTTTTGGTGGTTATGCCATTAAATTGTAGCTTATGTGAAACGTTGGTACTTTCAAATCAGCGGGATCTGTTAGAATTGTGACTATTAAATAATAAACAAATATTTTGCAATAAAACGATACGCTAGCTTTCATCTCAATTTATACCCAAATTGAGATGAAAGCTATCGTATCTTTTAAGTTCGATCAAACTGCACACGGTGTGCAAATTTGATTGATATCGGTTCGGTAGTTTAGGAGTCCATGGCGACCAAACAAGGTGACACGTTATTTATATATATATATATATATATATATATATATATATATATATATTCTAAATATATTAAGATATATGAGTGTGGGAAAAACTAATAGGCTCATTCTGGCTTCAAGTGTGCGATGATTGCTTATATTATTTGGTTATAAATTGGTTTGCGCTTCTAATTATTTATATATATGTAACTTATCTAATGTTGGGTTATATAACTCACGCTAAAAGTTTTATTCGTTTTACAATTAATTTCTTGTGTGTCATAACTCTATACGATCCGTAGATTTTGACTTTATAGGCGGAGATGGCTGGTGGTAGTATTTCGAATAAATTTCGTCCCAAAATTCAGTCCGCTCTTTAAGTAATGAATCATTCAGTTGCATTGGATTGTCAATTGTCATATAAGACAAATGTTCACCAACTGGTGGCCAGGCAGGTAAATCAGATCCTTCTGGTACTGGTTGTCTGGAATCAAGCAAGTTTTCTGTTTTACTAAAGCACTTTGACGGAATGATAAAAATAAATAAATCAGTGGCGCTACAACGTTTTTAGATCTGTCAGATTTTTGTATCGATTTCATGTGTGTCAATCTAATAGGCAAATTGGTGATCTATCTCCTGTGCCCGACGCACGCCGTCCACTCCTTGGGTCTAAAGCCGGTTTCCTCACGATGCTTTCCTTTACCGTTCGAGCGAATGTTAAATGTGCACATAGGAATAAAATTCATTGGTCCAGCTGGGGTTCGAACCTACGACCTTAGGACTGAGAGTCGCAGGCTGGAGCCACTAGGCCAACACTGCTCTGCTTGACAGAAAGAAAAATGTCACAATAGCTGATGATTACGACATTTGATACACGATATCAAAAGCATATCATATTACATAAGAAATAAAGCTAATGTTAAATCTGCAAAGATGCAAAAATTTTAAAAGGATTAAAAGAGATTCATATCTAAGATCATATTAAATAAATAAAAATAGGCTACAGTGTTATGTTTCAATTGGTTACTAATTAACTATATACAGTAGAACCTCGTTAAGTCGAACCTCGATAAGTCAAAAACCTCCAAATCTCGAAAAAAAATTCTGTTCCCTTCCCTTAAAACACCAAAACCTCCATTACTTGAAATCTTGACCCTCTGTTAATCGAAATAATCATCGAGTCCCTCCAAGCCATTTTGGTACATATTTTCACTCTATAACTCGAAAAATTAAATTTGACCTCTGTATCTCGAACATAGGAACGTTTTATTTTACAACCTTTACAACTTGAACAAAAATAAGTTACAGACTTTAAGAACTTGCCGACAATGTGAGTACACTATTGTTTCTTAGAAAACATTTTAGGAGTATACAATAATAAATTTATGACTCATGGAAACACGTGTTTGCTTGCTTTGTGTCAGGTGTTCAATTTTGATTCCCTTTGAAATTTAGCTAAGCCAGTCATTTGTTTTCGACTTAAATACTGTCAGTCAGAAGTAGTTTGGTTCTACTGCAATACACATCAATTAGTACAACAGTTAACATGAGTGCTGTGAAACGTAAACTACTCAAAATTTATAAGAATAAACCTCAAACTCTTTATGTCGAATCAAAATCCGCCTAAGTCGAAATTCTCCATAAGTTGAAAACTCTATAACTCGAATTTTTTGGCGTCTCCCTTGATGTTCGACTTATAGAGGTTCTACATAACAAAAACAATACTGGTTGAGTAAACACTTTACTAGTTTAAAAAAAAAAAAAACTCAAGACGTAATTTCGATTTGCTCGATAGACGAAAAATATGGCACAGAGCGCGCCACGCTTTTTCACAATAATACCAGTATTTTTTATTCATTACCATTTTCAGCCTAAATTAGGAAATATTTTCACTTTTTAGTTTCATGTGCTTTAAAAGCGTGTTTCTTAGTTTTTTTAAACTATATTTATTTTCCACTTTTAAGTCCTAGCAGTAATACGTGTTGTCTCAATTTAATCGTATTGCTTTGTGGACTTACAAAAAATTTCATTGTTTTTTCGAGATAAACCTATGAAATTATTATATTGTCGCTGATTCTTTATAAGTGTACAAAGTTTGAAATAAATCTGTCCGTTTAATGTAGGTCAAAATCGAGTCCGAAGGAGTCGGTTACATACATACATACATACAAGTGAAGCTAATATAAAGCGTGTAACAATACTGGTTGAGTAAAAACTTTACTAGTTTCAAAAGAAAAACTCTCAAGACGTAATTTTGATTTGCATTATTTTTTTTATTATAATAGGGGCAGACGTGTCTATGGGATGCCCAAAAAGGGCAGTCATCGCAGCCCATGAATACCCATTTAGTGGGTGAGTTAACAGCCTTTGAGGGAGAACTCTCTAACTTTGAATAGTTTGAGGTCTGATTTCTTAGGGAAGAGCCCCACCATTGATTCCACAGTTCGCTAGTTCTCAAAAGAAAGTGTCTTGTGAAGCCGACTGTGGAAGACTTCAAGCCATCAAGATGATGTTGTTGTTAACTTACCCTGTAGTGATGAAGCTGTACCAAAGCTCCCGCATCATCTTCTTCATACCCTGTGCCTCTTTCGGGAAAAGACTCTCATCGCGAAGAGTGAAGTTCCCGTCAGCTATATCAGCTGATTGCGCCCCATGACACGGTCCACGTTGCTTCATAGTATGCGGTATGACTGGTAGATCATCGTGCACAAACGAATATTGGTATAAATATATTTTATCATGTCCAGCTTCTAAATGCAGCTTAACAGATCTTAGGGTGGAGTAAGTGAAGAGTACATCAGAGAAGAAGTTTATGTAGTTCATTACTTTTTTATCTGTAACCGTATCACCGAAGTAAAATTGTTTCACTGTATTTGCTACCATTTTCCTATCTTCGTCGGAATTAAAATGGAGATCTGTTGGCATGAAAACATCGAAATTATCACGCATTACTTCGATCCAATGATTAAATGTCTCTATCTTTACTAATCCCTCTGTTTTGACGAAACCATATAACATTGGTAGTTTACTATATTTTCCACTTTTTATTATATGAACAGGGTTATCTAGAAGGAACTCTTCACCCTGCATGTCTCTCTCCACGCATGGAGAAAACAGAACAGTTGAATCAGTTCGGTAGAAAAGTTCGAATTGTTTAGAAGTTAGAATTTCATACGAAATAGTTTTGTAAAACTCTTCAAGTGCATGAACATCATCATTTGTAAAATTGAGTAACTTTCCATATTCTTGTGCATTCTTTATTGGATCGATTTGAACACTCCATGCAGCTGTACTGGCTCCACTTTCCGGTATCACTTTAGTAAACAAACCCTTTGTCATATCTGATAGCATTAATAAGTCTACGGAAGATGATCCAGCGCTATATCCAGCGATTGTTACATCATCTGGATCCCCTCCGAAATTTGCTATATTCTCTTTCACCCAGCGTAGTAAAGCTACTTGATCTTTCATCCCAGCGTTACCGGGGACAGCATCTGTTCCCAAGCAGAGGAATCCATGAGCACCTAGCCGGTAGTTGAAAGTTACGATAATCACTTCATGTGTTTTAACAAAATGTTTGTATGTAAATAGGTTTCCATAACCAACTATATACCCGCCTCCGTGGACATATACAACGACCGGTATATTCGTTTTAGTTGTGTCAGGTATGTATACATTCGCGACAAGACAGTCTTCAGTTATTGTAACACTCTGTGGAAACATATCAATTAACATTGTTGGTTGTGGACATAGAATTCCTCTATCTCGAGCTTCTAAAACGTAGGATCGTGCTGGTGCTGGTAATGGCGGCTGAAATGAATGTAAATATAACAGATTATTTGCGAAAAACCCCTTTAATCAGTACAGCTATAGATTTTTGGATGAAAATGAAAATCAATCTGGAACTGTTTAGGAAAAAATTACCAAAATAATTAAAAGGTGTTATGACTAGAGGTTTTAAAAATCGACTTGGTGTATTGTTTTTGGGAAAAATGTACTATTCAATAAATGATTATTTGCGTGAGACACTGTAGTTGATATAAATTTAATAACGTATGATATGATATGTACGATACAAATAATATAAGAACTGACCAATTCATATGACTAATAATGTAAAATGTAAAATTCCTTTAAAGACAAATTTGCGCGCCATTGTGTGTGGCGATATGCGAACTTAGGATTGTACCACCTTACACATTTTTGTACCATATTCTTGCAATAAATTATTATTAATCGATTTTTATTGGTGCTTTTGTTAATAATTGAGATTTCTTCTACAAAAAATGTTAATTTATTTTGATTCGATTTGTTTTGTTATAATTTAATTATATAGTATAGTATAGTCTTAAAAGGTGGGAGCTTGTAGTTTATTGTTTATCAGAATGCCAAATCATAAACTGACTGCTTCACGACTGATTTGAGAGCGACCGCGGATGCGAAAAGCGCTGTGTGAGTTCAAAAAGTGAATTACAGATCGCAGGGCAGAGCAAATATATGCATATGCCTCGAGTGGGGTCAAGGCGCCCGCGCCACCTTCTTGACTTATGTTTTCTGTTTCGTATATTTTGTTTATCAATGTAATCTGTTTTGGCTTTGTATATTATCTAAGTCTTTTATAATATGTATATGTGTAGCTGTACTTTAAAAAAATATTATTATACAGTGTAACCTCGTTAAAACGTCATTCGTTATAACGAAAGCCTCTCTATAATGTAAAAATATGTTAAATTTATTTGGTTTAACATGTATGGTATTTAATACATTAATTTATTATTTATAACGCAGCAGCCATTCTCTATTACGAAGAAATTTTTCAATAAAAAAGTGATTTTGGAATACGTTAAGGCCTCACTCCATTCATCAGTTGATCAAGCAATTTTGTAATAAAATTAGAAATTATTAATTTATGACAATTAAAATTATTATGAAATTGGTTACAAAGAGTTTTCACTGTAATTGAAACTCACCTTAAATCGATCTCTACCAGTAGGCGCCTTGGCATACGGAATATTGTAGAAAGCATACAGCCCATTTTCCTTGTAACCCTTGACTGGACCCTGAACTGTATCTATAACCCGTGAATCAGCATAGCATGTGCAAATGCATGCGAAAAATATGAACACACAGCTCCACATTACGACGTCACATGAATGACTGTTGTGATTAGATATCTTTTATCTACTATATAAAAATAAGTCGGGTTTTCCTTCCTGACAAAACTAAATTATAGACTAGAAATCTCCTATGATTAGAGGGTATGTAAAATTAGAAGCATTTAATGTATATTTCTTTTTTGACGTTTATACGTATAAGTGTACAATGTGGTATATGAATAAATGATTTTGAATTTTGTAACATTCACATTTTAGATAAAATACTTTGTAATATATACCGTAGATTTAGTACTATGTAAACTTTAATAAATAAATAAAAAACAAATTTTGTTCGTGCATGCAGTGTTGGCCGAGTGGCTTCAGTGTGCTTCGTCCCTGAGGTCGTAGGTTCTATCCCCGGCTGTGCACCAATGTACTTTTTTTGGCCACTGGCTCGAACTGCTAATTAAATTAGAGGCCCAGACCTAGAAGGTTCTAGGTTTCTTTTAATATTATTTTATGAGTTATTTTAGAATATAATAATGCTTATGAAAAAATAAATAGCGCGTTTTAGTATATCTAGAGCAGAGTTCCTCAAACTTTTTTGTGTCGTAGACCCCTTGCCATGTTTTTCCGTGTTGGGTAGACCCCCTACTTACCCGACATTTATTTCCTGTAAATTTCTAACTGTAGTGAAGTTTAATGTTAAAAACTTTAAGTAAAAACACATGTTAATTTATACAATTTTTAATTGAATTTAAATTAAAACTACTCAAAAAAAATGTATCTTTATGTAAAATATACGTAGCATTAAATAAACATAAAATAAACTACATATAAATAAAATAACATAAGCAATATAATGTATATGTTTTGATTATAAGATAGAATGATGTAAGTAAATAGGTACTATCAGTGTATGTGTTGAGATCCACTATCCATTTTCATTTCATGGACCCCCAAATTTTTTTTCGTTGACGTAGACCCTTTGCAGGTTGTCATAGACCCCTAGGGGTCTATATAGACCACTTTGGGAATCACTGATCTAGAGTCTAAACAATACATATAAAATATATTTTAAGGAATGTATAATTAATTTTGTTATGGCAGAGCTGGGAACCCTGACACAGGTTTTTTACTTAAAACCCTTTTGGACCCCTTGGGAACCCAAATCTTACAGATTGTAATCCATATGCACACACAACTACGCATGCATAAAATAAGTTCATAGAATTGTCAGAGAAACTAGGAGAATTACATTTCATTTTATTTATTTAATTTTTACCGGCTTTGCCTCTTAGCTGGGTTTTGTTTTGTTTTGTATTCTTTTCTAACAACTGTCTCAATATTGTATAAATAAGGGAAGTAGCGAGCCAACCCCAACACTTGTCTTTGACTACTTACGGGGGCTGTCTCAACTCATGTATTTAATGCAAAATTTGAGATACAAATAAACATTTTTCATTTTTGAAGTTATACTTCTTTAGGCGCGTTATGAAAAATTGATAAGAGTGAAATTTTACGATGCGCGCGCACCGGAGACACAAAGTTGTCAGTGTGATTATAGCGTGCGCGAGCGAGATGGGAATAAAACAATCTACAAGTAAAAAGAAATAGAATATGCGTGAAGTTAGCAGCTATGCCAAGAATTTTGAATGACCATAATGACATTTACCTTTTAAACAAATAAAGGAGTTTTAATTATTTTTTCAAAGAAATTTAGCAATGCTTTTTCACAGACCTATTGTTACTTAGTTAAAAGGTTATGAAAAATACCAAGTTATTAAATTGGATGAATAATATAATAAAATAATAAATAATAATAATAATTGTTAAATATTAATTAATTATATTTAAAAAAAATAAAGAAAGCCAAAGAAGTATAACTTCTTAGGCGCGTACATAAGTACACGCACCAATTTTTTTCATTTTTCATATGTACTTATAATGAATAAACACATTTTTATTTTTTATCTATAATTCAGTACGTGTTGACAATTTAATTTTCGAAGCTGAAGGATGGCGATAGTTCTTCTCATATATTTCGTCCCAGAAGACCATTCGTTCTTTATTTAATACATCTTTCAGCTCCAGTGGATCGTCTATCACCATATAGGGTGAAAGGTTCTTGCCCACGGGAGGCCAAGAGGGAAATGCTGAACCTTCTGGCACTGGTTTCCTGAAAACACCAAATTAACGTGTTATATATAAAAGAGCAGTGTTGGCCTAATGGCTCCAGCGTGCGACTTTCATCCCTGAGGTCATAGGTTCGATCCCCGGTGCACTAAACGACTATCTGTCTAGTGCATTTAACATTAGCTCGTACGGTGAAGGTAAACATCGTAAGGAAGGCCTGTCTTAGACTCAAGATGTCGACGGTGTGTGTCAGGCAAAGGAGACTGATCACCTTCTTGCCTATTAGATTGACAAATGATCATGAAACAGATACAGAAATCTGAGGCCCAGATCTAAAAAGGTTCTAGCGCCTCTGTTTTTTGTATTCAAATTCCTTTGGAAACATTTAATTTTAGTTCGATAAAAATAACTATCTACAATAAAAAAAATAGGGGTTGACTGTAGAGGGTTGAAAAGTAGGGGTTGTATGTTGTATGCTGTATTATACAAAAATAAAAAGACAACAGAAATTTCTAAAAAATACAAAAAAATGTTTCGGATGGTCTTTCAAACCCCTAAGTGTTATCACTTAGGGGTTTGATAGATAGTAGCCGATTCTCAGACTAATATGCATAAAAAATTTCATAAGAATCGGTCGAGCCGTTTCGGAGAAGTATAGGAACGAACATGGTGACACAAAAATTTAGTTTATGTTAGATAACTACCCATTCGGATTTTTTTAGAGATAAACAAAGATTATACGGTGACCTGATATCCTCATTTAGTAGTCCTGTGCTTTTAAAGCGAAAATTGCTGTTTTCCCGGATACATGCTAGGTAATCCACAACAGCGATGCTTGATAACTATTTTTGTAACACAAACTTACCCCTCTGTTATAAAGTTGTACCAGAGTTCCCGAGTTTTTCTTTTCATTTCTCTACATTCCTCCGGTAATACGCTATCATCTGTATGCGTCAAGTTCCCGTCTCCCACATGCAGCGTTTGAGCACAATGATCAGCTCCTCGTATGTGTGTGTAAGGTATATATGGTAGATCGTCATGTACAAATGAGAACTCATATAAGTATATGTTATCATGACCTGCATCTATATGCATCTTCAACGATCTTAGTGTTGGGTACGCGATGACAATATCCGTGAAGTAGTTAATATAATCCACAATTTTAGTCTTGTCTATAGGTGAAGTACCAAAATAGAACTCTTTCACCTTCTGAATGGTTTCTTTATCCAAATCCAGGTCTAAAGGTATAAAGTCAGAAAATTTCGCGTTCATCCTCTCTGACCATTCGTCAAAAGCATCTTTTCTCATCAAGCCTTCCATCTTTGCAAATCCAAACAGCATTGGCACTTTACTATATTTTCCACTCTTCAGTATATTTACTGGACTCTCAGTAAGGAACTGATCACCTGAACCATTCTCCAGACATGGGCCAAGAGAAATTGAAGCGTGAGCCTGATTCATGAGCTGCATTCCTTCAGACGCTAAAATCTCATAAGACACCGTTTTATAGAACTCTTCAAGCGCATTTAAGTCCTGATAATTGGAAAAATTCAGCATTTTTGCATATTCCTGAGCTACCCAGATAGGATCTATCTGAACAGCCCACGGTGCTGTGGCCGCACCACTTTCTGGTATGACCTTATTGAATAATCCTTGTGACATTGGTGATAGCATTAGTAAATGACATGACGCTGCTCCAGCACTGCCCCCAGTTATTGTGACATCATCAGGGTTTCCACCGAAATTAGCGATGTTTGCTTTAACCCAACGGAGGAGAGCGACTTGGTCCTTCATGCCGGAATTTCCGGGTGCGTCATCCGTTCCGAGACATAAAAACCCATGAGCCCCGAGACGGTAGTTGAATGTGACTACTATTAACTCTCTGTCTTTGATTAAGTTCTTGTATCTCAGCAGATTTCCGTCACCTATTACAAATCCACCGCCATGAACACTAACCAAGACTGGTAAATTTGTTTTAGTTGTTTCCGGTGCAAATATATTGACGATAAGGCAGTCTTCAGTCATAAGTAAACTGCGATTTAAAAGCACCCAAAGATCTTTCGGTTGAGGGCACACAATTCCTTTGTCAACAGCTTCTAGGAGATAAGTTCTTTGTTGTGCTGGTAATGCTGGCTGGAAAGAAAATAATAATGAAACTATTAATAGGGAAATAAAAGTAAAACAAAGGGGCCTCATAGTGTAGCGGTCTTATTAAGTGGCAGGTCAGGGGTATCGGGTTCGATACCCGGTTCGAGAGCAAGTTTTAATTTAATTTAAATTTGTTCTCGGCCTTTGGGAGGGTTGTGCGGTACTGGGCGAGTGCTTAAACCGTACATGGAGGACACGGTCGAATTTCTAAAGACAAGCACGAATTATTAAAAAACTTGACGCTGGCTAATGCACAAATCGTGCCAGAGCCATAAAAAAAAAGTAAAACATGCGTAATATTTAAATATGACATATCGCTTGCCCCGGGGAAAAAAGTCGTAAAGCACTATTATAACTGTTTTAATGTCTTCATTTTTCACTTCCTTGGGTTAACTGTTAATTTTTTTCAGAATTTTTGCAACACATTTTATTATAAAAAAAGGTGCGTGCGTACAAAGTACACATGTTAAAAGTGAAACTTCTTTGGCAAACTAATTTTTAAGTCTTGTTCATATTTATACAAATCTAAAACTTTAGATTCCCGAGAATTAGAGGGTGGGAAAAAGGAAGATATGTTAGGAATTTAATTGTTATTAAAATATTAAAAGTTTCGAAAATTTATACATATTACAAATTTAAATTTGTAAATTTATTTCTTTGATAATAAAACACGTGGCATTTTAATTTACAATTTGTCATTTGAGATTTCAATAAATTATTTTGCATAAAATATAAAATACGAATATTTCATCTCTCTTTACGAAATTTTAATTTTAAAAAATAGAATTTCTATAAGGTTATTCGCCCTTCTCACTCTCTCTCAATCGGTCTCAACCGCTCTCTCCCTTTTCTTCGACAAAAACGCTGCACATCTTCGTGACGCTAATATTATTATTATTACGTTAATATTGCGTAAAAATTTTCCCCTATGCGTCTAAAGAAATTTCACTTCAAAAAACACAACGATGTCTTTACTTTTCGGAAATTATTTTATGCACAATGTTAGTAATACAGCGAGTATTAATTATTAATTATATATTATTACTTAATTTTACATTCCGAAAAAGATCGCCTAAATCATAAAGATAGTTTTACTTTAGATTGTAATTCTACCAAGTAATCATAAAAGTTAATGCGACAGTTTAAAAACAAATAAAGAGTGGTAATAATATACTTCTGTTTCACCAACGTCATAAAGAAAAAAAAAACCAGAGAACCAAACATTACTGGTAACGAAAAATATGTTTGTATGGTTACGAAAATAACTGCCATATAATCATAATCCCTTTGACAATATAAGTATATTATTTTTACCCTGTTATTTACAGTATTATAAAGTAATTTACTGAAATACATATAACGTTAACAAGCAGTTACTCGTTAAACCTAAAAGTACCACGTTCTATTCACGGCTGTGAAACAAATGTTCTATAATAATAGTGTACCTTTAGATTGTAATATATCTCGCGAGATTGTAAACTGTCGAAAGATTGTGAACCTCAACGAACTGCATACAATTTAAGGTATTATTATTCGGTAGTTATATGAAATTGTTGGGAAGTAAAATTAATCTGTAATTGACCAAAGAAGTTTGAATGATAACTAAGATAGTGTAGTACAATCTACCGAATAATAATACGTTAAATTGTAAGCAGTACGCTGAGGTTCACAATCTTTCGACAGTTTATAATCTCGCGAGATAGATTACAATCTAACGGTTTTTACAATATTACGTTAACATATATAAAGCCTTCGTTTAATCAATCAAGCAACAAGTGACGGAATCAAGAAAGTTCCTCGTTGTTTTATCCAGAAATCATCCAAAACCTGCAGTGCGGAACTTGGGTGTAAACGGAATCCGGGCTGACGGGTAAACTTATCAATAAATTACCTTGAATCGATCTCTTCCCGTCGGAGCTTTCGCGTAAGGTATATTGTAGAAACCATAGACTCCGCCATCCTTGTATCCTTTTACGGGACCTTCTGATGTGTCAACAACACGATAGTCTACACATTGACAGACACAAATGAACGTAAAAATTAAAAATATTAGCATTGCGACGCGTGTTGCTTCGAACACAGTCGACTATCAAACCAGTTTATCTTCAAAGATTATCTTTTTGCGACGATCCGGCTTTTTATCATGTTTTGTAACTTAATGCGTCAATTCGTGATAACTTATGGCTTAGAAAATTCAGTTAGTTTAAACTGTGGCTGTTATTGAAAACATTTGCACATTGCTTTACAACATTTAAACGACTTTAAAACACAATAATTCTGTGGTCATAGATCAGACAATGATAAGTATGGAGATTATGCATGCAGATGTTGGAGGTCCTATGGAAAATCAATCGATTGGAGGATCAAGATACTATGTTTTGTTTATGAAAGCTAAGAATGAAGTGTTCCATTATTTTCAAGATCACTCGCAGACGCCGATGCTGATAGCTGTGTCTTGATTTTATCCGCCATGTTTTCTAGCACCAAAACATTTTGCACCGCAAAACACCAGTCGTCATAGTTTTCACGACCCTTCAACTTTGGGACGTTGACTATATAATTCACCGACATTATTATAGCAGTATGGATAAAGATAATACTTTAAACTTCCATAACACACTTAAAAACGGGTCTGGGCCCATAACCTATAATAATGAAACAACGGTGGACGTTGACAGACTAACTTTAATTCAATGACAATCATACATAGACCCACAAAGCAGTCCTTTCTTTATAACAAACTAGATGTCACTATTAGTACATAAACATTACTTTGATACATATTTAACATACATTCATATGAAATTGAATTTATCTTTATTATATATAAAGTGATATTTTTTTTCTACTAGGCAAGTAGATGATCATCAGCCTTCGGCACATATCGACTTCTTGTATCTAGGGCATGCCGGTTTTCTCACTGACGAGTTCACCTACGACCCAGGAATGAGAGTATCACGCTGAAGCCACTAAGTATATATGATTATATATACTATATTTCCAGTCTGTATATATGCTATACTAGCAGACTCGGCCAAGCGTTGCTGTGGCTAAGGTTTTTGTTATTAAATATAACAATTCAATTCAAAGGAAACGACAGGAAAACAACAGTCATGGGGACCACCATGCTTTTTTGGTGGTTATGCCATTAAATGGTAGCTTATGTGAAACGTTGGTACTTTTAACACAGCGCCATCTGTTAGAATTGTGTCAAATAATAAACAAATAATTTTCAATAAAATTACATTGCGGGTATAAATTGAGATGTAAGCTATCCTATCTTTTAAGTTAGATCAATCTGCACACGGTGTGCAAATTTGATTGATATCGGTTCGGTAGTTTAGGAGTCCATTGAGGACAAACATTGTGACACGAGATTTATATATATTAAGATATCCAAAAAAAAATTCAAATATTATTCCAATAACATGAAATACTGATAAACATTTTTGTTGGGTAAATATCACATTCTTCTCTGTTCCAAAACGGTGTTACTCTAGAGATGGAGGAAGGTAGGTATTCTTTCTCTTACCTAAAGGGAGGATCCTCTATCACTGACTGGCCGAAGATCAGAGTGGCTTTTTTGATGGAATTTTGCTGTTGTACTCAAGGACCCTCACAGCTCTGCTTGGGCTGTTTTGGCGAGAATAGCTCTGCCGGAAGTGGGTTTTTGCTTCGACTAGCACAAGGCACAGGTGATTATTGTCGTGCAAAAAAAAAAAAATTTCGAGTTATTATAATGTAATAATAACTCACAAGGCGAACATTTTGCCATCACGTTATTATTTATTTATTTGACTAAATAAGTTGCCATTACGGCCATCAACCCAATATATATTATACTCTTATTTATAAAATTGTGTCACAATTTTCGTTCCCATACTGCTCCGAAACGGCTTGACCGATTCTTATGGATGTTTTATACATATTCAGTAAGTCTGAGAATCGGCTACTATTTATATTTTTAACTCCTAAGTAATAAGGGGTGACCACCCCACGCCTAAAAACCTAAACAGCTTTCATTTTGGAAAACTGAACATTCTGGGGTAGCATTGCAAAATGTTCCATGTTAGTATGTACTAAAAAGGTAGGCTAAGTAAAATCACATTAAGGAGAAACGAAGTTCGCGGAAGCTAATAATAATATAGATTTATTTTGTTTCTGAAAAATACAAACACATATACATCATTAACAGTAAGTAATTAAAAAAAAGGTTGTATTTAGAACGGGAAAAAGCCGCCTCCAAGGTCTTCTACAATTTTCTTTCTCTTGCTATTTACCCCGTTATCGCAATTTCGGCATTTAGAAACATATTATACAAAGTTATGGCAACAAAAAAAGGTACGACACATATTAGTAAATGATTAAACATGGTGATTAATCATGTTTTTTACCAAATTACGGGTTACAAAAAAACGAAGGTCTTCACAGAATTTATTTTAAATAACCTGAAGATCTGGTGATTCATTTGTAAGAAATACGTGAAAAGCAACAAAAAATAAACAGCAAGGCCACTTTTCAAACGTTAACCAAGTTTTACCCCTCTCAATTTTTTTGAAGTTATACTTCTTTAGGCGCGTTATGAAAAATTTATGAGAGTGAAATTTTACGATGCGCGCGCACCGTGACACAAAATTATCAGTACGGGCGCCGAGCGTGATCGAGCGAGATGAGAATAAGAAATAGAATATGCGTGACGTTAGCTATGCCAAGAATTTTAAATGACCATAATGACATTTGTAGTACCTTTTAAAGGAGTTTTAATTATTTTTTCAAAGAAATTTAGCAATGCTTTTTCACAAAGACCTATTGTTACTTAGTTAAAAGGTTATGAAACATACCTAGTTATTAAATTGAATTAATAATATAATAAATGATAATTATTATTAATATTAATTAATAATTGAATAATATACTAAATATTAAATATTGTTAACATATTAACGCTAAATATTTATTATTAATTATTTAATATTTAAAAAAAATAAAGAAAACCAAAGAAGTATAACTTCTTATGCGCGTACATAAGTACACGCACCATCTTTTTTTAACCATAAACCAAATTCAGCGTTGATTTTGCTTATGACAGGTAGATAGAGACATAACTCTAAGTATGATTCCCTTAAGTCAAAATCCATTAGTTACGTTCACATACATAACGCTCGAAGTCGAACTGGGCAACAAAACTGCAAACGAGACTCCAGCAGAAGCTGAAAACGAGCTGTTCATCTACCGTTGTCAAATGAACGTGTAATTAGTAATACAGGGTATCTGTACGCGAATAAAACTTAATTAGTTAATCTTAAATATATAAAACAAAGTCGTGTTAGTTACACCACTATAACTCAAGATCGGCTGGACCGATTTTAGTAATCTCCTTTTTGTTGGATTCTTCTCCGCTCCGAATAGCAGAATAATATTATAATAAGTAAAGTAATAAAATATCGGATAAGTTATCGAATAACACTAAATAAGTAAATTAATTTTACGAATGCAAACAGCTTGTGGTGCCATCTGTTGACAAAACTACGTATCATTTTACATCGAATTCGTGTCAGTTCAAGATATTCCGACTTGAGGTGAATGAGGCGATGCATAACCAGGCTTTGATCTTGATTGAAGACATGTGTTCCTCATCAAAAAATGTTGTATATCAGAAAGTGCTTTAACATGCAGCCCTGCGATTCTGTAACTCACTTTTCGAACTCACACAGCGGTTTTCGCATCGGCGGTTGCTCTCAATTCAGTCGTGAAGCAGTCATTTTATGATTTGGCATTCTGAAAAGGTGGGAGCTTGTAGTTTATTGTCTATTAGAATGCCAAATTATAAAATGACTGCTTCACGACTGATTTGAGAGCGACCGCCGATGAGAAAACCGCTGTGTGAGTTCGAAAAGTGAGTTACAGAATCGCAGGGCAGTATCGCAATATTGGCACTAGAGAGAAGAGGCTTAATGTGTAAAACTGCCATTTTTTTCGCAATGGCAAGCAATAATTTCTGTATTTGCAAAAAAGTTGTTTTTTACATTTACCTTTAATGAAATCGTAAATTAAGTTTAACTAAAGTTAACACGATATTATTAGATTGTTACGCGGAACGAAGTTAGCCGAGCTAGTTTTTTTAAGTGTGGTTCTTCCAATGGATTTTTTAAGTGCGCATTTAACAATCGCTTGTACGGGGGAAAATATGGTGAAGAATGGTCTTAGGTACAACTTGAGTACTAACATTAATGAAAATATTGATATATTTTACAAAAATCTTCTGACTTACCGTAACTTTGTTTATCATAATACTCTTAATGAGGTTTAAGATTCTATTTTGTTTTAGTTATTATTTATATATGTTTACTAGCAAACTCGGCGAACTCCGTTTCGCCACCAGATGGCTTCGTTTTATGTAACATTTCGTTTGGTGATCCCGCTTTTCTGTTGAATTTTTCCTGAATTTTCTTTGCTATAAACCTCACGGAGCCCGAGACCTTTCCAACGAATGCAAAACCGTGGAAATCGGTTAGTGCGTTCTGGAGTTATAGCGTCAGGAAGGAAAACCCGACTTATTTTTATATAGTAGATTATGTGGTTGCTTTTTTAATTTTTTCCCTTGCTAGCTTGCTATGTTCTAATATAATTGATGTGTATGTGTGTAAAATTTGTGATGTCATGTTCCTTGTATGTTATGCATACCTTTTTTAACTTATAAATAAATAAATACAGATTTAAAAAACTTGTAAGTATTTTGTACCAAAATTAAATAAGAAAAATGTATTATCACAGTATAGAAATCTCACCTAAAACCTTATATATTATTTACAATTTTTTAAATTAAAAAATAGCCAATACGACACACATTAGTACATAGTACGACAAACACTTCTATCAAAGACAATAAACTAATAATTTGTTTGTTGATGTGTGTTTTTTGTGATCTTAAAAATCATTTCGATTTGCTAACTCCTTAGAAATAGTATTATTATATTTATTACTAGCCGACCGGGCAAACGTCGTTTATAATATAATATTATATTATAAATATCATTTATAATAATAAAATAGGGGTTAATCGTAGAGGGGTGAAAATTAAAGGTTGTATGTATTTTTTAATGCTGTAGCATAAAAAAATAGAAATTTAAATTTTGTCTAAAAAATAAAATAAAAAAGTTAGGGGGACTACCCCTAACATTTAGGGGGATAAAAAATAGATGTTGGCCGATTCTCATAGATACCGGATAAGCACAAACAATTTCATCAAAATCGGTCAAGCCGTTTCGGAGGAGTATGCCAACGAAAACTGTGACACGAGAATTTTATATATTAGATTACTGAATTTCATTGAGCACACGCAAATAGCTAAAAAATCCTAGGTTTTGTATTGAGGTCCTTCATCTACAGACGTTCAAAGTACAGTTACTCTTTACAAATCACTCGTCCGTAGTATTATAGAATATGCTACTATAATTTATTTATTTATAAAAACTTTGTTGCATATACATTAATATAGTACTATTGACATAATTAAATAAAAAGGAGATCAACTGGCGGCCTTATCGCTTTCGATAATTGTTATTGTGTAATCTGGTCACCATATTTCACAATCCACATAATCATTGAAACAATTCAAAAACATTTCCTTAGAAAGCTTTGCAATCGTCTACACTTGCGTGGTGTATTGCAAACGTACGAGGCTCGTTTGGACTAGTTTGTTAGTATAAAATATTTAACTTTAATACTCATAATCTTCTTGCAAAATTTTCCTTTCTTTGTAATCCTAGAGTTACTCGAACTAAAAGTCTTCTATACATACGTACGGCTCGCTTATCTGCTACTTGTAATGGTCAAGTGAAGAGGCTATCTCGGTCTTACAACCTGATTACTAACATTAATGAAAATATTGATATATTTTACAAGAATCTTCCAACTTAAACTTTGTTTATCATACCCTGGTGAATGAGGATTAAGATTCTATTTCGTTTATGTTATGATTTATATTTTTTGGATTTATATTTTGTGTTCCCTTGCTATGTTCTATTATAATTGATGTGTATGTGTGTAAAATGTTTCTTGTATGTTATGCTTACATAGAACTTATAAATAAATAAATACAGATTTACAAAACGTGTAAGTATATTTTGTACCAAAATTAAGTACAGTACAAGTCAAGCGGGTACAATAAGTATATTATCTTAACCAATTCGCCAATATATTCCATAAACAATGTAGAAACATGAAGCCTCTTACGTCTAAGTTAGTGGTTCAATTTCAAACCGTAGACACGAGTCGTGATACTTGTGAACATTATTATAAATTTTAAAAGATTCTCACACATAGACTAGTCAACTAGTAGGTATCATCTGTAATTATGTCATAACAGTAGAAGTCAATACGGTCTAAACTTGGGTCGGCCCCAGCTCTCTGCTTGGACCTTCTACCGTCTTACAATAACCCAAATATGACACACGCTCAGTGGCGTAGCTACATAGGGGCTAGGCGGGGCAGTGCCCCGGGGCCCTCAAGCTCAGTGTGCCCTTGAATTCTCACCTGAAATCTCGTTCTGAACTTTTGGAAATTTCTCCCATTTACAAAATAAATATGACAGGTTGCAACCCCACTTTAATCAAGACATTAATTTGATAGAAATTCAAACGTTATACCTCGGGAATTCCCCCAACTTCTTTCCGGATAGTTTATATAACAAGACCTTGAATCTTCTGTATTTCAATTCGCCAAACCTACACCAAGTATTAATTGTAATTTATGTTGTTACTGTTTAATATTTTTATTACCAGCCCTGCACAAAAAAGAGCTTAAGTAGCTTAGTATTTTTAAAAAAATTGTATGTTTCATATTTTTATTTGATAAAACCTAATCAGTTTACATAGCAGTGGGGCCCCATTTTTTAATTTGCCCCAGGGCCCTTGGTCACCTAGCTACGCCACTGCACAAAGGGCTCTCTGTATTTACACCAAGACGTAGTGAAAGTAAATAAAACACATTATATATTTATATATTTATTTAAAGTTCAAATCTTTTTGCAATATTTTGTGGTGGTGATGGGTGGCGATAGTACTTTTCGTAGATTTCGTCCCAAAATAATGTTCGTTCTTTTAGAAGCGAACCTTTTAGCTGTAGAGGGTTATTCAGCTCCATGTGTGGAGACCAGTCCTTGCCAACCGGCGGCCATGATGGAAAGTTTGAACCCTCAGGTACTGGTTGCCTGTAAAAATATAAAAGCTTAATTTTGATAGCTCAGGTAGTCTAGACTTAATGACAAATATGATCCAGTATGACAAAATTCAGTGAGTGTCCGAAAGTGTTAAGGGGCCATCCATAAAGTACGTCACACGTTAATGGGGAGGGAGGGTATTACCGAAGTGTGACATCGTGTGACAAGGGGCATGGGGGGGTCAATGCTTTTGTGACGTCACATGTTAAAATATTAAGTACTAAAACCATTGATATACAAACAACCCAACCCAAGAAGTCTCGAATAAAAGTAACGCTCGAAAGTATCCCGAAACACTATTTCTGTCTCTTTCTATAAGTTACAAGAATATATTATAGCAATATCAACCTTACGCGAATTGTTTAAAGTTGTTATTACAACAATTATTTTTAAATACATACATAAATTTAAAAAATGTGAGACGTCACATTAAGAGGGGGGGTTATAAAATGTGACAACCTATGACAAGGAAGGGGGGAGGGGTTCAAAAGTCCTAAAATTCGTGTGACGTACTTTATGGATGGGCCCTAAATGTTATGTATTATTTTAGATTAAGGTTGGTAATTTCTATAATTTTTTATATGATTTGGTTATGCAGATTATCAAAACCGGTTACCGAATGGACTGGCTCAAAAGGAAAAAGAAACAAGGGCAAATAGTTTGGGTTTTTGTGATATTTAAAAAAACTTTATTTAACTAGATAATGCATCATAAAACTTACAATGTATTAAATACCTTTTTTCTATTGTTAGTGACGTTTTTTCTACAAACGTAGAATAAAGCGAAAGATAACATTTTTAAAAAGATTTTTATCGTGTTACGCCAAAGAAGTATAACTTCTAACGGGTGTACATAAGTACACACAATTTTTTTTTAATGGGTTACTATCTTGTAGACATTTTTTTTTTTTTTTTTTAATGTAATAGGAGGCAAACGGGCAGGAGGCTCACCTGATGTTAAGTGATACCGCCGCCCATGGACACTCACAATGCCAGAAGGCTCGCAAGTGCGTTGCCGGCCTTTCAGGAATTGGTACGCTCTTTTCTTGAAGGACCCTAAGTCGAATTGGTATTTGAGGGGTAATTCTTGCCGTATTTAATATTAATACTTTTTTAAAGAAACAAATGGATTTCGGGTTAACAATTCGTCTTGGGATTATTCCTTTGTTGAGGCTACACATCTTTTTAGTTTCATGTTTAAGTTTATTATTATGACAAAGAAGTATGTGATTGACATACGTGAGTCCATATTTAGCGTTAAGTGACGACTGTGAAACTTATGGTGATTTTTAACAGGGTCTTTATACCTAAGTTTAAACGTAATATTGGTCTTAAAATTATTAAAAACATTTAACTTAACTTCTCGTTAAGTAATCTATAACATACCCAGTTTTGACAAAGTTGTTCCAAAGTTCGCGGACAATTTTCTTCATTTCCCTCGTCTCTGGTGGAAAGGGCTCATCATCAGCATGAGTGAAATTGCCATCACCTACGCCAACGGATTGAGCACAATGCGTGGCACCTCGTACGTTAGTATGTAGGACGACCAGCACATCGTCGTCAACGAAAACATATTCATATAGATATATTTTATCATGACCAGCCTCCAAATGCAGCTTAACAGCTCTCAAAGTAGAGTATCTAAAGAGGACATCAGAGAAGAAGTCCACATAACTAAGAGTATTGTCGTCAGTGACCTTTCCACCGAAGTAAAACTCTTTTATTTTATTCGCAACGATCTTCTTTTCCTCTTCGCTGTTAAATTGAAGGTCTGGAGACAGAAACTCAGTAAAGTCTTCGTTCATCTTATTCTTCCATTCCTCAAATAGATTCATCCTAAGCAACCCCTCCATATTAGCAAATCCATACAAGATTGGCACTTTATTGTATCTTCCGCTCTTCAGAATGTTTAATGGGCTATCTGTAAGGAATTCCTCTCCCTCTGTATTACGTTCAACACATGGGGAGAATAGGAAAGTTGAATCTGGACGAGAGAAGAGTTCGAATTGTTTTGACGTCAGAATTTCGTATGAAACGGTTTTGTAAAACTCTTCAAGGGAATTTACATCATCCACTGTGAAATTGAGTAATTTCCCGTATTCTTTTGCATTCTTCATTGGATCTGTTTGCACGCCCCATGCGACTGTATTTGCTCCACTTTCAGGTATTACTTTGTTGAACAATCCCTTAGCCATGTCCGACAACATTAGCAAATCAACAGCCACAGAACCAGCACTATAGCCGGCGATTGTTACATCATCTGAATCTCCTCCGAAATTTGCTATATTTTCTTTGACCCAGCGTAGTAGAGCTACTTGGTCTTTCATCCCAGCGTTACCGGGGATATCATCTGTTCCCATACATAGGAATCCATGGGCTCCTAGTCGGTAGTTGAAAGTGACCACTATAATATCATTCGTTTTAGCAAACTGTTTGTACATTAGGAAATTTCCTTGTCCAAGGATAAAGGCTCCACCGTGTACATAGACAATCACTGGTAAACTAGTCTTCTTGGTATCCGGCACAAATATATTTGCGATAAGACAGTCTTCTGTTATTGTTATAGATGCGTTGTACATAGAAGAGAGTTCTGTTGATTGAGGGCACATGATTCCTTTATTTATGGCTTCTAAAACGTAAGATCGATTTGTGGCTGGTAATGGCGCCTGAAAATAAATTAACACTTGATTGTGGCTGAAAATATAACAAGATGCGCAGATAAAAGTTGGACTTTAAAGAGAAATGGACCAAGGGAAAGAAGGACAAGAGGGTGCTCTAAAAAAGGTGGATAGAAGATGTAGAAGCGTTAGCAGGAAGCGAATGGAGAAAGAAAATTCTTGACAAATATTAGGATCATATCAAATCTAAGCTGCATATTCTACTTTTGTAATGATAGGAAATTAATCGGGCTTTTATTATTATTATTACATATATTTGGTAATGTTAATTCATGTGTACTTTTTATTTTCCATATCCTTTATTATTATTGAAGTGAAAATTTCTTTAGCGGCGTCGTACACTTTTCTTGGAATGGGAAAAAATTTTAAACTCGCGTCAGGACAAATTCATAACATGGATGTTTTATAAAGGATTATGAACCTTCGTTCTATATAGTTACGGTTTTAATTCATTTGTCTCTTTGCTCAGATACATTGATGCATGTGGAATTGGACCTTAAGTCAATACATAGAGGTTTAAGTTTTCGAAACGTCTAAATCTTTATTATTAACGATTTGGTCAGACTGACGTGTATAAAAAATGGCAACTTAAAAAATAGTGAGTTTTCCTTATTTTGTGTAGGTTTCGTAAGACGGATGGAGAGTAGAAAGCTGGTGCGGCGTATTTAATGTAATATAAATTGTCATGTTTGTCTACGATAGCGCAATAAATAAATATTGTATTCTACTACATAAATGATAGTACTTTTATACTGATAATTAAATAAATTCGTGCAAAATTATTCCCTAAAGATTCCAAAATTTTAAAAATGCTCAACGTTAGTATTCAAGTTTTCACTTCTGGCAGCACTCCCGGAGTGCAACCCATTGATTTTTTTTAGTTTAGTTTTTTTGACTGTTTTAGTTATGTCTAAGTAACTTGCACTTCTTGCTTATCTTATCTATTTTTTTTTCACAGAGCTTGCCTGAAAGAGATCGCTCGAAAACAATAAGGCCGCCAATTGCCCTCCTTTTCATTTAATTATGTACATTTTATTACGTTAATGCAACGATGTGTTAATAAATAAATTAAATAAATAAGACTTTCGTTTCCTACTCTTTAATTGTGTTTAATCTGGGATGAAAAAATAATTTGGTTATTAAGGGTCGATTCGACCAAACAAGAGTAAATCTTAATCTTAGAATAAATCGTCAGTTTATCGAGAGTAAATAAATTTTACGTTTTACCATCTACAAATTCTAAGAATAGTGTCTATTCGGGAATTGCTACTATACCGCCGTTTCACACGGAATAACAGCTATTCCTAGAATAATTTGATGGCGTCAGTCAGTATAATCATCTGATTTCTGTCATTTCACAAATATGTATTCTGTGTTTTAATTTCAAGTCAACCCAATGAACTAAATTAATAGTCTGGCATTGTATAATGAAACGTTTAAACAATTTATTATCTATTTATTTATTTGTAGATTTTTTATTTTCTATAATATTATAATGAAATTCAACTAGGCTCAACAGAAGTGCCTTTTTACACGAAAGCCTCAAACCAACAACAATTAAAAACTTTTTGTTGGCGTTTGACACCTGTTAAAAGCTACTTTTTCACACAATAATACGGCAAAATCGAGTTGGCATGATGTACACTGTTGCAGAACAACATTTATAATAATAATAATAATAATAATAAAGCCTTTTTATTTCCTGTTTTACAAAAGTTGGTAGTTGTTATATTAAAGTTACCAAAAATATTGATTTGTTAGTAGGTTAGCTTAAATTATGTTAGTAATATATATTTATAGGATTTATTTAACAGGAACCCCGGTTTGGGTAAAGGCCTCCTCCAAAGATGCCCATTGTTGTCGGTCCTGTGCTATTGAGTGCCAGTTTTTGCCAGCTGATCTTTTCAGATCATCTTCCCAGCGGTCTAAGGGTCTCCCCTTCCGCCTCTTGCCTGGTGGTCCTTTCCATTGGGTAACTCGTTTGGTCCACTTTCTGCTAGACATTCTTGCCACATGGCCAGCCCAATTCCATTTCAGTTTTCGGGCAAAAGTTAAAGCGTTTGTAACTTTAGTGACGGCTCTTATCTTTGTATGTCTTATTTTGTCCATTCTCTTTATATTCAACATGCTTCGCTCTAAACCTCTTTGACATACATTGATTTTATTCACAGCTTGTGTAGAGAATTTCCAGGTCTGGCTTCCATAAGTTAAGCTGGGTAGTAGACATGAGTTCATAACTTTAGCTTTGAGAGTTATTGGTAAGTTACTCTTAAATATTTCTTTTAGGCTCCAATATTTATTCCAGGTTTGTTGGACCCTTCTCTCTATTTCTATAATGTTACTGTTTTCCTCGAAACTTATTCTTTTTCCCAGGTAGGTATAATTTTCTACATACTCTAAAGGGTTACCATTGATAGTTATAGGTCTTTTTCGTGTATTACTCATTATCTTTGTCTTCGTTAGATTCATCTCCAAACCAACTTCCGCACTCACCTGTTGTAGAGATTCTATCATGAATTGCATCTCGTTGACTGTCTCTGACAGAAGGATCAGGTCGTCAGCGAACCTCAGGTGACTAAGGTAGGTGCCTTTTATACAGAGTCCTGTTTTACTCCAATCTAATTTGTTCATGATGTTTTCGAGTATTGCTATGAAAATAGTGGGTGAGAGCGGGTCCCCTTGTCTTACCCCTCTTTCTATATGGAAGGCGGGGCCTAAAGTTTCTAGCTTTATTCTTCCTTTGTTGTTATTGTATATGCTTTTAATCACCTTTATGTATTTATCTGGCACCTCTTGTTCTTTTAAGCTTTCCCATATACTTTTGTGTATGACTGAATCAAAAGCTTTTTGATAATCAACAAAAGTTATGTAAAGAGGTCTCTGAAATTCTTGATATTTCTCCATAACTAACTCTATGGTGTGTATGTGGTCGATAGTAGAGTACCCTTTTCTGAAACCTGCCTGTTCTACAGATTGTTTTGCCTCTATTATCGGGCTTAGTCTATTATTTATAATGGATGCGAAAAGTTTGTATATATTTGGTAACAAACTGATTGGTCTGTAGTTGCTGATATTTTTTGGATCGCCTTTTTTATATATAAGAACGATATCTGCTTCAGACCATTCTATGGGCGTTTCAGAACTTAGAAGTATAGAATTAAACAGTTCAGTTAATGGTTCTGCCAAAATTTGATGACCATATTTTAGCGATTCATTTGTGATATTGTCAGATCCGGGACTTTTTTCGAATTTCAGCTTTTTTATTGAGTTTATTACTTCGGTTTTGTGAATTGGTTTTATAGAGTGGCAGTCTACAGTTTCTGTTACGATTTTGTAAGTTGTTCGTGTTTTGTCTCTGTAAAGTTTCTTGTAGAAATCAGTTGCTGTATTCACAATATCCGTTCGATTGTATAGGTCTTTATTAAGGGTTTTCAGTCCTTCTATCCAGGATTGGTTTGTTCTGAGTTCTTTATATGCTCTCTTTGAGCTGCCGTGAAGCTCAAGGTGTTTCTCTATTATTTCTTGCCTATATTTTGCATAGTCTCTCTTGATATATCTATTAACCAGTTTGTACAGTGCGGAGAGTTCATTTTTCAATGAGCGTGTTTTATTTTTTGTTTGTTGTAGTTCTTGTCTTCTTTTTAATAATTTTAGAGTACGGTCTTGTAATATTTTATGTTTTTTATTATCTTCTGTATTATGTTTCGCAAGGATCAAACTTTGTTGGATGGCCGTCTTTATTTTTACGTAGGAGGTCTGTACCGTTTTGTTCTCAAGGCTGATGGGTTGACCTGATGGCTCCAAGAGAAAGCTTGATAGGTTTTCTTTGTACTTTGTTATTTCATCCTTGTTTCTAAGTTGACTTGTTTTATTATTTGTAAAGTTGGTCCTATTTTTCTTCGGCGTTGTTAGCCTAATTTTACACCTTAGAGGACGGTGGTCTGATGCGTAGTTTAGGTTCAGAACTTCTATATTTTGAAACAATTTTGGGTGATTTGACAGTATATAGTCAATTTCGTTTTTATATTGACCGGCCGGAGAGCGCCATGTCCATCTTCTTTTGGCTTTTTTCTTGTAGAAGGTGTTTATAATAGCTAGTTTATTTTCCATCGCAAAGTCTATAAGTTTTTGCCCTCTATTGTTTCTTACTCCGTATCCGTAGTTCCTCATTATTGTGTGTTCGTCCATTTGTGGCTGTCCTATTTTGGCGTTAAAATCTCCCATTAGAATAAATTCTTCGTGTGCCATTTCCATGGCAGTATATATAGTTTTATAAAAACTGTCTATTTCCTCTTCATTAGCTTTTGTTGTTGGGGCGTAGACTTGTATTATAGTCAAATTTTTACCTGGTAGCTTCAAGTTCAGTAGAGCAACACGTTCCGAAATTCCAATATAGCTTTCTATATATTCTTTTAAACGTTTGTTTATTATGAAGCCCACTCCATATAGGCCCGGCGTTTGTCCAGTAAAGCAGAGAATGAATTTTTCATATTCATCTATTAAATTTCCAAGGCGTCGGACTTCCGAAATACCTATTATGTCGTACTTTACCCCTTCCAGCGCTTTCTCCATTTCCAATATTCTTTCGTATGACGAAAGCGTCCCGACGTTGTAAGTTACTATATAAAGATGGTGACCTTCTCTCGTTAACCCTTTCGTCGCTTGCTTTGCGTGGCATGATGATGATGTCCTTGGAGGGTTTAGGTCATAATCTTCCACGGTGACCAGCCGGGTTGGAAGATTAGTTGGGGAAGTGTGTTTATTATAGTTTTGTTTATACTTTTGTTTCCGATCGCCGGTATGTAATTGCTAGTTCTTAGTTTTTGTTGGGAGTGTTGAATACTCGTGAGATCGGCCTCTCATCACGTCGAATGCGTTTATTTTGTTGTTTCTAGACGAACTTAGTGTTTGCTGTTTTCTTGGTTGTAATTCTACTTGCGGAGAGTTTGATTTATCTCTCTTCCTCTTGTCTATGGCCCTTAAATTCTCTTTGACAATAAGTTTATCATATTTAATGAACGCTAAGTTTCCTTTCTGCCTTTCTTCCATTAGTTTGGGTTGCAAGGACTTCCGTATTTCCAAGGTTTCTTTTGAGTAGTCTTCTGTTATATATAACTCCTTTAATTTCTTTTTGTTCCTGATAATTTCTGCTCTTTTCAATCCACTAACTAAAGAAAGGAGGGTAGGCCTAGGTTTTCCATTATTATTTTTTATGCCAATACGGTAGATTTTATTTATTTCATAATTTTCTAAGGTTATACCTAGTTCATCCAAAAGACATTTTTTAATGCACTCGATTAAATCCCACGTTGACTGCTCTCTTTCCGGCAAACCGTGGATTATTATATTATTGCTTTTCCTTTCTCTTTCTAGATGCTCTATTTTCTTTTCCAGCTTTTCTACTTTACTTTTCAATATTTGGTTTTCTTCGAGAACAGGTCTTAGTTTTTCCTCCATTTTGTCAAGTATTGTGTTCGTTAGTTGGGTTGTTTGGTTCTGCATTTCCAACTTCATTTTGTCAAACAGTAGTTGGAATTGTTCTTCCATAATTTTGTGTATAATAAAGCGCAATCAATGTGTTTTGCCAATTGTATTTATTTCCTACAGTTCTCCTTTATTTCTCTCCCTCCGTAAGAATATTTTGCGGAGCTGTAGTAATTGCAATGTTGGTACCAGACAGAGAAAGAAAAATAAAATAAAAAACAAAAACAAAAATATCAAAATCATAAAAATATTGTGGCCGCCCTGAGATTAGATCGTACGGTAATTCGGTATCAAACTTTTCCATGCAGCGTTCTGTTCAAATGCGCAACTATGTACATGTCGTTATTCGCGAATAACCTGTACGTATTCTCCGTATGGTTAGGTAGATCCGGTATGAGTCATTGTCTTCCTTTGTTCGAATAGTGAATCATCAGTTGTTGACGGCACTTTCGCTTCAAACGATAACGGATTTTTGATATTATAGACAGTCAATTTACTTGATTTTTTCGAAACTTAGACTAATAAATCCTTCACAAGCACTTTCACTGATACTATAAGCACTACTTTAAAGTTTATTGTACTCCGAATTCGCGAATATTCGTTTGTTATATTTTTAAAGATTTATTATAGCGGAGCACGACGTGACTGTGACGGACGCGGCGACCGGAATCCGGAAAGAACAACATTTATTTGCCGAGTTTTATTTTCGTTCACCATTCTCTTTGCTATTCGCGTATTGTTATTCCTAGCGCAATTATACTATCGATTACGTGGAGAAACGACTATGGATTTACTTGAGATTAAAATCATGGAATAGGTTATTCGTGGTATAACTACTCGTGTATAAATTGAAGTTTGGTCGAATCGACCCTTAGTAGTTTATTTTGTATGAAGTTTATCGTTATCTATTTTAATAAGTACATTGTCATTACGTTATCAAGGAACGATTTTAAGATTGATAATAATTATGTTATCTGGTAAGTAGTAGCGTAGATTATAGCTGGACATAAAAACATTCGTAATAATATACAAGTTAGGGTTTTTTTTTAATTCTTTCGCTCGAAACTCGCATGGATGTCGAATTGGGTTTTTGAAAAAAAAAATTCATATATTCTTAATTGAAAAGATCATATATAAGTTTTATAACAAAACTATTTTTGTTTTATTTTTTTTCGCAATAATTCAAAAGTTATTTCAAAATAAAAATTAATATTTGAATCCAGTACCGAACGCCGAACAAACCCGAGCGCGTGTGACGTCATAATGTTAGTTTTCACTCATTGCAGTTGATAGAAAAATAATAAATACAGTGTTTTGATCTATTTAATTTTGTTAATTAATATTAATATTTAATATATTTAATATACTATATATATACATATATATTAATAGCCGTTAACGCTGTTAATAAATAGCTTTAACATTATGACGTCAAAACTATGGTGATCATTCATGGCGCGTTTATAGTCACGTGATTTTTGTTTAAATTTCATCAATTTTTAATTGTTTATAATTAATTGAAAACAGATTGTTTTCAAGCTTTTAAACATCAATATAATTAACAATAAAGTTTTAAAATACATAAAAAAAATCAATTTTTTTTTTTTTCAAATACCCAACAAGTTCATCTAATTCTTCCATTCCTCAAATATCTTCGATGTTAGCAAAGGATGTTTACTGGGCTATCTGTAAGGAATTCTTCTCCCTCTGTTCAACACATTGGGAGAAGAGGAGATTTGAATCTGCGCGACAGAAGAGATCGAATTGCTTTGACGTTAGAATTTCGTATTAAACAGTTTTGTGAAATTCTTCAAACTGTGAAATTTAATATTTTACCGTATTCTTCATTAGATCTGTTTGTACACACAGTAATTAGTTTATTTTTATAGAACGGTGGGCAAACGGGCAGGAGGCTCACCTGATGTTAAGTGATACCGCCGCTCATGGACACTCTCAATGCCAGAGGGCTCGCGAGTGCGTTGCCGGCCTTTTAAGAATTGGTACGCTCTTTTCTTGAGTCGAATTGGTAATTAGCTATTTTTTATTTTATTATTGGTATGAAGCTAATTTGTTATTGTGAATTTGTAAAAACGCGTTTTAGAAAATGTTTTAAATTTGTGATTTATTTCAAGTGCTCCAAAATGTTTCACCTGATTTTTATAAATTTGGTTTTTATGAATTTGAAATCTAAGACCTAAAAAGTTTGCAGCGCCACTGATTTATTTTTATTTTCTTTTACTCTGTCAAATTGGGTTTAAAGTGTATGCACGGTCCTGTGTTGAGAATCACGTTAGCATATTTAGATTTTAAAGTTAAATATTACATAATTTCTAATAAATAGAGAATAGATAATAATATATAATATGTATATGTCAAGGCCGTACTGTCATATCTTTATCATGAACTATATACAAATCAAACGTTTTGATCGATAAAAACACGTATATGTAATGATCTTTTTTAAGTCGAAAAAAGATTAGCTTTAATTTTTATCAATCCTGAGTCATAGGTTCGAAGTTCGAACCCCGGCCAATTAACTTTTCAATGCTTTTTACACTTGCTTGGTGAAGGAAAATGTCGTAAGGAAACAGGCAAGATTTAGACAGAAAAAGCCGACTGCGTCAGGCAGAGAAGCTTGATCTTACTGCAAAGAAATCTGCTAAGCGCAAATCTCGAAGACGGTAATTAAAGTAATTTTAAATTTATTACTTGAATTGGTCTTCGCGGTTTTATTCCGGGAAAACGAACTACCCTGCGATTCTGTAACTCACTTTTCGAACTCACACAGCGGATTTCGCATCGACGGTCGCTCTCAAATCAGTCGTGAAGCAGTCATTTTATAATTTGGCATTCTAATAATTAATATAGTGCGTGTACTAGTGTACACACGTTAGAAGTGAAACTTCTTTATGACCTTATTTTTCGAAAAATTATCTATATGCAACTTTACAGAAATTGGTTAAATAAACTTAAATTAGATAAAGTTTAACAAAAGGCTTTTAATATCACAGCCTTGAATACAAATACAATTATTTAATTTTACCTTATTACCACTAAGATTATTACAAAATTTCATAAATTGTAATAGAATTTTTAGTATCATTGTTATCGTTATTATACATTTTTGTTATTAATGGTTTAGAATCTCTTTGAATCAAGTGTTGTAGGGACAAGAAAAAGACGCGCGTAACGGTCAAATGTGACACTGACGCGTAACCGAAACATGTGACGCGTAACCGAAAAATGTGACGCGTAATGAAAAAATGTTACACTAAATTTTTTCCAACCCCGATAAAGAAGTTTCACTTCAATAAACTACAAGCTCCCACCTTTTCAGTCTTTATGGGGTAGCATAGCAAAATGTTCTATGTGTTGGTATGTAGCTACTAAAAGGGTAGTCTAAGTAAAATCATGTGCCAAATCACACTCGGCGTGGTAAGCGGTTTTTGTTATAGAAACCCTAAGCAGGTACAGTAACATAATTTAAAACTGTTTTGTAGCTATAAATATCTATTTTCTTCGCCAGTCTCACTTATGTGCTCATCGTTTAATGGTTCAACGTTAATAGATTGTGTCGGATTTAAAATAAAATGAAAAATTTCTCGGTAGACATTTTCATCAACTCCATTGAGATCTTTTTTTCATTAATTGCTATTATTATTATTTTCTTTATTCCTACATATTTATGTAAACATATAATAGGGGGGAAAACGAGCCTGCGCGACCTCCAAAAAGGGCAAACCATAGACTCCAATTTTTAATGGGTGTGTTGCCGGTCTTGGAATGGGCAAGAAACTCCACACTTACTCTTTTAAAATAGGTTTACAATATTTTGTTTACATTTGTTAAATAATTATATGTTCCAATTGCTTAATCATATTCTTAAGTCTATTTAGAAAATGCCAATATAGCAATACCTTAAATCGATCTTTTCCCGTTGGAGCCTTCGCATATGGAATATTATAGAAGATGTACAGCCCACTGCCATCCTGGTAGCCCTTGACTGGGCCCTGAGCCGTGTTTACAACCCGTGACTCAGAGTATGCGCAAACGCACGCGCAGAGTATAAAAACACGACTCCACATAACGACGGACCATACAGTACTACGTTATTATCTTTAACATAATTTGTTTCTTGGACGGCTCCGGAGCATAATAAGGAAAACCTGTTGATTATATCACACGAGTTCAAGGAGGATGTTTAAAAAGTAATTTAGTTATGTTAAAAAAGGCGGAACACAATTATTACGATGTCATTTGGACGGAGAATCTTCGCCACTTATCTATCGCCAAGTTTTTGTTTTAGAAAGAAACCCTAAGCTGCCTTGCGATTCTGTAACTCACTTTTCGAACTCACACATAAGGAGGGAGCTGGTAGTTTATTGTTTATCAGAATGCCAAATCGTAAAATGACTGCTTTACGACTAATTTGACAGCGACCGCCGATGTGAAAACCGCTGTGTGAGTTCGAAAATTGAGTTACAGAATCGCAAGGCAGGTATAGTAACAGAATTTAAAACAGTTTTGTAGCTATAAATATCTATTTCCTTCGCCAGTCTCACTTTTATGCTCATCGTTTAATGGTACAACGTTAACAGATTGTGTCGACTGTCGGATTTAAAATAAAATATAAAATTTCTTGGTGGACATTTTCATCAACTCCATAGAGATCTTTATTTTTTTCATTATTTGCTTTTATTATTATTTTCTTTATTCCTACATATTTATATATATATATATATAATAGGGGGGGCAAACGAGCCTCCGGGACGTTCAAAAAGGGCAGTCATCGCAGCCCATAGACACCCACTTTTAGTGGGTGTGTTGCCGGTCTTTCAGGGAGGAGTAATTTTTTTCAGGGAGGAGGAGAACGTTTGAAGTTGAACATTTGGAGGTCGTATCTCTGAGGGAAGACCCCCACCGAGAATCGATTCCACAGTTCGCTAGTTCGCAAAAGAAAATGCCTTGTGAAACGGACTGTGGAAGACTTCCATCCATCAAGGTGATGTTGGTGAAATCTAGAATTGATACGGCTCATACGGTGTTGAAAATAGGCAAGAGGGATCAACCCAAACAATTCTTCAGAACACTCACCGCAGTACACTTTATAGAAAACGCAAAGAGACGCAATGTCTCTGCGTAGAGAGAGAGAATCAAGCCGATCAGTGAGACATTGGAGATTGACAATTCGACAAACCCTTCGCTGAATTTGGTCAAAAGGAAGAAGCTGGTATTTGGGAGCATCTATGGATCTAGTCTGGCGTCTTCTTAAGTTCTAAAATCATTTTCACACGATCTTTTTTTTTACATATTTGCATAAGTATTTGATTGTCCTTTTTTATCATGTAATGAGAGCAAAAATAAAATAAAATTTGTTTTATTAATTTACTTTATCAATTTCCAATTATTATTATTACAATTATTATTATCACATTGTAAACAATTTATATTTACATAAAATATCATCAGCACATCCCTGTGTACTGCAAAGTATGTTCGTGTTTAAAATTAAATTTAAAATACAGTGAAATGGCGTGGAAACCTCGGCAATGCACTTATAACACTTCAGGCGCTAGATTAAAGCGTCGAGAGATTTTATAAAAATATTTTAAACGCTGTTACATATTATTTTGTTTATATTAAGAGCTGTGTCAGTTTAGAGCAGTGTTTCCCAACGAGGGGCCCACGCCCCACACGGGGGCAATTTAATTGTTAAAGGGGGCAATCGATATCAGTTGGATGTAACAGAACGTGGAGAATTGAGACTAAAGCTAACCAAATTGGAAGTAATAGAAAAACTCTTTGTTAAAATTATTTGGAATTTGAAATTCAGTTTTTCATTATGTTTTGAACACTGTTTCTTCCTAAACCTATCATTTATCGATCCTATGTTCGCAAATATCAGTATTAATTTCAAAAATAAATAATTCTCCAAATTAATATAACAATTTCTAACCTTAAAATATAATATTTAAAATTTATTATATATTAAAAGGTTCCGAAGATACGTTGTCATCCCATACCAGCATCCGGCACATCTTCCATGGAATCAAACTCATACCGTCCGGTCTCATGCCATCGCCTCTTGCAATACCAGTCGGCTCAAGTAGACTTGACACGCATGGCATGAACTTGCCTTAACATGGGACCTGCGTATGATATCGTTAAGTGCGGCATGTCTCGAGAAGCGGCCTGCACTTTTTTGGCATGACAGGCCGTGATGTCCTAACTTGTCGACATTTCTGACACAGGGACATATATGAGGAGCGCAGACCGGAACCCCAAGCCGTAGACAGGTTATTCGGAGCTTGAGCTCAAGAAATCAAATTAGGTTTTGAAAATTTACTTATTGATTGTTTCGATGACTAGTGATTTCTTTCTAAAACCAATGATTAAACGATCTTCAGTAAACAATTCGATGTTTAATATATAAATTATGTATGTTACATAAGAGGGGGGGGCGGGGTGTTGGGGGTTAAGTTGGCGCCTGATAGATAGTACTGGTGACCAGAGCTGGAGATTTCCTCAACGAATAAGTATCGCAATACAGCAAAGAAATGCTGACAGCGTGAAAGGTACAAAGGCCAGACTTTTTAAATTTGTTTAAATTTTCTATTTATTATTTTTAAATTATTATTATTACCTATTACAATCTCAAATTTAAACTATGTCTAAAATCCACATAATGACGATACGTTTGAGGGTCTAAATAAGAAGAGCATGTATTTTTTTTATAGAACACTAGCAAACTCGGTGAACTCCGTTTCGCCACCATGGCTTCGTTTTATGTAACATTTCCATTAGTGATCCCGCTTTTCTGTTGAAATTTTCCCTGAATTTTCTTTGCTACAAACCTCACGGAGCCCGAGACCTTTCCAACGATGAAACCGTGGAAATCGGTTCGTGCGTTCTGGAGTTATAGCGTCAGGCAGGAAAACCCGACTTATTTTTATATAGTAGATATATACGTAGTTTGCCCCCAACGGGCAGGAGGCTCACATAATGTAAAGTGAAACCGCCGCCCATAGATACTCTCAATTCCAGAGGGCTCTCGCGTTGCCGGCCTTTTAAGAATTGGTACGCTCTTTTGAAGGACCTTAATTAGTTCGGAAACACTGTAATGTATTGATTACTTAATAAGAAAATGTGATTAAAAATTAGCATAAATTTTAATTGAGTCTAAAGCTCTAATTTAAACTATTTGCAAATAACCGGACACGTTTTAAGTGCGATTTCAGTTACCAACCATACCAACCTTCTTCCAAAATCTTTCTTTCTTTGTAATCCTAGAGTTACAAGAACTAAGTCTTCTATGCGTACCTACGGCTCGTTTATCTGCTAGTTTGAATGGTTTAGTGAATAGGCTATCTCGGTCTTACAACTTGATTACTAACATGACTAAAATATATCTCTATATTACAACAATTTTCCAATTTACCGTAACTTTGTTTATAGTTATTATTTTTTATTTTGTGGTTGCTTGTTTAATTATTTAATTTTTTCCTTGCTAGCTAGCTTATATTCTAATATATTGGACGTGTACCAAGGTAACACTGAAAATGCTTGGAAAATGAAAAACGGCTTAATGTAGCCAATACTTTTATTGTTTTTTGAAGTAATCTCCGTTCCTCTCTTCACATCGTCGCATCCGATGGAACCACTGAGAAAAGCAGTGGGCCCATTCTTCCTTTAATATATCAAAATAATAGTTTTATATTTAATAAATGTATATATTAAGACATACAGCTTATTGTGATTGATGAATTATTAAAATTAATGTATATTTATTTTTATAGACACATCTGTCGAAGCAAGTTTGACAGTCAAATTTCAAAACTTACATAGAAACCTCAAACAAAATTGCTGTTCTTTCGTTCGGTATTGCAATGATAATACGTTTCAGCTTATAGGTGGTGATGGTAGGAATATATTCCCGTGCAACGTGCCGTAACATTTTTCTGTACCCAAGTATAGTAAAACGTTTCGTGACCACCTAGTGACTCTTTATACATAAAAGTTACCATTATGTGGTGTAAAGTTCTGGAAAGTCGAAAATAATATTAACAATAACGCGTAATTCAATCCCCGCCCCGTATCGTAACGTTTTACAAAAGGGGCCCCCCCCCAAATTCTTTACGTAATACTTGAACGCTCCCTTATGTACTGTACATTATTCGTTATACGAAATACACTGGAGGTCACAAGTTCACAACAACAGTTTAGCAAAACAATATTATTGTTGGAAATTGAATCTCTTGAAGTCCACTACTACGTGTAACTTATACATACGAAAAGTCGTGGATCAAACCCAAATAGGGGGTAGATGAGGTCATCAGCTGCAAAAAATTGTTCTATGGGAGGTCTCTAAGCTCAACCCCTGCAGAGTTATATTTTATTTTGCGATTTTACACTTTGACTTTTTTGACTAATTCTTATTAATATTCGAAAAAATTTACATCCTGTATCTTTTTCATAATATCCAATAGATTGGTACTGATGAGTTGTTGCGTTAGACATACTATTTATAGTTGTTTATTGAGGGTATTGAAGATAATATGAAGTTATTCGAAATACTTATTTTTCAAATTATCACTTTTTGTTTACTTCGGACCGCACTGTGAAAAAAAATTACTCTACCAAAAAGTGACCCTGTATTACAAGTTTTGGCGCATTTAAAAGGGACTCCGAAAAGGTATTATACATGGCCATGTGTAGCTCTAATATCTTTCTAGGAAGAATTGTTTTAATACAATTATTTCACAATCGTTGCTTGTAATTAAATATATAATTTTCTATTTATCAATTTTCACTTACTACATATAAATATGCTATTTTTATTAGTATGTATTATATTGTACTTATCATTCATAGCGTAAGCACAATTTGATTGAAAGAGACAAAAGATCACTGAAGAGTGTAATACACGTCACACGATTGGTTTGTTCGAACATAAATTTAAATGTTTTTAAGGATGCTACTGATAGTAGGGGCTTCGTTCAAAACATAAGACAAATTCGCTCAACTGTGATGTGAACGAATTGAAACTGTTTCGAGAGAGCTTTGTGGATTAGACATCCAGAGACATTTGATCAAAAACAATAGATACAAACTGCGTATTGGGGATTCTGTCTCACGTTTATGTTCAGTGAAGTTGTGAGTGAAGGATGCTCCTTTTGTTTATTTACATCAATATCACTCCTTTTTCCCGAAGGGGTCACGGATCTCCACTTAAAATCTTGACATACCTCTCTCTCTTCATCTTCTTTCATAACATGCTCGACGGTTATAGGTACTTTTGATTTGTCTCTATTACCTCCTGGTGGTCCAGGTATGTACCAAACCCGGTTACCTTGTTTATCCTACTTGTCAAACTCCACTGCTATTACTGCTACTCTTTAGGTACTCTATTTTAAATAATACTTCCCATATTACATCATGCTCCAATGAATTGGCCAACCGATCATCATGGAAAGGTAGGTGTCAGTAGAAGTAGATGGTAGGAGGAAGAAGAAATCATGGCTTCGTAATTAGGGAGTGGATGGGTATTGCGACTGCGGAAGAGTTGCATCTGGCACAATACAAGACACGAGATTGACGGCCAAGCTCCAGTAATAGACACAAAAAGAAGAAGTAGGACAAAGGATGGCAGGCAGCTGCCCCTACCTGCCCCGGCGAAGTTCGTGGTGGCAACTTACAAACGTTTCATAAGATGAAAAGTGCGAATTCTCGGCGTACTCTAAGCTGCATAATTTTTGTATGTATTGTTTGTATAGCCTTGTAATAAACATCTGTTTGTCCTAAGCACGAAAGACAGTTCCGTCTGCAGAGGCTGTTTCAGCGCAGAGGAATCAGTCACCCACGTAGTCCTGGAACGCGTGGCTGTGGCTCCTCAACGCGCCGAAATCCTCGGACCAGTGAGGTCGGGCTGTGTAGCGAAGTACCCAGGAGACTTCTGAGCTTCTAGAAGGAGCTATGATGATGGAGGAGCTATGAACAAATGAGCGTTGAAGTACGGAAATTGAGTCCACACTAGATACATACAACATACAAGTTAAGAACATTAAAAGTCGGAGTTGCTATTATAAATCTTCCTTCAGTTATTAAGTCGGTTAAACCACACGACAGAAGTGATCGTTGAAGATTTTCAACCTTCATTGTCTCTGCAAGGTCATAGTCTTGCTTTGTTTGTTATCATTATCAAGTATCTGTCGAGTAATATAGGGTTTAATATTGCTAGGGTCTGGGATTAACATATATTATATTCAACTAAATTTGCTTACAGTATTTAAATTAAAAATGCATAAAAAGAAAACTTAAACAAATCTAAAAAGTTTGGTCTCTGTGTATTGCTGGCATTTCCTCGCTGTATTGCGGATACTTATTTGTTAAGAAAATCACCAGCTCTGGTGTCATTGGTACCTCCAGGCGGCAACATAAATCTTTAATCAGCTGTGCACTTGAACCCCACAGCCAAAGAATCTGCCCAAAAAGAGCAAAACCAAAGTTGGAGAAAATACTTATATTTTAGTCAGGTATTTTCCGTCTGCTCTGCGGCGACAGTTTTTGTGCTTGTCCTATCTACCTACCACCACTATATACTACCACTATCATGATACTGTTTTATAATATATATATACCTCGCGGCTGAAAAAGCTATATTTGCATTAGCTTTTTCAGCTGCTTCACAAGCCGCACCAGCTATGTTGTTGGTTCCATGTAGATTGGAAGGGGCCAGCGTGTCAGAACAGGTTGCATCCTATACCAGCACCAGACCCATCTTCCATGGAATCAAACTCATACCGTCCGGTCTCTTGCCATCGCCTCTTGCAATTCCAGTCGGCTCAAGTAGACTTGGCACGTTGACGGTGGCAAGGGACCGGCGTATGATATCGTTAAGTGCGGCATGTCTCGAGAAGCGACCAGCACTTTATTGGCAAGACAGTCGGTGATGTCCTAGCTTGTCGACATCACTGCCACAGGGACATGAAAGTAAAGTAAAGTTATTTGTTGTTGTCGAAACTTATGGTCTAAATAATCTCCCATTAAAGGCGGCTTTAAAAATCCCCTTAAAAGATTACACGGCACCTATATATAACGTTGTCAAATTTTCGTTGCGTTGAGAGCAGTGTTGGCCTAGTGGCTTCAGCGTGCGACTCTCATACCTGAGGTCGTAGGTTCGAACCCCGGCTGTGCATCAATGGACTTTCTATGTGCGCATTTAGCATTCGCTCGGAGAAAGAAAACATCGTGAGGAAACCGACATGTCTTAGACCCAAAAAGTCGACGGCGTGTGTCAGGCACTGGAGGCTGATCACCTACTTGCCTATTAGATTTTAAAATGATCATGAAACAGATTTAGAAATCTGAGGCCAAGACCTATAGAGGTTGTAGCGCCACTGATTTATTTATTTTTAAATTTTCGTAGACATTTGCCCTTTGAAAACATTATGTTCAAGGTTTTTGTATCCGCCTCCATACTAATTGGTTCTGTACTCGGGAAACTTTATTTAAAGATAATAGAGAGAAGAGATATAAATGTACCAAAAATCGTGCAGGACATTCGGGAGCCATATTTTTGGTGTACCTCAGACATTTTAATCACGCAACCGATTGTGGTTTTTATCTAGAGGTTATAATCTCTGTGTAGCTATTATAAAGTCTCTTTTTGTTTGTACGTTTAAATCTTCTAAACTACACTTTCCTGTTTGCACGTCGCGACGGAAATAGCTAGTTTGTGATATTTGGAGTTATTATCGAGAGCGCAAATGTTAAAAATCATGAAACAAAAGAGAAGAAAACAATATCATCAAATACAATAAGGTCATATGTATAAAAAAATCACCTGAAATTTAGCAAATAATTTATATGAAAATCAGCTATTTCTTCCTTTCGTAATGTACTTTTAAATCTTCATATTCATATTACAGTAGAAACTCGATAAGTTAAAGTCCAAGGGAAACACAAAATATTTTAAGTTATAGAGGTTTTAAGTTATCAAGGGTCTATGTTAGGGATAGGTTAATATAGAGGTAGGTATGTACATATGTATGTATGTACCCTTATTCCTATTTTTACTCGAATGCGTCAGAAGGATTGGTTCAATAAAATTTAAATTACACAGAACAGAAATTTAAATAATCCTATTTATTTATTCACATTACACACGTTACATAAAAATAAAACAAGAATTAAAGCTTTAGTCAACTTAAAAAAGTCTGTGATTTTCTTTTGTTTTAAACAATTCACAGTTTCTAAATCGATTTGATTTTCAATGACAAATAGAGAAGGGAATACATCTTTTATGTTGCTACACTGCTCTATAAATGATCTTACAGTTGTTAAAGCTCTTTTTGCTTTTCTCTAAAACTCTTTCAAAATGACTCATTGACAAACAATTTTATGTTATAGAGGTTGTGTCTGACGGGAAGGGAACATATTATTTTTTGAAGTTATAGAGGTGTTTAAGTTACCGAGGTTTGAGTTATCGAGGTTCTACTGTATTATGACATTATGATAATTAATATGACATTTGCATGCCTATTTTATTTGTCTGATTGTGCAGTTTTTACAATCTGAATGTAACACTTTCTTTAGATATAAACGATTTATTATTATTTATAAGAACATGCTCTGCTAATTATAATAACGTTATTTACATTTGTTAACATCTCTAGTCCACGCTTAAACTCGTTAAACCAATTGTAAATAGTGGCACGAGCTCATCTCGTGCATCTCTAGCTTCTTAAAGAAATACTAATCGCAGCCTATCATAGCTTTGTTCTTGAGTAAGCCCACAACGAAAGTCATAATAAATCATTGCCCGAAAATTTTCTCGCGTTAGGTTCATTTTCACGTGTAACAAGAGTTTTAGATTTGCCGCCAATTCACAAAAACAAATGAATGTAATATTATACTACATTAGGTTACCATAGAGTTCTAAAATTGAAATTCAAAAAAAGTTTTCATAAGCAATTTTTCTAACTGGCCAATTCTAAACATTTTCAGTGTTACCGACGTATATCCTCTATCCTTTTTCCAGGGCGCGCTCATTTCTTTCTTCCCCTTTGTCCTTTACACATAGTTGTCTTTAAAGTCCTTCTTTCATCTGTAGACATACGGTAAGGATAAAGAAGTCTCTTGCGAGTGGCCATCACCACGAAAATTGGCGAGTCAAGGCCGCACGAGTAGCTATCCACACTCTCGATTTGTTTAGTTGCTCGCTTTACTTCAAGATAAATGTGATTGGAAGGATTGCGTTAGCTACTTTAAATGCCAACCGATGTTATAATGTATTACGTTTGTGTCATAAATGTAAATAAAAAAATGGTTTACGGACATCGTCACATCAAAAACGCCTCGCTCTCGCTTCTCCTCCGCCCCTATGACTTACGCCTCACCAACCGACAAATTGTAGGAGGTAATCATATTAGGTTAAAAAACCAGTGAGCTTCCGTCCTGTTCCTCAAGCCGAGGTCCGAGTCTCACAAAAGTCGCCCATGCGCTAATCGCGGGAAAAAGACCATTCCGGCTGAGCTATGCTCGCCAAAACAGTCCGAACTGTCGCGATTCCATTCCAAAAAAACAGCAACACGAGCGCACCGTCTACACACTTCGCTCGCGTCGTATTGAGTGTGGATGTGTAATAAAAAAAAAAGAGGCGGAGCCGAAGCGCACGTAATATATATGTGTAATCAGGTGATTAGCCAAAGCGAGCCACGCTCGACTAACGATAGACGCGATGATTGTAATATTTTGTTTGTTATTTTGTTTAACCAATGCATTTGAGTCGCGCATAGTTAATACCCATCAGGGACTAGTTAAAGGTTACAAAGATGATGGGCTGTACAGCTTCTATAGTGTGCCTTACGCCAAAGCTCCGACTGGAAGAGATAGATTCAAGGTAATTAAAGCAGATATTATTGTATAGGTGTGAGCAGTATGGCCTAGTGGCTTCAGCGTGCGACTCTCATCCCTTAAGGCCGATTTACATTATCTTAGTGTTTAGGAGAGTGCTTTAGTACAACTTGAAAGGAAAGTTCTTTAGTGCTTTAGTGCGTAGCGAGTGAACGTTTACATTTCTGCCAGTAGAGTATCATTACAGCGCCACAATGAAAGGCAAATACGATCTATTCTACGCAAAATACTAACTGTAGTTATGGAACAAATAGAAGACGAGATTTTATTCGAAATAAATAAACTAAATATAAATAATAAACAAAATAGCTTCTTTTAAGGCAGTGTATGCCGAATGCCTAGCCTGTTTGTTTTTGTATAAATTGTTTTTAACGTTCCACAAACATTCGTGAACAACATATTCAGTTTGATAGTTGTACCTTCCGACCATTTTAAAAATCTGAAAAAGTTCCAAATCACAAAATGGCTGCTTCACGACTGATTTGAGAGCGACCGCCGATGCGAAAACCGCTGAGTGAGTTCAAAAGTGAGTTACAGAATCAGGGCAATAGGACATAGTTGTACCTTCCGACCATTTTAAAAATCTGAAAAAGTGGGAGCTTGTAGTTTATTGTTTATTAGAATGCCAAATCACAAAATGGCTGCTTCACGACTGATTTGAGAGCGACCGCCGATGCGAAAACCGCTGAGTGAGTTCGAAAAGTGAGTTACAGAATCGCAGGGCAGCATAGGACAAGATAAGATCGTTTTTATAATAATAATATTTGCAAGAGTATGGTACAAAAATGTTATGGTCTAAGCTAAAGTTCGCGTATTCTGCCACACATAATGTGCGTGCAAATTTGTCTTAAAAGGAATTCTACATAGAAGTTACATACATTATGAGTCAATTCAGTCAATTTTTATATAATTGGAAGTGATAAAATATCACATTATTAAAATATATTATTACGTTATCAAATTAATATTAATATATTTCACGTAAATAATCTTTAATAGAATAATATTTTTTTCCAAAAGCAGTACATTCGTCGATTTTAAAAACTCTACTAGGAAGATCTTTGAATGTTTTTGGTAAATTATTGTATTGCCATCCAAAAGGTGTCTCGCCAAATTCAGATTAATTTTTGGCACAGCCAATTTCACCCTATATCTAGTTCGACAGATATATATGGATATTTGTCTAAAAGTTTAAACAAGGAGGAGATATTTCAGTTCAAAGGGCGACAAAATGCCAATATATGTTAGGACTTATATATGTATTTGTTGACCTTCAAATCTTGTCTTTTTTATACATATACAAAACATTATCATGACGAGGCGTTATCGTTAATTAGCTATCACTTGAGCATACAATTATTAAGTGCTAATTTATTACGTGTTTATTTATAAGTTCTACAACAACGTGTATGCATAAAATATGACATCAGAAATCTTACGCACATACACACAAGGGAAATAATTAAACAAGCAACCACAAAAAAAAACTATCACTTAATAGGATCTAGACATCGCTAGAGTATGGGCACGTTTGCCCCATCTCACCTCTCTTGGACAAGCAAAAAAGCTGGGGCGGTCGAAGAGCAGGTCTTAAAAAAAATCCGCGTTTACTCATGGATTTATATCGTTAGATATGCCCTTACCGCAGTGAGACCGCGCCGTGTTGTCGCACAGTCGAAGTGAGTCCGCTCGCTAACCTAGGTCCTAGGATCAGTGCAATGGACGCCATGTTGACGCACACATTCAAACTATTACAAGGGCAGAAACACGATTTTTAAACTACTCGTTAGTGTGCGTGTGTCGGCATTTTGTTAACGCACACATTCAAAAACAATGCCACAGTTTTTGGTGTCGGGGCCTATCTAACGATATAAATCCATGCGTTTACTGCAAAAGACGTCATGCGACAGAATTGCCATCTAAAAGTTCTAATATGTAATTACTAAACGAGTACATCAACCAAAAGCGTGTATGTTTTCTCGATTTCCCTAACCCTCTCTCTCTATCTTTCTCACTTTTTTGCGCCATTCTACGTTCGCCCTTTCTTACTCAATTGGTCTCAATCAAAACGCTGCACATCTTCGTGACACTAATATTATGATTATTGCGTTTCATCCGTAAAAATTACTCATGCGCCTAAAGCAATTTCACATCAATAAGTAAACTTCCTCACAATCGAATAATGGTATAAATGTTCTAGGCACCCCTACCAGCAGAGGATCGGCCTTACGTACTCGAAGCTGTAGACAAAGGCATCATGTGTCCACAACAAGATTTATCCATAATGATGAAACGAAGTCTGTTAACAACAGAAGATTGTCTGATTGCAAACATATTCGTACCAGATACCACAAAAACAAATCTACCAGTAATCGTCTACGTGCACGGGGGAGGCTATATAGCTTGTTACGGAAATTTAGTGACTTATAAGAATTTAGTGAAAAGCAAAGATGTGATTGTCGTCACTTTTAATTACCGGCTAGGAGCGCACGGCTTCCTTTGTTTGGGAACAGAGGACATCCCTGGCAATGCTGGTATGAAGGATCAAGTCGCTCTTCTGCGTTGGGTTAAGGAAAACATTGCTAATTTCGGTGGGGACCCTGAAGAGGTGACCATAGCTGGTTATAGCGCTGGATCGTCATCAGTTGATCTACTCATGCTGTCAGATACGACGAAAGGTCTATTCAAGGGAGTGATACCAGAAAGTGGCGCGAATACAGCAGCTTGGAGTATTCAAACTGATCCAATAAAAAATGCTCAAGAATATGGACAAATTATAAATTTCACGGATTATACGAACGTACAAGCCCTCCAAGAGTTTTATAAAACAGTTTCATATGAAATTCTCACGTCTGGAGAAATGAGTCTCGTAAATCGAACCGATTCAACATTCTTAATGGCTCCCTGTGTAGAGCGTGAAACAGATGAAGAAGAGTTTCTCACTGAGAGTCCAGTAAACATCCTGAAGAGTGGGAAGTATCATAAAGTGCCTATGCTGTATGGTTTCGCTTCCATGGAGGGTCTGATGAGGAAAGACACCTTCGACCAATGGAAAAATGAAATGAACGAAGAGTTTGTTCAATTTCTACCTCCGGATTTGCAGTTTAAAGATGATAAGGAAAAAGCGATGGTTGCTGAGAAAATTAAGAAATTTTACTTTGGCAACGATCCGGTTAGTAATGAGAAGATTTTGAGTTATGTAGACTTTTTCTCGGATGTCTTCTTCGCATATGCAACACTGAGATCTATTAAGTTGCATGTGGATGCTGGACATGATAAGATATATCTATACGAATATTCCTTTGTGCATGATGACATACCCACAATACCGTACACAAATATGCGTGGAGCAACTCACTGCGCCCAATCTAGCGATGTAGGAGATGGGAATTTTACACATTTCGACGAAGATCTCTTTTCAAAGCCTGCCAGGGATATGAAGAAGACTGTACGAGATCTTTGGTACAACTTTGTTAGTACTGGGTATGTATTTAACAGGAGACAAACGGGGAGAATGGTCATCTGTTGTTAACTGATACCGCCCATGGACACTCACATTGCCAAGCTCGTAAGTGCGTTGCCGGCCTCTTAAAAAATTATAGTAATTAAGTATTTTTCGTATATGTCAAAAACGTACCGACTCTTTAGTGCATAGAGATATTCTTCATCAGCTTCCTGTTCTCGTTGAACCAAAACCACGAAACAAGGAGTGGCACTCCTTGTTTCCATCTACACTAGACAGTATGATATGGGTTGATTTAAGCGGCGGTTAAGGCATCTCCTGGACAGGCGTGGCCACATCTCATTTAACATCAGGATTGTGGTCAAAATATTTTTTAAATACATGTATCTTTACTGAGACATCGTGGAAGATCACGATCTAGCCTAACTTAAGACTAATAAGTAATTTAAGTCTAATTTACTAAAAAGGATATCTAAATTAAAGTGTCCAATAACATTACTTACAGTCTGATCTTGTTTACTTTTTCCACTTACCACTGTTTAGCACTTAAGACTAACGTGCACGAACACTAAGTTAGGCTGTTTAGTTCTGTATAAATAAAACACTTTTAACAGTTCGGCACCCAATAAATAGTGTCGCTCCCACTAGTTTTTATAACATCAAATATCATTATGAATCATGAATTGAATTATCACTTTTTAATCCAAATTTGGACATATAACAAAAATATTCACGCGCGTTTTTCTGTCAAAGATTTTTTATCGTCCTGATTTTGTCAGCCAGTAACATTCACATATAATATTTGATAGACCTCTTTGGTGAGTTCAACATTTACCAATAATTCACATTCCAAATTCAAATCATATTTATTTTAATTAAAATCAATTTTATTCCCCGTTTACGGTTTCGCGCGTTTTTCTGTTTTCTGTTTTTTTTCGTCATGTATTTTGTCAGCCAGTAACGTTCTCATACATTGTTTGACGGACCTCTTTGGTGACCTCTTTACTAACAATTCACATTCCAAATTCAAATTACATTTATATTTATAAAAAGCTATTAGTCCCTGTTTGAACTATCTTTAGTGATGGCTTAGTGGTTTCAGCATGCGACGCTCATCTATGATGTTAAATGCGCACAGATAGGTTCCCCGGCTATCTGTGCGCATTTAACATTTGCTTTCCTTAGACCCACTTCGACATGTATCAGGCATAGGAGGCTAACCACCCCTTTTAGATTGACAAATGATCATGAAATAAATATCTGAGGCCGGGAGGAGTTTGTAGTGCCATTGATTTATTTTTTATTTATTCATTATAATAATATAAATATTAAATATATAATTCCTTAGTTTTTTGAGAAAGAAGATCCTGATTATAAAAATATTATACAAAAACTTGGCTGTAAAATGATTTTTTTTTAAACTGATATAAAAACACCACCTATACAGATAACCTAGTTGCCTTAATACAAATACTCATGAAACAGATACGGAGGCCTAGACCTAAAAAGCGCAACTTGTAGCGTCATTTTTTTTTCTATTAGCACTGTAATAATCTTTCTATATCAAAACAACGGTTGCTGGATCAGCTGTTTATTTAATTCATTCAATTTTTTTTTCAGACAACCAGTACCAGAAGGATCTGACTTCCCGTTATGGCCACCAGTGGGCAAAGACTCAACTCCATACATGGTGATAGACAATCCTATGCGCCTGAGTGGTTCATTGCTGAAGGAGAGAACACGGTTCTGGGATGAGATTTACTCAAAGCACTACCGACAGCCATCTCCACCATCTATTACACCAACCATAGACCGCACTGAATTATAGATAGTGTTTATGGTTTATTAGATAATCATAGACAAAAAATATATTTGTGTTTTTAATAAATAATTTGCGCAAAATGTGTGAATTTTTCTGTCTGCGGATTTTTTTTTTAAATTATTTCTTATAAATAAACTTAAAGTAATATAAAACAGTAGATAAATTTATAATTATCATCGTCATCAATACAATACAGACCCTTGTGGGTCTTAGCCTCCTCAAGTATCATATTCGTCCAACTTCGAACCCCATATTGTTTCCCCTTGACAAATTTATCCCACCAACGCGGCCTCGGCCTACCGGTCTCTTGCCACCAGTTTTTGAGTTCAGTAAGGGCCTTGGAGTTCTGTCATCAGGCATTCGGTACAGGTGTAGAGATGATAAAGCTTTTTGATCAGAAAATAAATGAAAAAATTTCATTAATTTAAAAAAAAATAAACTTGCAGCCTAAGTTTTGAGAGATATTTCTGGACATTATTTTTGATCTTTTTCATCTATTAACTAATAAATTAGATTAAATACAGCCCTTCCAGATATGTACTAAGGCTGTGATGAATAAATAAAAAAAACAGTGGCACTACAACCTTTTTAGGTCTGGGCCTCAGATTTCAGTAACCGTTTTATGAACATTTGTCAATCTAATAGGCAAGTAGGTGATCAGCCTCCTGTACCTGAGACACGTTTACTTTTGGGTCTAAGGCAAGTTTCACGATGTTTTCCTTCGCCGTTCTAGCAAATGTTAAATACGTAGGTACATAGGAAGTCTATTGGTGCACAGCCGGGGATCGAACCTCAGGGATGAGAGTCGCAGGCTGAAGCCACTAGGCCAATATTGTTCATTTAACAAATTCTGGACAATATTTGTACAATCAAAACCTCTAAGATTGTCAGAACCTTTTCAAATACTGCATTTAATAAGTTTCCTGGTATCAGGTCGCATAAACGTCATTCTCTTAATTTTGTATCAAAAAAATATCAATTTAGTTTTATTTCTTTGCCACAATAATAAACAATATTTTTCTCACTCGTAAATAATATCACGAATAGCGCGCCATTTTTGTTTATTTTTTATTAATCTAGTTGGTCACAGTCACAGACTATAAACGGTTGGGCATAGAGTATAAAATATTTCACACATTAATAATTGTAACAACCATGAAATTAATGTTCATAACTTTAGTTTGTTTTGAAGCTATATATTATATGTAACATAATAATAAAACATAGTTTATTTATTATTCAACATATAGGTTAATAAACTCAAAATAACTTAATATATAGGTAAACAAGAAAACTTTTGAACGTCAACAGAAAAGATGTTACATTGATTCTAAACTTACATTTACTACCAGTTCGCTAGTCAACGGTGTAGAGCGGACAAGAAGAACAGCCTTGCGATTCTGTAACTCAGTTTTCGAATTCACACAGCGGTTTTCGCATCGGCGGTCGCTCTCAAATCAGTCGTGAAGCAGTCATTTTATGATTTGGCATTCTGATAAACAATTAACTACAAGCTCCCACCTTTTCAGAATGCCAAATCATAAAATGACTGCTTCACGACTGATTTGAGAGCGACCGCCGATGCGAAAACCGCTGTGTGAGTTACAGAATCGCAGGGCTGGCAACAAACTCTCCGCCACTCTTTTTAATCGCTAAGTTTTGAGTCATACAAATTATTTGAACTGGAGCAAATCAATCCTAAGGATTAGGATCATTTAAATATTCGTCAAATGTATAAAAAGCTTTATTGATTAATTTACCAACGCGTTGGTCCTCTCCTCTTCTTCGTAATATGTTTCGTACTGTATGAAATCAGGATCCGTAAAAATATATGGAAAATACCTAAGTCCGCTAAATGCCCTGTTATTAAAAAAAGTTTTTCATCGCTCTGTAATTAATGAAACCATAAACTGTATAAATAAATAAAGCACTAAAATAAATAACAGTTTGGTTAGGTTAGTAAGTATTACGTAACGAATTTTGGGGGGGAGGGGGTCCTTTTGTAAAACGTTACGATGCGGGGCGGGGATCGAATTACGCTTTATTTTTAATATTATTTTCGACTTTCCAGTACTTTACACCACATAATGGTAACTTTTAGGTATAAAGAGTCACTAGGTGGCCACGAAACGTTTTACTATACTTGGGTACAGAAAACGTTACGGCGCGTTACATGGGGGGGGGATTGTCAATAATCTCGAACAATTGCGTGACGTAATACTTGAACGCTCCCTTGCCAGTATACTGCTAGCATTTCCTCTCTTTATCCTGATACTTCTACGTTGTGCGCTGGTACTCTAAATAGCGGAATATCAATTGAGATTTTTCATTGAATTTCAAGGTTGCGAAATCGTTACCAAACCTTAAAATAAATAGAAAATAAGTGACATTTTATTTTGACTGATAAGCGTTATCAACGACTGTACCTAATGGCCAATTTAAAATGATATATTTAAATTTAGCTCGTACGGTGATGAAATCGATTCCTACTATATAATTTCAATAATAATTGTTTTTAATGGAATACCGCCGTTCAATGTCCTTTACAGCTCACCTCGGGCTGTTCGTTGTGAAGCATCACGCATTCCAGAACTACATGGGTGACTGATTCCTCTGCGCTGATACAGCCTCTGCACACGGGGCTGTCTGTCGCGAGATAAAGATGTTTATCAAGGAGACAATGGCCAGTAATTGTCCCTATCATAATTTTGAGTTTAATTCTGGTTAGGTTTGGAAGTCGCTTTGTCACTAGCGAGCTGGCAGTGAGAATGGGGACTAGGAAGATACATCCTCCAATTGTTTAAAAATGAGAATATTCCTCCCGCATGGGCCGGCACCAATGCCCACCACTGGACCCACTAAAATAGGTGTCCATGGGCTGCCATGACTGCTTCAGTGTGCGACTCACATACCTGAAGTCCTAGGTTCGATACCTGGCTGTGCACCAATGGAATTTCTTTCTATGTGCGTATTTAACATTTGCTCGAACGGTGAAGGAAAACATCGTGAGGAAACCGACATGTCTTAGACCCAAAAAGTCGATGGCGTATGTCAGGCACTGGAGGCTGATCACCTACTTGCCTATTAGATTTAAAAATGATCATGAAACAGATTCAAAAATCTGAGGCCGAGCCCTAAAGAGATTGTAGCACCACTGATTTTTTCAGGCTCTTTCTCGTTCCCTACCCAATAAAAAAAACTGAAAATTGATGTTTAAGTACTAATTAAAGCTACTTTCACAGCGTTATGTCCTATGGTATTCTACTGTGGGGTGCTGCTGCAGAGGTTCCATCCACATTTGTGCTGCAGAAGCGGGCTGTTCGCGGTATTTGTTGTGTTTCCCCACGGGAGTCGGTACGGAATAAGTAATTAAATATTGTTTTATTTATTATTGTATTATAATTAAATACGACCCTGATTAATATATTCTTGAAGTCTTTTTGTATGTACACAAAAATATATACGATTTTAAAACAAATAGTGACTTTCACACGAAACAGAACTCGTCTAAACGTACTACTAACCAGGCTCTAGAATATAACCCACTCCTTATTTGGAAATTGTATTCGTTTTTACAACAAACTCCCAAGCGAAATTAGAAAACTATAACTGAATACATATAAAACTCTCGTTAAACGTAAACTAATCAATAAAGCTTTTTATCAATTTAGCGATTATTTAAATGATCCTAATCCTTTGGATTGATTTGCTCCAGTTCAAACAATTTGTATGACTCAAAACTTGGCGATCAAAAAGAGTGGCAGAGAGTTTCTTGCCAGTTCTTGCCCACTCTACGCCCTTGACTTGCGAAATGGTAGTAAATGTAAATTTAAAATCAATTTGACATCTTTTCTGTTGACGTTCATACGTGTACTTCGTTACCTATATGAATAAGGTTATTTTGAGTTTGAGTAATAAAATTCTAAACAACTAATTACGCCAATATAAAGGAGGTAATTAATTTAAGGATCAACAAAGGAACGCGTATTTAATTAACTAAGTTAAGATAAAGTTAATTAACTTCCGAAGATTCTATTTAATTACGATAAGCCTGATACAACGAGGGTAAATAATGAAGAGATAAGTGAAAACAAAACACTATTTTAATAGACAAAATTTCGATAAAAATGCGTGCTTACCCACACACCCACACACCCTGACACACCATCAAACAACACAGCCATTAGCCACTTCATTAAAGTATAGAATATTTTTTTCCTTTCATAATGGTTCGATCTTTTTTGTATTATGTATTTCCATCTTTGATATGCTACCTGATAGGATATACGAGCAGTGTTGGCCTAGTGTCTTCAGAATGCGACTCTCATCTTTGAGGTCGTAGGTTCGATCCCTGGCTGTGCACCAATGGAATTTCTTTCTATGTGCGCTTTTAACATTCGCTCGAACGGTGAAGGAAAACATCGTAAGGAAACCGACGTGTCTTAGACCCAAAAAGTGGACATTATCATGAAACAGATTCAGAAATCTGAGGCCCAGACCTAAAGAGGTTGTAGCGCCACTGATTTATTTATTTATTCCATCTTTAGTAGACATAATTGGTTTTTGTTATATTCTTTAAACTTCTTACTTCTACCACGTGTGATTTGCACACATGTTTTTTTTTCATTTATTTATTTTACAGAATAATGTACCATCGTGTAATACAATCATAGTATGTTACCGTTACTAACTTTTTTTACATTATTTATTACTTTTTAGACATTTATTAACTTTTTCTGCTATTTAATTCTTCGTATTTAATCCTAGAAAAGTTATTTTTGCTAAACAAAAGTTGTCAGGCGTTTATTTTTATTGCATAGATGTATTATTATTGCTTTTAAATACAATAAGAAAATATAGATTTTGTTAGATAATTTAAATAAATATTATATTATATAGCGAGCTAATACTTGCTTTGTTGTATTAAATCCTAGTCTCCAAGGTTTATTACTTATATTCTCCAGTATTTCTTAATATTTGTTGAAACTATAATATAGACTTTTTGTTTAGTATTAAATACTTGTCAATGTATTGTACCCCACTTGTGTAAAAAATCTGCTTTTTCATACTTAATTTCAATCTTTTAATAATTTCGTAGTATTATAAATTAATAATTGTTAATTTTTATTTTATTCTTCCTATCTCCCTAAGGTGTATGTGTGTCTCCCAACCTATAGACCTTACGGAATATCTATAGGTTGAGATTTTTAATTAGTACTGATTTTATTTTATTGTAATCATAATTTATTTTCTGTTGAATTACTTTACGCTTCCTAAAATGTAATAAATAAAAAGAAATCGATTAAAATTATTCTGTCTGCGCTTCAACATTAGACAGTCTTTAGTTTCAATATCACAGACAAATATCTTAGCTATTTAAATAGTGATAGACAGTTTATTGTCAGTTCTTCTCTTCCCTGATTTGAGAATACGACGCGGAATGGGATTGGTGAATGTTATTAATTTAAAAAAAAAATCGGTTGTGTGTAAAGTTGTCGGTTTACTGACGATAGTTAAACGTGACAACGTCATAAAAAATATTGATTTTGTTGCATTATTCAAAAAAAAAAAAATTATTTGTTTGATAGGTATTTTGTATGGATAAAGAGAAGGAGGTAAATGGAAATCACAATTGAATTGATCAAGTTACAGTTATTTGTACGCATAAATATAATTATGTCAATTTTAAATGGAACGCCTCAGAGCGAGGTAACGCCGCATGAGTCATGTTTTTTCGTGCGTGCAGCCGGCTCCATCGAATTATAAGACGTTATCACGTCAAAAGATAATACTTTTGGTCTTTCCTCTTTACAATACTTATTTTGCATCACATGTCTGGTACTTTTTTACTTCCTTAGTTCGCTGGTTCAGGGACCCAAAAGGAGCCTTGGACTATGTGGAACCAGCGGTCCACTGAAGTATTTCCGAACCAATTCGACTTAGGGTCCTTCTAGGGGAATTCTTAAAAGGCCGGAAACGCACGCGCGAGCCCACTGGCATTGAAGGTGTCCATGGTATCACTTAACATCAGATGAGCCTCCTGCCCGTTTGCCCCCTGTACTATCAAAAAGCATCATTACTCTGATTTATTATGTATATGAATCGAGTGACGTAGCTCTCGCTCTCTTTATTGATTATTTTATTAATAGTATCAGATTCCAGTTAAATGGCTACGTCCAGAATCAAATGCGGCCGGCCTTGTGCTAGATTGGCAAATGAAAGGGCTGGAGACAGCTAGATAGAAAACACTGTCAAATTTTTCTTTGTTTGTTTCGTTATTTATTCTTATTAGGAAAGAAGGTGATCAGCCCTCTGTACCACGTGGTTCAAATAGGTTTACTCACGATTTTTGCCTTCTCCGTGCGGATAGAGAATAGAGACAAATAGTGTTAAATGCGAGCCGAAAGTCTGTAGCGATACCTACTGCTTCTTATTCTGTCTGCGCTTTAACAGAAGACAGTATTTAGCTTCTTGCGGAGCCCAAACAGACGAGTTACACTCTAATATCTAATATACTTCTAACCAAAGCGTTGTACAAGCTTGAAATGGCTTTAAATTTTTTTTATAAGCAGCCTACATCAGAGCCTATCAGGCACGCAATCAGGACGAAAATCAGAGTCGAAATCTTCCCTTTCCTAAAATGAGAATCTTAAAGGGTTGACTACTCCCGAAATATCATTATGGGTCAGTCGAGGCCCGCTGACCGGTGCTACCCGCATTACCTCTCGTGATATTTATGTTAGTGACATATTTGACAATCTTGCAGCAGAATTTTTCTACTTCTACTTCAACTGTGACCTGTGCTCAAGCAGCATGATGCTTTTATAACCCGAATGTGCTGTTTTGAGACTCTGGGTTCATATACATGCCCATGTACCTGGTGCCTCAATTAAATGTTTTAGGGTCGATTCGACCAAACAAGAGTAATGAAACGTTTAAACAATTTATTACTTATTTATTTATTTGTAGATTTTTTATTTTTTATAATATTATAATGAAATTCAACTAGGCTCAACAGAAGTTCCTTTTTAGTCGAAAGCCTCAAACAAACAACAAATAAAAATTATTATTAACTAGCTGGCCTGGCGCACATCGTACCGCCTAACAGTCGATTTTTTATTTTTTTTTAAATACTTATTGAAGAAATCCTGCTTTTCGGGACACCGGTCTAGCTAGTAAGATAAAAAAAAGAAAGTTGATAAGACAACAAATACATTATGTCAAAAATAAAAATTTACCTTCCCAGAACCCCTCCACTAACACTTGAACTCTATGATATGGTATTGTAAAGTTCAAATTGACTTTTAAGTATTATTACGAATATTGTATGGGAATATAGAAAAGTTGTTTTTAGACGTTTTGACTCATTTTTTTTAAATTTTTCTCTCCGTAAGAACCATCCTCGTACCTACTTTAAGGAATATTATAAAAAAAAATGGTTCGTGTATTTATGTACTGTTATACTTCTTTGGCTTTCTTTATTTTTTTTAAATATTAAATAATTAATAATCAATATTAAGCGTTAATAATTTAACAATATTTAATATTTAGTATATTATTCAATTATTAATTAATATAATAATTATTATTATATTATATTATACCTTTTAACTAAGTATAAATAGGTCTTTGTGAAAAAGCATTGCTAAATTTCTTTAAAAAAATAATTAAAACTGCTTTATTTGTTTAAAAGCTACTACAAGTAGATTGTCTTATTCCCATCTCGCTCGGGGACGCTCGGCGCCCATACTGAATTTTGTGTCACGGTGCGCGCGCATCGTAAAATTTCACTGTCATCAATTTTTCATAACGCGCCTAAAGAAGTAAAACTTCAAAAAGTTTGTTGGGCGTTGTTGAGTTGTGCGCTTACCAACACATTTTGCGATTCAATTTTATATTATAGGTTATACTTGATTTCTAATGTTATATTTTATTGAGTTAGTTGGAATTCTTTGCCATGCATGAGTTATGCGGCAGTCCTAATCACCTAAGCAGCAGGGTTATTATAGAAAATAGGTTAAGACGTGTCTTGCACACATTCCTAAGAAGCCTTTATTTCATTAAAATATTACCTGAATACCAGAAACTTATACCGTCAATACTTTCTAATTGGATTAAGATTGGATTATTTTTATTTCCTATTGCTGTGTCCTTTTTGACTTTTGTTTATGGTTAGAGATGATGACGGCAATGTTTGGACAAGTTTTACCTATAGTATTAATAAAAGGCTCAAACATAAAAGTCTTCATCCAACTTTGATTTTGTTCCCTTTGGAGTAGACTCTTGGGCCGTGGGATTCAAGTGAAAAGCTAATTAAAGATTTAAGTTGGCTCCTGGTAGCTGAGCTGGTGCTTTTCTCAACAAATAATATCTTAATACAGCGAGGTAATGCTGCCAGCGTTAAAGGTACAATGCTACCGGGACGAAACTTTTTAAATTTGTTACGTTGTTATTATGTTACGAATATTTGTGTTGAAAATAAATATCATATAATTATTAAATAAATTCTTTTTAGTATTAAAGATAGTAAATCTTCGAAGAGAGCGTACCAATTCATAATAGGCCGGCAACGCACTTGCGAGCGTTCTGGCATTAAGAGTGTCCATGGGCGGCGGTATCATTAACCATCAGGTGAGCCTTGTTTGGTTTCTCCCAGTTCTATAAAAAAATACGAATCCAGACTTCAAAATACATGTTGTAATTTTATTTATTTTTAAAAAATACATACTATACTTGCAGTAATAAGCCGTAGTAAAATGTCGAAATTAAAAATAAAATATTAAATACATACATAAGATACACAATATGAACTCACTCTGCGAACATACCTGTGCAACAGACTGGTTCTGGCCCTTGTTATCGCAAACAGCCAGCAAACAAAAAATTGAAGGACTAAAAGAAAGAGAAGAAGAAGATAGGCCAACTGTAAGTCCCGTCTTATTTCTATTTGTACCCCACCATCCCCCAAGACAAATATTGTTGGGTACATTAAGGGATAGACATCTCTCGTTGAGGATCTTTTTTTCTGAATCTGGAAGATCTACACCAGAGTTCCCCAAACTTTTTTGTGTCGTAGACGCCTTGCCATGCTTTTCCGAGTTGGGTAGACCCCCTACTTACCTGATATTGATTTCCTGTAAATTTCTAACTGTAGTGAAGTTTAGTGTTAAAAACTTAAAGTAAAAACATATGTTAATTTATACATTTATTAATTGAATTTAAATTAAAACTACTCAAAATAAAATTAGCTTAATAAAATTAATTAGTTAGCGAAGCTCTGAGGCTGCTGCCTCGAATTTCGCGGGCAGCGGGGCGGCGGCGGCCGCGGCGCGGGAGCGGCAGGATATTATGCGTACAATCAAATGGACCGGTTCTCGAAAACAGCGGCGTGGCAGCGGCGCGGCGGCGGGTAACGAGCGTCGCAATCCAGTCAAGCGGTGACCGCCCGCGTTGCGCGTATGCATTGTAGTATAGTGCTGTACATATTTTTTGTGACGTATCAAAATGACCTCGGACGTGCAAGAGCAAATTATTTCAGAAATCTTTGAATGGAGACCCATATGGAACTATATTTTTGCATATAACATATTTTTGCCCACAATAAATCGAGCGTTAGGAATAAATTTGAATCAAAAAGATGTTGTCGCCGTTTTTTAGACATTTCGTTCGCGAATAAAAACAAATATCTCGACTACACAACCACGAACACAACACTACACCGCTATAGTGCCGCGCGATCTGCCCGCTGGTTTGGAGAACAGGTATGCGTTGGCCGCCTCGCTCCCGCGCCGCAGCCGCTGCCGCCCCGCTACCCGCGAAATTCGAGGCCGCAGCCTGAGACTGCGACTCTCAGGTTTTTACAAGTTCAAAATGTATTGCGACCACAAAGCGAATACCAACATCCTACAACTTACACAATTTTATAAAAATAATATATAATATTTTTTTACTTCATAGGTACTTTTATGAATAATGTATGTTTTGATATTATAAGATAGTATGATGTAAGTAAATAGGTATCAGTGTATGTGTTGAGATCCACTATCGTGGACCCCCATTTTCATTTCATGGACCCCCAAATTTTTTTTCACTGACGTAGACCCCTTGCAGGTTGTCATAGACCCCTAGGGGTCGATATAGACCACTTTGGGAATCACTGATCTACACCAAAAAAATGTAGCATAATATAGGAACTGACCAATTCATATGACTAATAATGTAAAATGTAAAATTCCTTTAAAGACAAATTTGCGCGCCATTGTATGTGGCAGAATATACGAACTTACGATTGTACCTCCTTATACATTTTTGTACCATATTCTTGCAATAAATTATTACTATAAGCTTATCAACACTACACTTATATCTTAGTACTCCAAGAGCAATAATGCATTTTTGGAGTAGATTTTATGGTAAATTTTATTTCAATAAAATGCCACCATCACGCGAGGTGCATAAACCATCACACAGGCGCTTATTAAAGTAATTTACAGAAGCCTTCGATCAAGATAAGGTAGCATGTTCAGTAATAATAAATCTAGCGAGGTTTTTCCGATGACTAACAGACCGTAGTTTTTCTTTTCATTCGCCTGAACGACATCTATGTAGATACGCAATTTGTCACGACGATAATGTAGTATCTATGGTCGAATAGGGCTAGGTGTCAAATGTCATTAGTTCCAAATTTTGGAGGTATAATAGGTTATTTGACAGGATTTAAAAATGATTTCAGATTTATTAGTGACTATGGAACCTACACAAATTATTATTTTTCATTCTTAATATCTTTAAAAAAAAACTCGTAATTTTTAAAAACCCGCCAAAACGATACGACTGATGCGACGCCATCTTGCGTATTATGACGTTACTGAATAAATTAATGATTATTGTAGACTACTACTATTTTACTCCATAACGCTTTGTCAAACCGATATTTTTACATACTTTTATTTATACATACTTCTCTCAATAACACTTTATTTTTCATACTATCAGTAGACAGTAGCCCATTGCATAGGTTCTATTTCAAAATATTCTAAGTCCGCAGGTAAGGCACTGAAGCCACTGTCTACAAGTGGGATTTTCTGGCACTGCGTTTCAGCGATAATAGTATAATTCTCTCACTGCATTGCATTATTCCAAATTTCTGTATTGCTTGACCAATCTTCTGTTGGCCTAGTGGCTTGAGCCAGCGACTCTCATCCAGTATAAGCTCCGGCTGTGCACCAATTGACTAACTATGTGCGCATTTAACACGCTCCTTCAAGGAAAACATCGTTAGGAAACCGGCATTAGACCCAAAAACGGACGTGTCAGGCACAAAATGCTGATCATCTTAGTTATTAAAAGGAACGAAACACTTACAGAAATTTGAGTTTGTACCACTGATATGGAGAGTTTTTTTTATACAGAACAGGACAAACGTTTTACCACAATACCAGGTGGTAAGAGATGCTAAGAGAAGAGATCCATCGATTCATTGTCCAGGAGATGCCCTAACCGCCGCTTAAATTAAGTCAAATTATACTGCAAGGCGTTCCACTCTCTTGCTCTTTTTACAAGAAACGATGAACCAAATGCAGCACTGCCTAGAGATGTCAACAACGTGAAAAGCTGCTTCTAGATGAACTTTGAGCGTTCATAGAATAATCAGTGCACAGCCGTTGGTGGGGGTCTTCAGCCCCCAGGGTTAGTGAGATATATGGCAAAGGCCAAGGTTTGCAATACCAAGGACCAGAAGCAGTCTCACAGACCCCTAGTAACAAAGACGATGCTGCTGTTGTCTCCACTATCCACATCTTTATATGTTAGCAGAGTGAGTTCATAGTATGTATCTTATGTATTTAATATTTTATTTTTCGACATTATCAAATTCAAAATAACTTTATTCATATAGGTAAGCAAGTACACTTCTGAACGTCAGAAAATAAGTTAAATTAATTGTAAATTTACATTTACTACCAGTTCGCAAGTCAATACCAAAGGCAAGAAGAACTGACAAGAAACTCTCCGCAACTCTTTTTAATCGCCAAGTTTAGAGTCATACAAATTGTTTGAACGTATTCCAAGGATTAGAATCATTCAAGTAATCGTCAAATTTATAAAAAGCAATATTGATTAATTAAAGTTTAACGAGTGTTGAATTTATTTAGTGATCTTTTCTATTTTTTTCTTGGGAGTCTGTTGTAAACATGAATACAATTTTCATATAAGGAGTGGTTTATCTTCTGGAGCTTGGTTGGACGTATGCTTAGATTAGTTCTGATTCGTGTATTATACTGGTGAAAGTCACCATTTGTTTTAAAATCGTTTATATTTTTTGTACACTCAACAAGGCTTCAAGAATATATTGACCATATAGTGTCATAATATTTAATTCCTTGGGGAAACACAACTAATACCCCGAACAATAACAAGAACAAATATGGTTCGAACCTCTGCAGCAGCAGTAGAAAACCGTACGACATAACGCTGTGAAAGTAGCTATGATATTCAATTTGTCATGATCGTAGAACAATGTCGGATTTGAAAATATCCAAAATCCACTTTTTATCATATTTGTATACTACATTGACTATATATTAAGGCTACATTTAAAAAAATCCACGTGATTTAAATTTCAAATTAATCAGTCGGTAAAGGGACGGATTTTATAGACGCTCATAGAAGCATGTGATTTTACTAGACAACTGTGTAATTGAATGTTAGTATTTTTATTTTGTTTCAAAACAAACCCTTTTGTTAACTTGTATGCCAATTTTCATATTAACAGAATATGAATTTAAATAGTTATGACAAAAACTAACATGATTATATTATTTTGAAATGGCTGCCCTGTAAAGTTTACTATTTGTCAGATCCGTCACTATTCTACAACTATGAAGAATTTTAGCCGTGCCCTTATCAGTAAATTGTCGGATTTTCTTTAAGGCATATGCTGCTATCGGCTTAGACTTTATTTCTGTAAATAAATAAATGTTAAAATATTCAACGTAATTAAATTTAAATTTCCTTTTCACTCACTCAACTGTGAACCCTCAAACGCGAAGTGTTTCAAGTTGTTTAAGCAAAGGTGCTCTTATGTGATTACAGTTCCGTGTCGCGCTAACGAGCTTTAAAGTACAATGTCACCTGCCATGACTTCCACGGACATATATACGGAAAATATACCAAACTATCTTACTATTAACAAATAATATAACTATCTTTATTTAATTCTTAATTAGTGTACGGTCACCGGGGTGCTTTAGGCTATGTTCACATGTAACGCGCGTTAACGCGCGTTAACGCGCGATCAAATTTGAAGAGAGTACAGATGATGAGCGCTAATGCGCGTTGCGAGAGTACTCGTCAGTCTAGTTCGGAAGAACGTAGAAAATGGACGTGGAAGAGGCTATTATTTTGTGGTTATATTATAAAGAAAAATATAGAAAAAGAAAACGTACACATTGGGTTCATCCAATTTTGAAAAATAGACCCAGTTTGTTATAAATTTAATTACGAAAACTAACAAAATTACATGCGATCGCGATGAAAACGCGCGCTCAACTGAACAGCAAACGGACATTACATTAATATCAAAGCGCGCGTCAACGCACGATCACCTGCGTCTAGAGACTTTTTCTCTGAGCTCCGCGTTGACGCGCGTACATGTGAACAGTTGTATGAAAATACCACAATGTCTAGTCGCGCGATTTGAAAACGCCGTCAAATTTTTGCCATCTGAACATAGCCTTAAAAAATAGAAGATTTTTGTTTCACTCTATATTAACCACTCGCGTACAACATTAGAATATAAGCGAAATAGTGAAAAGTTTTTTTTTATATTTATTATTTATTAACACTCGTTGCATTACAATATACAAATTGAACATAACCTAACCTCAAACCAACCTAATATCAAAGAAGCTGGTGTTTAGAAAAACCCGGTAGATCCTGGCTGCGTTTGTGGGATGGAATTGTCAAACTAACAATCAACTAAAGATTATTAGTAATTATTATTATATCAAGACCTGGAGTATGAAATACAGAAAAAGGCTAGAAATGCATCCTAATAAGCTTGCCACGCAACTAACCATACCGGACCTAATAAATAGGCTTAAAAGGCGACAAATCCTAAGTCTTGATAGACACGGTTGAAAGAGAGGAGCAGTCTCGATGGAGATATTGCTCTGAATGCCTAACAGTTCTCAACACATCTGCTCATAGTCTAGCTGACTGATTGCAAGATAAAGACTTATATAAAAAAAAAGTTATTATTATTATCTTTTATTATTCTCTTCTATCAATTTGTTGTTAAAGTCCACACATTTTATCCTGCTATATGCCCCGCCTATTGCCACTTCTGTTTTAGGGCATAATGTAAGGCAACTATCACTTTTGTTTTTCGTCTTATTTTTTCGCTTTTAATTTTATGTATTTTTCTTATGTTTAGTTCGCTTCTTTCCATTGCTTTCTGGCATGCAACTAGTTTGGTTTTTATTTTTGTGTTGTAAGTCCGTGGACTTTGGCCTCGAAAGACGTTTGACAGCGTCCACGGTTGGAAGTTGGACGCAAGAAGCACTAAATAGATTGCGTTTGAGGAGGCTAAGGCCACAAGGGGCTGTATTGTTGATGTATCATTGATGATGATGATAATTCAATTACAAAATTAAAAAAAAATCTCACACACAATCAAACCTCAGTGACTCACACGCCTATCCACCACACTCTGATATAACACAAATAAGGAAATATTCAATAAATCCAATTTACTTGCAAATAAAGTAAGTGGGCGGGAGTGGGCGATCCAGCAATATCTATAATCTGATATTTTAACGAGAATTCATATCTCATTCATTTTAGAACAGCAGGGCTACTCTATAACTGATGCTTATCACAAATTGGTTCTGCAAATTTTACTGGTATCATCAGGAAGTTCATCACTTTAGAATGTGGTGTTAGCTGCCCGTCAAGATATTTCTGAACCATTTGGACAAGGGTCCTCCCACTATTAGCTGGCTGTGTGTAAGTGAATACCTATGGGGGATCAGGGGTGAGTTTCTTGTCAGTTCTTCATGTCCGCTCTACGCCCTCGACTCGCAAACTGGTAGTCAATGTAAATTTAGAATCAAATTATCATCTTTTCTGTTGTCGTTCATAAGTGTACTTGGTTGGTTATGAATAAAGTTATTTTGATTTTGAGTTTGCTAAAAATGTCTAAAAAAAACTTTAGAGGTGTCAAGGGACACCCGGATGGAACGAAATTCCTTTCGATTAATTTATATGTTAATTGGTATCATAACAGTATGATAGTTTTTTTCTCGACACCAATCTTACGACGAAAAAAAAGCCAACATCACGAGGTGTTCCCAGGCGGTCACCCATCCAAGTACTGACCTCGCCCGACGTTGCTTAACTTCGGTGATCGGACGAGAACCGGTGTATTACAAAAGCAAATAGCAAAAACTCACTAAGACATGTGACTCCTTTTATTTAGGAGGATATGGAGGCGAGAGAGGACAAAAGAGGCCTTCTTTCGAACGTCGGAAAGACATGCCGCTATCGAGAGTTCGAGCGGATGTTAAATGCGCACTTAGAAAGTCCATTGGTGCATAACCGGGGATCGAACCAAAGACCTCAGGGAGTCGCACGCTGAAGCCACTAGGCCAACACTGCTTATAAAAGCGGTAATTCTCGAACTGTATTTCTCTAATAAGGCGCTCTTCGCTCGGATTAAATTGTCACTACTGTCTGTCATCGTAACACTTAGCCGATTAGTCTTATTGGATTTTAAAATTTACATACAATAATTTAAAATGCAAATACAATATATACTGCGTGGTTATATAACTATATCTATACTAATATTATAAAGAGGAAATATTTGTATGTAAGTTTGTCAACGAATGGCTTAAAAAGTACTGGACCGATTTTATTTTCTTATTTGGTGATTACGGCAACGTTTAGTAAAGTTTATTATTTACTTTTTTACACATATTACTCACACATTGTCTATGAAAACGAAATGCATTTTCGAGGATAGTTATTTCGACTATGTATTTGCGTGTTACCACGAGAATGTAAGTGCGTGCTCCTATTTCACCATGCCTACTGCTGATAGAGCACAAATCTTTGTTTTGAATTTTTTTTATTATTATAAACTAACTATTAATTCCTTAAGACGTCATGTGGAACATGGTGTAATGGTTGCAATTCCTTACAAACATTATGTAAAACAAAAAACTTGGCGATTAAAAAGAGTGGCGGGGAGTTTATTGCAAGTTTTTCCCTTCCGTTCTACGCCCTTGATTTGATAGCAGTCAATGTAAAATTAAAAGCATTTAATATATATTTCTTTTTTGACGTTTATAAGTGTACATTGTGTTATCTTTATGACTAAATGATTTATTTTTTTTCGATTTCTTAAAGTATATTAAAATGAAGAACGCTTCTAGATAAAGTTGCTGTAAGAAAATAGGACGGCATTTCTCATTAAAGCTTAAAGTGGGACATCGTTTAAGATATATAACAATTCACGTCTTCATTTAAATCATATATCTTTTAAAGTTTGTACTAAAAATTTATCTGGGGATTTAATGTATTCTTGGAGGAGTGTGGGCTTGGGTTCGTACCCCGGCTGTGCACCAATGGACTGTCTATGTGCGCATATAACAGTCGCTCGTACGGAGGAAAACATCGTCAGGAAACCGGCTTGCCTTAGACCCAAAAAGTCAACGGCGCGATAGAAAAATAAATGATTATGAAACAGATACAGAAATCTGAGGCCCAGACCTAAAAAGGGTAGAAGCACCACTGGTTTTTTTCAGTTATGCTTAGGATTTTTTTTCTTACTACTCAACTGGAAGAGATTGCTTGATAGTGATAAGGCCGTTGCATCCTGTTTTTATCTGTTAATTTTTAATAAAAGTCCCCCAAACCTCTATATAAAGTATAAACACGATAAATTGAAGAAAATGCCGAACAGATTTTGATACTGTCACCAATAGAATGATTAAGGAAGGTTTAGAATAATGGAAAGAATACACAATGCCAACAAAAACGCAGATGTTTATCCGTAAGTTGAGCTCCATATATCCAAAGAATCCTCAGTCTTAAGTTATTACGTAATTAGCTTAGGCGCTAGGCTAAAAAACTATAAAACAAAAACTTGGTAATTAAAAAAAGTGGCGGAAAGTTTATAGGCAATTCTTCTCCTTCGTTCTACTCCCTTGATTTGGGAATAGGCAGTGCCCCAATTGCCCCCTGTTCTATAAAAAAAAGGGTGCGTGTACTTATGTACGCGCGTAATTATGTCCAATGCCGTAGCATCTTCCGTGGGCAACTTCATTCTGTTAATTTTGTGTCACGGTGCGCGCGCATCGTAAAATTTCACTCTCTGATGAGAGTGAAATTTTAAAATTGATATTTTTACGTATAACTTAAAAAAAAATTAGAAGCATTTAATATGTATCTCTTTATTAACGTTCATAAGTGTACATTGATAATAATTGACCTATATGAATAAATGATTTTGACTTTTGTCCTAACATCTTATAGTAACCATAACAATATTACAAATAATTAAATATATACTTGGAGAATATATATTTTAAGGTTAGTTCTTGTTCTTTTTTGTGTTGTTCCTTCTGTTTTATAAATTGGAGAAAGATTTACAGTTTTCTGGCAGCATTTTCTGACACATGAGTTACCAGCTAAAGTATGTGAGACTAAATAGGCCAAAACGTAAGGCTTTTGAGGGTTCATTGACCCGAATTACACAAAGGCTCAGGTGACAAGCCTCGGCCACTTCACGGCGTGTAATGAGAGAAATCTTTCCCCATCTGATCTACATCACAAAGATGTTACTTATATCATTTCTACTTCAGATTCTACTTGTATTAAAGCGCTTGAACTAGTCCACTTACCATGGGAATTAGGGGTTTTAATTCCTTGCTAGACATTTTATAAACTATATTATAATCTATTTAATTTTTTTAAGGCAAGGTGCCTTTAATGGGAGAAATATTTAGATCATAATTTTTAACAGACAAACTTGACTACTATTATTATGATATTAAAAATAAATAAATCCGTGGTACTACAGATTTCTGGGCCTCAGATTTCTAAATTTGTCTCATGATAAAGTCAAAGTCAAAAATCACTTATTCATATAGGTAACACAATGTACACTTATGAACGTAAAAAAAATACATTAAATGCTTCTAATTTTTACATTTTCTGCCAGTTCTCAAATCAAGGGCGTAGAACGGAAGAGAAGAACTGGCAATAAACTCTCCGCTACCCTTTTTAATCGCCAAGGGTTTTTTTACACAACGTTTGTAAGGAGCTGCAACCATTAAACCATGTTCCACATGACATCTTAAGTAATAAATAATAATTATAATATGTCAATCAAATAGGCAAGTAGGTGATCAACGTCCTGTGTGACACAAGTCGACTTTTTGAGTCTAGCAAGCCGGTTTCCTCACGAAATTTTCCTTCACAGTTCAACCGAATGTTAAATGCGCTCATATAACGTCCATTGGTGCACGGCCGGGGATCGAACCTACGACCTCAGGGATGAGAGTGGCACGCTGAAGCCACTACACCAACACTACATTTAGTTATTATGACAATTACTTTTTATGCCTATTTTAATATGGCTGATTGTGCGGTTTTTTTAAATTAATACTTTCACTTTCTTTGCAAATAATCGACTTATTATTATTATTATTACATAACACTACATTTCGAGTAATTTACAGAAATCATCTAAAAACCGAGAAATAACGATTTAATACTTATTATAATATTCTTGTGCTATTTCGATTAACTAAACTAAAATAACTAATGAAATTGACCTATTAAATTAACTAAAATTGTATTTCTTAATGGTAATTGGTTTTATACCATCAAGGCATTTAAAAAATGTTTAACCTAAAAATGTAGAAGTGCACAGCTAATTAAAGATTTACGTTGGCGCCTGGTAGATAGTTCATAGTACCGGTGACCCCAGAGCTGGTGCTTTCCTCAACGAATAAGTATCGCCATGCAGCGCGGAAATAGAAAAATTAAAGGTACACAGGGAACCCTTTTTAAATGTATTTATTTTTCTATCTGTCCAGTTTTTATTATTGTTATTACTATTTCGGTTAAGAATATTATAAATACTGTATATTTGTTTGTTGCAAATCAAATTTTTGATGGTTAATACCTGATTCTTAGTGATACAGCCGCCCATCGCCATTGGCTTGAAAGTGCCTTGCCTTTGAAGAATTGGTACGCTCTCTTCTTGAAGGATTCTATGTTGAAGTGGTTCGGAATTACTGCAGTGGGCAGCTGGTTCCACATTAATCGTGCCTTAACCTTTAAAACGCTCAAATTTAATGTAGAAGTTAAATTGTTTCCAGCATTTTGACCCGCATAAGTACCTCACGGCGTCACAAGCGATTACACGAAACACAATGCAAGACAAAGACTAGGAAAATGGGAGTTCTAAAAGCTTTCAGAGCAAAGGTCCCGATCTTTTGTAAAACTTCAAACGCTTAAAAATGGCGCTATTCGCGTTAAAAACACGCCATTTCATAATTAAAACTTTGACTTGGTTATCGCGGAATCTTAAAAGGAGTATTAAAACTATTCATAGCGCATACCTGCATCATCAGCACACCCCACACACCATCACACAACAACCGAATTAGGTATTACATAGTTAAGTGTATTTAACAATTTTTATTGCATTTTTCCTTACGTAAATGTTTGAACGTTTTGAAGTTATACTTCTTTTGGAGCGTTAGGTAAAAATTATGAGAGTAAATTTTTACGATGCGCGCGCAGTCACAAAAAACCAACACCCTGAAGTAATCTATAGTCAACATTTTAGTTTTTCGTATGTTTGCGTGACAACTGATAACTGTATTCACGATATTTATTTATTCAAGTGTTTTTGAACCTACCCCACGTGTTTTGTGATATTTAAATAAACTTTATTTAACTATATAATGCGTTATAATAAAACTTTCAATGTATTTTCTATTGTTAGTGTCGTTTTTTCTACAACATTTTTGAAAAGTCTTTTTTACGCCAAAGAAGTGTAACTTCTAACGCTTAGTTTTTTTTGTATGTATTCCATCTTTGCCTATATATTTAGTATAGATGTCATTACAAATTAAGAAGTAAATAAAGATAAATTTACATATTATGTGCGCATTTAACATTCGCTCGAACGGTGAAGGAAAACATCGTGAGGAAATCGGCTTGTCTTAGACCAAAAAGTCGATATATGTGTCAGGCACTGGAGGCTGATCTTGCTTATTAGCTTGAGTGATCGTGATACAGATACAGAAATCTGAGGCCCAAACCTAAAAATATTGTATTTCTTTCTTTTTGTCGAAAACTAGCTGTTTAGTTGTTAACGTGTAAAAATAATACAGCAACAAAGGCTTATTTTATTAAAATTAATTTATGTACACCTAAAATAGTAGAAAATTTATAACATATAACCTATGACCACAAATATACAAAACTAAATAGACTATATAGCTGTCAAAAAGTTTTAAAGAAAATATAAAAATTATTAACAAAGCAAGAAGTAAGATTAAAACCCCTGAATAAGACCCCATTGGAGTGTCTCTTCAAGTTCTTAAATACTATTGCTTTCATTTCAAGGAATTATTTTGATAACAACGAACAATGCTCGGATTCGCTGGAAATTTCGAGTAATTCGAGTATTCAAATTAATTGTTTGAAGGGTACTGCTAAGTGGTATCATGATTTTTCTTTTAGAGACAAACTCTATAATGATAGAACATAATATTATCAAAATTATAGAATTATGTTATAAATCTTTTAAGATCAAACGTCAATCCTACAAAATTTGGAACACCAAGGAGCTTTCATTATTTTATGCCATTTCTCTTGTCAATGACATTCTAACTTTTACTAATCTGTGGCGTCAGTTTTCGCGCCATTCGTACGTTTATACATTGGCAAAAAGAGTTTTAATAACCTTATAGATAATTTCGAGTAATTCGAGTCTTCAAATTAATTGATTGAAGGGTACTGCTAAGTGGTATCATGTTTTTTTCTTTCAGAGACAAACTCTATAATGATAAAACAGATTATCGAAATTATAAAATCATGTTATAAATCTTTCCAGATCAAACGTCAATCCTACAAAGTTTGCAACACCAAGGAATTTTCTTAATTTTTTGCTATTTTATGTCATTCGAACTTTTACTAATCTGTGGCGTCAGTTTTCGCGCCATTCGTACGTTTACACGTTGACATGAAGAGATTTAATAAATTATACATACAACTGAAACACTTCTAAACTTCAAAATTGAATTTACCTTCAACTTTTAGAATTTATTTAATCAATAATTGTAATCACTTTTGACAGTGCACGCGCCACGGTGGTAGATTTAACTCAGGCTTTTATTTATTTATTAAACTTCACATTATCATATAGGTATAATGCTTTATCTACAGTAAAAAATAATAAAAATATTACAGTTCCAATTTTAGATTTTACAATAAGCAAAATAATACTACCAAAACGGCGTATTAGCTATCATACAGGCACTTCACAATGCTTTCCTTAAAGTCCATCAGCCGACATCCGAATATATCCAGCTCCGGATAAATACTATTTATTATAATCGCGAAGAAATCGAAAGAGACGTGCCTGAACTCCTAGGTTGGTGTTTGCAGTCGGAATTTGGAAAATTCTGCTTGATTTTAAACCTTGGGAATGACAAAGGGACGACAATGTTAATGTCCTGTAAGACGGTTTCTTAGTTATAGTACGCCCCGAGAGTATAGCCAGACTTCAGCATTATATTGCCCTGATTCAAGAACCGGAAAGACACAACGGGACGCTAAAACCTTTTTAGGTCTGGGCCATGTCGACTTTTTGGGTCTAAGGCAAGCCGGTTTCCTTACGATGTCTTCCTTCAACGAGCGAATATTATTTGCGCACCTAGAAAGTCTACTGCACAGCCGGGGATTGAACCTACGACTGGATGAGAGTCGCACGCTGAAGCCACTAGGCCAACACTGCCTGTATTCATAGCCAATCGAATTCCGGCATTAAATCATTGAACAATTGGGACAATTGAGTATGTCTAAATTGTCTGGACAATTTATTGATCAAATGACCTAAATGTGCTAACAAATACCAATACAGTATGTTGTGAGTTAAATTCTGTGTATAAAATATTTTTGTATATAACAGAAGGCAAACGGGTACGGTACGGTACCTTAATAAAAAGCTTTAAACGAAAGCTTATTCAGTGATGATTATCTAATTTCGGAGTCCGTTGTACAATTTCCATATAAGGAGTGGTTTATCTTGTAGAGCCTGGTTGGTGGTACGCTTAGATTAGTTCTGTTCCCAGTATTATACTGATGAAACTCACCATTTGTTTCAAAGTCGCTTATATTTTTTTGTAGATACAACAAGGCTTTAAGAATATATTGACCAGATAGTGTTATAATATGTAATTCCTTAATTAGTTATTTCCATTACTTCGTGTTCAATATGGACCTGTTGGGCAAAGGGACAAACTTTCCATTTGGATCTGTTCTTTGCTTCCTCCATCCATTTCTGCCCAGAAGCCTTTATGATGTCATCAGCCAAAATAGCTGGAACATTGACGGAGGCAAAAGACTAGATGATGTTGTTCAGCACAGCGAGGCCAGGAAAACGCCCTGGGCTTTGTGGCAATGGAGGCCTTGGTGTTTAAAGCTACTTACTTCCGTAAAATTCTGGTATTTTTATTGTATTTTTTTTTGAAAGAAATCTCGCTCGCTTAAGGGCCTTAACAGCTCAGCTCGGGCTGTTTTGGCGAGCGTAACTCGGCCTGAATGGGCGGTTTTCCCGCGACTAGCGCAAGGGCGTCTCCTGTGAGACTCGAACCTCGGCTTGGGCCGTCGCGGGGTGGTCAATCGCCTGAAGGGCAGGACGGAAGCTCACTGGAGTGAGCGAAGTACGAAGTAAAGGTCCTCGACTTTCCCGGGGAAGGCGAGGGCCTTTTTGTGAAGGGTTTTATGTTTACCTAAATTGTCATACATTTTAGATAAAAGAGTTTGTAACATAAACCGTACATTTAGTACTATGTATGATGTGGTTAACTTCAATAAATAAAACAACATAAAATAAATACAAATGTTTTCAGAGACGCTTAATTATGCTAAATTAATTAAGAGAATTTTCTTGCCATTTTTATTATTTCACTAGCGGATCCGACAGACGTTGTCCTGCATGATATTTCAAGCGATTAGGATACAAAGTATGAACACACCAATTGCAGCGCCATCTGTCCGGCTGATTTGTGAATCTAAACCATCCAGGGCTCCACCCAAACGCATACAAAAAAAACATTCAAATCGGTCCAGCCGTTTAAGAGGAGTTCAGTGGCATACACACGTACAGTAGAATTATATATATACATATGTAAGCTATCCTATCTTTTAAGTTAGATCAAACTGCATACGGTGTGCAAATTTGATTTAAATCGGTTATGTAGTTTAGGAGTCCATAGCGGACAAACAACGTGACGCGTAATTTATATATATTAAGATTAAAAGCGGGACAAGATGCGAATATGGTTTTAAACTTTTTTGTCAACCGTCCATCAGTTCCTAACCTAAACATGATTCAATAAATAAAAAGAAATCCATTAGGCGCTCTGACGTATCAGCGATTGCGTCCAAGAAACTAATTTTTCGCTCCAACTATTATCGGTAAGAGGCTTTTTAAAAGGCTTCAGAATCGATTTAATGTAAGTTTAAATACGCCAGCTTTTATATACGCTATTATCTTAAAGAACAGATTTTTATACAGTTATCACCGATTCCTGAAGTATGGATGTTTAAATATACCGTTTTTATATGGATATGGGGGCAAACGAGCTTACTACGACCCCCAAAGATGCATATACCTTAAGTACATCGTTTCTTAAGCGGGTCGCGACCTTCGTGGGGTTCGCAGTCTGTTGAAAAATAATAAATACAAACTACATATTGGTACAAAAGATTCGTTTATTAAAGGAACTAGTAGACTCGGCCAAGCGTTGCTGTGGCTAAGATTTTTGTTATATTACATAGTAGTAAACTATTCAAGAGAAACGGCACGAGAACACCAATCCACAATGCTTTTTTGGTGGTTATGCCATTAAATTGTAGCGTATAGTTTTCGCAGCGCACGCGATTGAAGGAAGTTTTTTGTTTATTTTTTTACACCTTGGGTTAGATTATTCAAGTTTTAGTAAGCATCCCTAATCTTTTTAAAAATGACAATAGCATATAGCATAGTCACTCGGGAATAGTGTAGCTTGCCAACGGTGAAAGAATTTTTGAAATCGGTCCAGTAGTTTCGGAGCCTATTCATTTCAAACAAACAAAAACGAAGACGAGCAAGAGATGATAAATGCTCAAGTGTTGAGTCCAGATTTATATTATTCAAGTAGAACGAGAAGTAAAATGAGCGCTTGTAATTTTAACTATAATCTCATTTCATCACAGCATAAACATATTTTGACAGAAACTTTAGTTAATAAAATGAATAACGAATGTATTTGAAAATCTAAAGTCGTCAAGTAATGCGGCTCCTGCTACTTTTTACTAAATAAAACCAAAAATTTTAATCAATTCCTTAAAAGTATTGACAGCTTCCATTAACAAACGTTATTTATTAGTCTGTGCGGAGAACTGTCTTGTCGCGTTTGACAACTGCTATGTCATTATAATTAGACAGTTATACTAATATATTAAAAAGGAAAGTTTTGTTTGAATAGGCTCCGAAACTATTGAACTGATTTTAAAAATATTTTTATCCCTGATGAACATAGTGTCATGATCGTACGTTGTTCATTTCAGATTTGAAATTAATCCAAAATCCACTTTTTATCACATTGACTCAATATTACGGCTACATTAAAAAAAAATGGTGCGTCTACTTATATGTACGCGCGTAAGAAGTTATACTTCTTTGGCTTTCTTTATTTTTTTAAATATTAAATAATTAATAATCAATATTAAGCGTCAATAATTTAACAATATTTAATATTTAGTATATTATTCAATTATTAATTAATATTAATAATAATTATTATTATATTATACTATTAATGCAATTTAATAACTAGGTATGTTTCATAACCTTTTAACTAAGTATAAATAAGTCTTTGTGAAAAAGCATTGCTAAATTTCTTTGAAAAAAATAATTAAAACTGCTTTATTTGTTTAAAAGGTACTACAAGTAGATTGTCTTATTCCCATCTCGCTCGCGTACGCTCGGCGCCCATACTGAATTTTGTGTCACGGTTGTTTTTCATAACGCGCCTAAAGAAGTATTACTTCAAAAATCTTTTTAAATTTCAAATTAATCAGTCGGTAAAGTGACGGATTTTATAGACGCTCATAGAAGCATGTGATTTTTAGATTACTGTGTAATTTAATGTTATTATTTTTATTTTGTTTCAAAGCAAACCCTTTTGTTTGCTTCCATGCAAAGTTTTAATAATTACAGAATTTGAATTAAAATAGTTATGACAAAAACTAACATGATTATATTATTTTGAAATGGCTGCCCTGTAAAGTTTACTATTTGTCAGATCCGTCACTATTCTTCAACTATGACGATAGGGTGTAGAATATTAAAAAAAAGTTATGGTTATGTTTGAAATTACTATAGTGTAACCCAAGGTGTGAAAACCAATAAAAATCCCTATATAGCTGCGGAAACTATTTAGATGTACTACTGTTTTTATGGAAGACTCATCGCATATGTATGCAACAACATACACACAATTGTTCCATGTGCCTCGTACTAATACGAATTATCTGCGTGATTCGCCAATGTTTCAGGTTTCACTAACTATAACACCAATCATGAGGATATTGATATTTACCATCTCACCAAAGAGGATGAGAGGAAATATTTGAAGAAGCTTTGATTTTGTTTAACAGTAGCAATTTAGTTTTTTCTTTGAAATATTAAGTATTAATTGTCATTTGTTTAATGTTAAATTTCTTTAATTTTTTTTGTCCATTAATGTACTTACTGGTTTTCTGTTACATATATATTGTTTTGCTATGTAATCTCTATATTGTCTAAGTGTTGTTTTATAGTATGTATGTTAGCGGTAAGATTACTAATAATTAAATAAATAAATACAAAAATGTCCGCCGTTATAAGTCTAACAAAACTTTTTCTTATTGCATTTATAAGTCTGTTTACCCAGCTTTAGGCTAAAGAATGTGCTACGACCAAATTAATGCGGGTAGAACCGCAGAGCACAGCTAGTCTTATATAGAATATATAATTTTGTAACGAAATGAAATAAAAAAACAATTATACTAAAGATATAGCCAACGATGGAATACATAATATACGAAAGCGTTCAAACATTTACGTAAGGAAAATAAAAAATATGAAATAAATTTAACTATGTAATACCGAATTCGGCTGTATTGTGTGATGGTGTGTGGGGTGTGCTGATGATGCAGGTATGCGCTATGGATATTCTTAATAACGAATTTCGATATGTTTGTCCACAAACTTGAATGGATGAATTTAGCTTGAATTAGCGTTTTTATCAAAATCGATTCAATAGTTTTTGAGATATTTACGCATTTCTAGTTTTTTCTTAACCGTTTCGAATGTTTAACGCGCACATAGTAGAAAGTCCCTCGATGCACAGCCGGGGCTCGAACCCCTGACCTTAGGGATGAGATGAAAATTCCGATAGCAAATTGAAAAAAAAAGTATTTTATTTTCCTAATACATAGTTCTCTGTTATTGGTTTATTGAACGTGTACGTGAACTTTAAAGCAGAAATCTTAGTTAAGTACAAGTTATAAATGGTCGGTGTGTCGGTGGCATTACTCTGATGGAGCGATTACCTCACAGCAACAAATAGGGCTGCCATATTTTTATTTTTAAACGACAGGAAGGCTAGAGTCACAAATTAATGATTTAATTTATCGAAGTGAAACTTCTTTAGGCGCACGAGGGTTAAATTTTTACGGAACGTCACAAAGATGTGCAGCGTTTTTGTCGAAGAAAGGGGAGCGATTGAGACCGATTGAGACAGAGTGAGAAGGGCGAATTTAATTATTAGTATTTATTTTTTATTTTTAGTATTAATTTTTTAGTATTTCTCATTTTTTTATGCACTGGTATAAGTAATTACAGCAATGAAGGCTTTTATTATAATTATATTAATATTATTATGTAGAAAAGGAATATTATTATTTGTGAGTTATATATATTTAATGATACGTAACAGCCCTATGCTCCCTCGGCAACGAAACGGATGCGTTCCAATGGCTTAAATGCAAATTTGACAATTCAAACTTCCTGCAATAGATCATAAAATACACAACGATTTCTTATTGTTTATTTCTATAAAGTTAAGTGTAGCCAAGCAATTTTGTCACCTTTTTGGGGGCATACTGATTTGTGTGAAAGGTCTATTCCACATCATTCGTGGCCGTAAAGGACCGTGATATTAACGGCTGATCGCGTGGCTGGATGCGGACAAAGCTACGCTGTTACCGTGTCCTGTCCCGGGCGATTGCTGGTGGCCCGTGGGGTTTTAGTGGGTATACACAATAGCGAGTCCCACATATCCCCCACCAGGCCAACCAAGCTGCGGGAGGGTATGCGTAAAGCATTTCCCCACGAAAAAAAAAAAAAAATGTATGCGTGTACTAGCGTACACGTAAGAAGTGAAACTTCTTTATGACAAAATAAAAAATTTAATTAATTCAACAATAATTTGAATTATTAATTAAATAACGTCATATATTTAATTATAAACTTTGTTTAATAATCAATTAAAATTATAATTAATAAATAAAGAAGTTTCACTTCACAAAGATGGCGCGTAACGGAAAAATGTGACGCGTAACGAAAAAATGTTACATTAAATTTTTTTCCAACCCCGATAAAGAAGTTTCACTTCAAAAAAAAGGGCATGCTAATTTAGAGTAAGTTTAACGAATCACGAGTTATGTAACCTAACATTAGTTAAGTTATATATATTTTAGTGAATAATTAAAAGGCTAAACAAAATGTAAGCAATCATAAGTTTAAGAATAACTTTATTTCTCATAAGAATTGCATACACAATTAACTTTGAGACACAATATTTAAAACTAAGATTAAAAATTAGAAATTAGAGCGCACAGATGTAGGTACATATATAAAATAACAAAACAACTTTCGCACACTTAAAGCCAATTGAGCCCTTTAGTTTTTACCCATAAATTGTATTTTAACATTCTCGGTTCCGATAATGTCCAATAACATTAATGTGACTTAGATTTAAGATTTCTTTAATAAGTCAAGATACACAGTTTTTTTTCCAGCGTCGCAACCCCACTACCCCTAATGTTATCTTAGGTATAAGCTCATGTTTAAACAATTAAAGGCAGTTGTTACCCAGCTTCAAACAAAGTGTTTCATTTAACATATGGCTCCACCTTCAAACAACTCCAATTTTTTAAAATTGAATGAATAATATAATAAAATAAAAAATAATCATTATTATTAATATTAATTAATAATTGAATAATATACTAAATATTAAATATTATTAAATTATTAACGTTAAATATATGGGATGTTTTATCTTATAATAAATCACAACCCATAATTAACTTTGTTCATTGGTTTATTCACAAAACAAGAGTAATTAATTTATATTCTTATATAAAAGCCCATGGAAAAATTATCATATCTCACTCCTCTGAAGTCTGTCTTGAGTGACATTCGTTTTCTTCTTTTTATTAACCGCCGGTATTTGTGTTGCCACATACATCAAAATATGAAAGAAAGTACTACACAAACGCTACAAATATTTGTTATTGATTATTTAATATTTAAAAAAAATAAAAAAAGCCAAATAAGTATAACTTCTTACGCTAAAAAAAGGGTACGCGTATAAGTACACGCACCCTTTTTTTTCTACATATTTTCATAACTCTGCTAAAAGTTATGTACCTATGTTTTTCGTTTCTTTCACTCAAATTTCTCCTGTATATTGATCTTAAATATGGCAAGCGGTTTCTTTATTTCGACGGAGTAGCGGATTTTTCTTATTCAAAACAAAATAAATACGGACCAGAAGTTATTGAGATTAGCGCGTTCAATCGAACTTTTCAAACAAGTTTAATTTTTTTTCTTGTATTATTTCAGATTAAGGTTCAACAATGTTTATGTGTGAGTATTAATTGTGTGCTTCCTTTCGTAATTTGGTAATAATTTTAATAGTTTTTTGAGGTTTTTCGCAAAACAGCAATAAAATATTTTAAGTTTACAGTAATTATATAATATTATGACAACAATTAATTATAATAATACATATATTATAAAACAATAACTTAACTCCATAAAACTAAACCTTATATTTTGATTAACAGTTAAACATTACCTATATCTATTACTTTAATTTGTCATCAAATTATGACAAGTGAGTAGAAAAAATAAAAATTATGAATTCCAAATTGTTTTCCAATGTATTAAATTTGAGAACTGGTTGCTGAGGTGCAATTAAATGTGACATTTCAAAAGCGTGATACCGTTGTGAAAGCTTGGACCGTGTGAAATTTCCTCTTCCGCTTTTAAAAGCTGTACAATAATGCTGCCAACGTTGAACTTGTACTATGAAACTTCTTCGAAAATGTATAATCTTCCCTCAAAAGCTGGCAACACACACGCTAAAATGGGTGTAGACATAGATATAACATTTGTTAGTAACAAAAACACACACAATAATAAATAAAAAATAAAAAATGAGAGATTTAAAAAAAATCCCTTTCGGTTCATTTCAAGTGTGTAATGCGTGTGTGTTGTGGTTGTAATTGGCCCCGGCTCAGCATTATGCTGAGGAGCAGACTTTACCACAGCGCTGGTCATTCTGCCAGAGACCACAGTAGCTAGTTAGCGCCTCAGTCGCAAAAAAAGAATGTAATAATACTAATACTTAGTAGAAAAAAATAATCATAACATAAAATAATAATGATAATAATAAAATAAGGGTGTCTATGGGCTACGGTAACTGCCCGTTTTTGAGAGTCCGGTAGACTCGTTTGCCCACTTTATTCTAGTAAAAAACTTCCAAGCCTACTAGCCCACAGTTTTTGTATGTATTGACATAATATCACTCTAAATATCAGAAGCTCTGTCCATGGCATCGCACTACTAAGCCCGGTCCTGAACTGCCTCCTTGTTTAGGGGCCAGTAAACGCCACATGTGGGTGTACAACAAACTCCGGAGGGAACCAAATTACATTGTCCAGCAAGCGCTCCACTGGTATCTCCAAAACGAACGTGGCCGCCCATAAAAGACCTGGCAAGCATGATTGGAAAGGCGAAAGAAGCTGTACTTACCAGGAGTGAAGTCAAGACTGATCAGGGGTACTGGATGGCACGCGAGTCTTTTAAGTATTGGTATGTTGACCTACTCCGTATGTACTATGTAGTACATGATATTTACATTATAAATTACAACTGTATAACATATATGTCAATTGAATAAAGACATATCATCTCATCCAGGAAATAGACTCCCTATACTCCAATTACAAATGCGATAGAAAACAACAAGTATTTCTCTAGGTATTTCGTCATTTCCTTTATACATTTCCTAATGTCTAATTGGGTGCTTAATTGGATAAGATTTAATGATGTATTTCTTGTAAAAAGTGGAATTCATAAGCTTTCGTCTAGTTTCACCTCGTTACTTCAAGGTAATTTAAGTTGCGATATTTATGACATTTTATTCGTTTCTTTCACTCAAGTGTCTTCTGTATATTGTTCTTAATTGTGGCACGCGGTTTCTCTATTTCGACGGAGTAGCGGAATTTTCTTATTCAAAACAAAATAAAGACGGCCAAGAAGTTATCGAGATTAGCGCGTTCAATCAAACTTTTCAAATAGGGAAGGTATCTTTTGTTATATTAATATTTTTTTTGTATTATTTGAGGCAGTGGAAAGGGTGGCAGGGCTGGCAAACTGCCACGGGCCTCCGACCCAAGAGGGCCTCTATCTATGTTCTATGGATGAATGTGAAATCTCCAATACGCATTGGGCTAGCGTGGGGACAACAGACCGTTCCCTCTCGCCTAAGAGAGGAGGCCTATGGCCATTAGTGGGACATATACAACGTGTTATTGAGTATGCTGAAAATCTCGAAGTTAATTAATATTAAACTGAGTGTGTTACGATTTTTACTGATATCAAACGAATTTGCCACGGGCCCCAGGTGGTATAGTTACGCCACTGATTTGAGATGAAATGTATACGTTTGTGTGGGTACTTGGTTTAAAATATGAGCTATAACTAATATAAAAATTGGGGGTAGTGGTGTTGCGACGCTAAAAAAAACTAACTTGGCTTATCAAAGGGTTCATAACAATAATCAAACAATCAAACAATCAAAAGCAATAATAATAATTAAATATGTTTATTAAACCTAATTCGGTTGTGTTGTGTGATAGTGAATAAAAAGTAAGAAGTGATGGTGAAAGTAAATGTAAAATTAGAAGCACTTAATGTATACATTTTTTTTTTGACGTTTATAAGTGTACATTTGGGGGGGCTTCATAGCCTAGCGGTCTTATTAAGTGGCAGCTAGGTGAGGGGTACCGGGTTCGATTCCCGGTTCAAGGACAAGTTTTGCGAGGGTGGTGCGGTACCGGGCGAGTGCTTAAACCGTACATGGAGGACACGGTCGAATTTCTAAAGACAAAGCACGAATTATAAAAAAAATCTATACTTGACGCTGGCTAATGCATAAATCGTGCCTTTAATAAAAAAATAATTAAAAAAAAGTGTACATTGTGTACCTTTATGAATAAATTATTTTTGACATTGACTTTGTGAAAGCCAAACGGGTAGGAGGCTCACCTGATGTTAAATGATACCACCGCCCATAGACAGTCAATGCCAGAGGGCTCGCGGATGCGTTGCCGGAAAACATTATGTAGGCACATGTATACCAAATATAAGTTTTAGGCGTCGTCCTAATTGGGAGCGATCGTACGATGGCGCGATGCGTTTTTCATCTCACGATCAAAGTGGTCGTGCGAGTCCTAATAGATCGCGCGATGTCCATCGTCCGCGCCCCTCGCGCGTCGACGCATCGCGTAGTAACCGATTAGAACACTCAAAAGAGAGCTGTTGCTTTGATTACATGATCGCACGATCAAACGCTCGATCGTTATTAAAGCATTTCATGTGCTCGCACGATTACTTGCGAGGCAAATAGGACACTCTGATGAAATCTGTATGTTTGAACTCATCGCACGACGAGAACGCATCGCGCCATCGTGCGATCGCTCCCAATTAGGACGACGCCTTAAATTAATGGGCATAATAAAAGACAAAATATTTTAATTCATTTATTAAGTGTTCATAAACACATACCAACTATATTTTGGTTCAGTCGGGAACTTAAACAACTAAATACTAGATTTTGGTATTTGACAATTACAGAAAATAGCATATCCGAACAATATTCTTATAATCATAACTGGTATAATTTGAGAACGTCAATTGTCAAAGCTGCACCTGTCACTGTCATCAATGACATTTATGCGAATGACAAACCATATCCAGCTTGCTAGTAAAAGCTCAGTTGTAACTAGTACAATTTAAAAATTGAAATTGTCACAGCTGCATCTGTCACAGTCATTAATGACAGTTATGTGAATGACAAACCATATCCAGCTTGCTAGTAAAAGCTCAGTTGTCAACATGACACTGACAATAACATAACCTAAGAACGAAGACATGTCAAAGTATGCGCTATAAATAAAAAATCTTTAAAATATTTCCAGTTACGCTTATAATCTATACATAGCTAGTTCATAAGTTCATATGGCTCATTATATACAACAGCTTATATAAACGTGATTAGTGCAAAACATATCACAGGATATATGTCAGTGTTAAATTTTATATACCTAAAAAAACATACATGTCAATAAAACAATAGTTACTATATTTTAACTGCCTTTTACTACTTCTGATAAACGCTTGTTATTATTCTACAGAGCTTTAAAGTAAAAAATGGCGGAAGGTTGTCACCAGTTTTTGTTCGACCTATGATGAGGTCACTGGTGGTAAATTTAATTTTAGATTATTTTATACTTTACATAATTTCTAGTTACATAACAACAGTTACATAATTTTGTTTGACAATTAAATAGTCTATATTTAAAGATGCCTTGACAGGTGACGTATTTAGACTCTTTTCCCGCCAAAAGATAGTCGGTGACAAACTGAATTGTTTAGAAAACTGACAAAAAATAATGTCTACTATCTGTAGACTAGTTTAGAAAGTTGTATTTACGCTTGATCGTTTATTAAAGGCTCTCAACAGTGGTCTATAATCCTTCATGTCATTTGCCATTGTGTTCGTCGATATGTTAAGATTATTAAAGCAAAAATAGCTGCAATTTATTTATTAAAATAAATTTTATATGTTTTTTTTGATAACGAATATATAATACTGGTCATATTGTCATTTCGTTAATTTCTTATAACACACTATGTTTAGTTGGACTTAGCGCGAACTATGACTGCTGTATGTCAAAAATTATGACAGATAGGAGTCATACTACGCTACTAAGAAATTCAAGTAAACAAAATGTGATCTTGCTATGGTTAGTATATGTCGCAGTCAACTAGCTTAATAAGCCATTCAATGAATAGCCTAGCCTTTTAACGAAACGGCGCCGTTTAACTAGCGGCCTGAAAGATATTCAGCCGTAGCGTTTGTTACAACATTTCATAAAAAAGATCTTACATGAAAAATATTTCTTTAAAAATTAAATTGCTTGAGCCAGTCGCAGCTAAATTCACATTATTATTGCCACTACACTCTACTATTGTACTTTTATTTTTAATTAAACTTTGGAAAACACCATCAAAGTTGTGGTTTGCCGACGCCATATTAACAGTTGCGACGCCAGCTGCTAGGCGGCAGAAAGTGGAACTAAATTTAAATTAACACTCAACAGGCTAGGCAAGTAATGAAACGTCATCGATCCATGTCATTGGCCTAACTGTTAGATCAACTGGCTGAATATCTTTCAGGCCGCTGATTAAACGGCGCTGTTTAGTTTAAAGCCTAGGCTGTTAATTGAACTGCTAATTAAGCTAGTTGGCTGCGACATAGACACTAAGACATAAAACTTCTAGTAGCTAAAACAACTAACAAAAATAATTCAATAGTATTTAATTTTCTCATATTTCAATCGTGATTAAAAGACAAAATATTGTATTATTTATTGATTACGTAATTACCTCGCAAATTGCTTATGCGCCTGGACACTATTTTGTTTTTGACTGACAATATATGTACTTTTGACGTGACAACGTCTTATAAATCGATGAACAAAAATAGCAAGAATCATTGTCCCGTTATGCTCATTGTACGCTTGCGCCGCAACTATCCCTATGCGTCCGAGGATTCACTCTTCTTTATATCAAAACAAAATAGTGATAATTCAATAAAAATGATTCAATTTTATTTATAAAAGAATGCAATTGTCCCATTACGCTCATTGTACGCTTGCGCCGCATCATTCTTCCACTCGTAGACTTATGTACAAACTTAAGTCATTTCATCAATTTTTTATTATATATATTAACAACGGTTAAACTATCGTCTGTAAACCGACTTTACAGACGGTAGACAACCTTTTTTTTGCTAAACTAAAACGGTTAATCATATTATTATTATTTCTATTTACCGACTCGGGAGTACATTGATGTCACTATGACAAGGTTCCATCGCATTAACAATTTGCGGACACAATTAATCTGTCTTTAAAATCTAATTATACATTTGTAACAACCTATAATTATACACTTCTAATACAAAACTGGTGATCAAATTAATTGTTTTAAAATTAACAATATTTTTTTCTTTGGTTACAAACTGAGAATTATATTTTTACATTTTATAATATAAACCAATCATAATTGTTTTTATATCTATACCAAAATTCATCAACCTCGCATTACTTAGCTAATAAACTAGATTAAAAAAATACAAATATTATTTACAATTTGATGTCTACGATCAAAATTTCGATGTAAGTTAGCAATTTTTAAAGTGCATCTAAACGATATTCAGAAACTATAAATACGGGACAAAAAAAACGTTTAAAATTTTTTTTTCAAAACAAGAATGCAGAACAATTTTTTTGCTTCATACTTTATTTTATACAAGGGAAAACTTCGAGAGGCTCACCTGATGTTAAGTGTACTCTCAAATCACCGGAAGACACGCAAGTGTGTTGCCTTTTAAGAATTGGTACAATCTTTTCTTGTAAAAGAAAAAGTTTAGTTTGGAAATACTTCAGTGGGCAAGTTCCACATAATGTACGACAAAAACTGTCTTAACGCTCGCTAGGACGTCGAGGTGGCATTTAGTATTGTCCCTCGACGTCCGATGATGAAACTCTAATGACTTGTTCTGAATATAATAAAATCGGTGGGTAAACATACAAAGACAACCAAATTTTGATCCATAGACATCCAGAACAATCTAACATAGAACATAATAAATGCCTGAATAAAAGAATCAGCAGATAAATACTTACCTATATGTACATAATTTTACAACACTGAAGTTAGCAACAAGATATTGCTGCACTTTAGAGCAAACAAATTTTCATAAAATACAACAACAAAAGCTGAACTAATCAATAGTAGTGCCCGCATTTTGAACTCGTTCTATATTATGCCGTAGCTCCTTTTTTATGTTACAGGAGGCAGGAGGCAAATCTGATGTTAAGTGATAGCGCCGCCCATGGACACTCGCACTGCCAGAAGGCTCGCAAGCGCGCTGCCGGCCTTTCAAGAATTGGTACGCTCTTTTCTTGAAGGACCCTAAGTCGAATTGGTTTGAAAATACTTCAGTGGGCAGCTGGTTCCACATAGTGGTGGTGCGCGGCAGAAATTGCCTTAAGAATCGCTCAGTTGTGGACGTCAAGGTGATACGGATGGTATTTTGTATTCTGCCTTGACGTCCGATGATGGAGATCCAAAGACCACGCCCACCAGATAGGCAGAAGCTAGTGCAGGGCGTACTGGAGGAGGCCTACGTACAGAAATGGACCAAAAATATAGGCTGATGATGATGGTATGTCGTAAAGTTGCATGGCATAATATAGAACTTTCCAAAAATTTTGGCGCTAGCCTAAACGAACTTTACTTTCGAATAATGCTGCCTTGTTTTCATTTCTGCCTATAACGAATATAATTAAAAGGAGAGACTAGGGGACTCTTCGTGTTACCTTAATAGACACCAGTTGCAAATTCTATATCAAAACTTGTGTTGAATGTTCCTTCAAACGTATCTAATATATAAAATTCTCGTGTCACAATGTTCGTTCCCATACTCCGAAACGGTTTGACCGATTCTCATGAAATTTTGTGTGCATATTGGGTATGTCTGAGAATCGGACGTCATCTATTTTTTAAGCCCTAAATGTTAAGGGTAGTCCACCCCTAAACTATTATATTTTATTTTTTAAATTTTTTTTATTGCATTAAAAAATACATTTTTATTATAAATGATATACATGGCAAAACGACGTTTGCCAGGTCAGCTAGTTTATTATATATATTAAGAGTTAAAATTCTCGTTTCCGAGAGTTTAACTACAAACACCGCGACACGAGAATTTTATATATTAGATTGCGTACATAATATGAATAGAAGAATAATAGAAAAAAAGAGAAGAATATCAAAAGATACAATTAAAATGAACAAGAGTCAAGCTAATTTATATTTTTGATTCGTATCCTAGTGTTGATGTTAAATCACTAAAGACTCATAATTAACGTTTTAGAAATAGGGACTAACATTGCTCATCATCAAAAGAAACTGCACAGGCCCGTATTAGCTATAGATCTTACTAACAAGACCAGATCTTTGAAATACGGACCTAAGACACTTGTTAATATACATTTTGTTCATTTACAATATGGTGGCGTATATCTTTAATATATATACAACATTTTGAAATAGGTCTCGGCACGTAACTTGGCAATGAACATTAACAAAAGAATCTAAAAAACTCCTGCGCATCCAAACTGTATTGCCAAGTTATTCGCCGATCCTTCACAAGGTGGTATTTTAAATTTAACCTAAAATTTAGCAGCCAAGGCCTTACTTGCCTTTGTATTTTTCGGTTGTCCCGTCTTCCAGATTGCTGTCCCAATCGAATTCAGTGACTCCACTACGGGGCGCCACTTCGCCAAGATGTCGCCAGCGGAACTCGAAATCGCTGTCCCGTTTTCGCAACGCTTCGAATCTGAAAGATTGACATCTTTAGTGACAGTTGACAGTTGACATAGGGAGCAACGATTGTGGAGTGTCTGTGTCCCGTTTACGCAATCCATCTAATCTGAAAGATTTATTTATTTATTTATTAACAGAAAGATCGACATCTTTAGTGACAGTTGACATCGGGAGCAACGATTGTAGAGTATCTGTGTCCCGGTCGCAATGGTTCGAATGTGAAAGATCAACATCTGTAGTAATAAGTGATATCGGGAGCAACGATTGTAGAGTATCGTTGACCCGTTATTGCAACGCTTCGAATGTGAAAGATCAAAATATTTAGTAACACTTGACAATTGACATCGGAGCAACGATTGTAGAGTATCGTTGAAGCGTTATTGCAACGCTTCGAATGTGAAAGATAAACATCTTTAGTGATAGTTGACAATTGACATCAGGAGCAACGATTGAAGAGTATCGTTGAAGCGTTATTGCAACGCTTCGAATGTGAAAGATAAACATCTTTAGTGATAGTTGACAATTGACATCAGGAGCAACGACTGTAAATTTTCGTTAGGAAGATCTCTACTCATCTCCGGTAACTACAAATAATGACAAAGACCCCATCTTTTTGTATGCAATACCGATGCAGATACCGAATCGTATACAAAAACAAACCCAGGATCACAATGGCAATTTCGAGTTACAAAATACCGGTATTCATATCTTTATTACGATCATGTATAACCATAAAAGGACCTAAGTAAGTTCAGTTTTTAACTTGTTCATTAAACAATGGAACTTTGTTAATTGAACGTAATTATCAAGAATTCAAAGATATCAAACGGGGATTCGCTCCAACATTTTATCTTCATCAAAAGATATTCGTAAGCATAAGTGCCGCCTTTCCCTTTAATTATAACGGTTATAATGACGTAATTTATTTAAACCGCGTTTCATCTAACTACTTTCGGATCCGACTGACGTTGTCCTGTAAACATGTCAAACAAAAAAAAAATGTCTGTCAGAAGTGAAACTTCTTTGGCAAACTAATTTTTAAGTCTTGTTCATATTTATACAAATCGAAAACTTTAGATTTCCGAGACTTAGAGGGAGGGAAAAAGGAAGATATGTTGGGATTTAATGAATTAATTTGTCATTAAAATATTAAATGTCGAAAACTAATACAAATTAAAAAAATAAATTTATAATTTTTATTAATTTAATTCATCGATAAAATAACACCTGGCATTTTAATTTACAATTCGTCATATGAGATTTCAGTAAATTATTTTGCATACATTATAACATACATATATTTCATAAATTCTCTTTACGAATATATTTAAATTTTAAAAATAGAATTTCTATAAGGTATTTCGCCGTTCTCACTCTCAATCGGTCTCAATCGCTCTCCCCCCATTCGACAAAAACGCTGCACATGTTCGGAAAGTTCTGTAAAAAATTTACCCTCATGCACCTAAAGCATTTTCACTTCAAAAACATATCTAATAATGTAAATCATTATCGACTCCACTTGAACACACTAAAAGTCATCAAAACCTGTCCAGCCGTGTAAGAGTTTAATTACAAACACATACACAGAAGATTTGTATATACCAGCTGTATGTGTGAGGTGAGAGACGCGCTCTGAAGGCACTAGGCCAGCACTTCTCTTTATAGCAGTGAGCTCTTCATAATAACCTTGCACACCTTTTGTGATTAGCATAAAAGATCATGTATGCTGGAGCACGTGCCAATGTCGTTAACTTGGCTAAGAGTGTGGATTATATAAAACAGAATTTGTAATAACTGCTTCACACAACAGACATTTAAATTTTAATTGAATTTCTGATTATTAGACATATACATAACATTTATTACTAACGAAATACACACACAAAATAATAATAATAATCAAAAATACAAAGAAAAATAAGAAATTTTTTTTTTTTAGGAACAAGGTACATTTTAAGTGCAGTGCAGCATTATGCTGTGGTGTTCCACAGCGCTGGCCATTCTGCCAGAGACCAGAACAGTTAGTTGGCGCCTCAGACGCAATAACATATGTAATAATAATAATAATAGTAGAATTTTTTTTTATAAAAATTAACAGTTTAAGTAATAAAGTCTTGCAAGATTTGTGTGTAAAAGTATATAGTAAATAAAGAAAATGAAAAAAAAGAATAATTGTTAAGAAATAGATAAATAAATATTAAAACAACGTTTTTAGACCGGTATCAAGTTATTTTTGCTAAATAATGGTACTCCGTAAATTCAAGATATTTTATTATCTACGACACACATAAATGCGTTAGAAATTATAATACAAATAGTGATTTTCACCAGTATAATACTGGGAACAGAACTAATCTAAGCGTTCGATCAACCAGGCTCCAGAAGATGTAGAAATTGTATTCGTTTTTAAAACAAACTCCCAAGCGAAATTAAAGAATTATCACTGAATAAATTCAAAGCTTTCGTTAAACGTAAATTAATCAATAAAGCTTTTTAAAAATTTGACTTTTTTTGCTTTTCAAACAATTTGTATGACTCAAAACTTAGAGGTTAAAAAGAGTGGCGGAAAGTTTCTTTCCAGTTCTTCTAGTCCTCTACGCCCTTAAAGCTTGTGTTATGGGTACTAAGCAACGGATATACATAGATATTATAGATAGATAGACATATAAATATATTTAAACACCCAAGAGCTAAGCGCAACACCAAATGCTCATCACATCGATGTACGTCTCAGCCGGGGATCGAACCCGGGACCGATGGATTCGCAGTCAGGGGTACTAACCACTAGACCAATGAGTCGTCAATATAATATATATACGTATATGAATTTAAAAATACCTTTTGAAGTTATAAAAATACCTTTTGAACATGAGCCCCTTAGCGAAGTCATACAGCTCAAGATCCAGTGAGTTTAGCTGTTTGATCTGCGCGACCTGCGCAGGCGACAGCGCGGCGAGGGTTGCGCCGGAAACAGTAGCGTTGTGTTGCGTGAAGGGAACAGCAAAACGAAGATTGAACGTCTCTTCGAATACGTATTGTGATATCTGTAGGGAAATAATAACGAATTACTACAAGATTTTATTTTCCTTATTTCCTATTTTTACAGTAACTTAATACTAATGCTATTAGAAAACTGAACTAAAAACATAATATATTAATATATGTATATAAAATACGTGTCACGTTGTTTGTCCGCTATGGACTCCTAAACTACCAAACCGATATCAATCAAATTTGCACACCGTGTGTAGTTTGATCCAACTTAAATGATAGGATAGCTTTCATCGCAATTTATACCGGGAATATTATTTTATTGCAAAACATTTGTTTATTATTTGATAGTCACAATTCTAACAGATGGCGCTGTGTTGAAAGTACCAACGTTTTACATAAGCTACAATTTAATGGCATAACCACCAAAAAAGCATGGTGGATAGGTGTTTTCCTGCCGTTTCTCCTGAATAGTTTACTACTATGTAATATAACTAAAACCTTAGCCACAGCAACGCTTTGTCGAGAAATTACTATTAAGTTTGTTATAGAAGAGCTGGGAACCCTGACTCAGGTTATTAAGGGTCCTGATTAAGGGTCCCCAAATCTTACACATTGACTGTTGTCAAATGAACACATTTGGGGGCCTCATAGCCTAGCGGTCTTATTAGGTGGCAGCTAGGTGAGGGGTACCGGGTTCGATTCCCGGTTCGAGGGCAAGTTTTAATTTAATTTAAATTTGTTCTCGGCCTTTGGGAGGGTTGTGCGGTACCGGGCGAGTGCCTAAACCGTACATGAAGGACATGGTCGAATTTCTAAGGCAAAAAGCACGAATGATAAAAATCTCATACTTGACGCTGGCTAATGCACAAACCGTGCCAGAGCCATTTAAAAAAAAAAAAAAAAAAAAAAATGAACACATTTTTGTTTATTATTTATTTTATAAATAGCTCAAGATTTAAATATTCACTTATCAGGCATAGAAAGCTGATATATTAAAACAGAAATCTGAGACCATTAACTTTCTGATATATTCGTATATCCTATAATATGTTATGTGAAACCACGTGATATATATGACAGCTTATCGTTGTAACATCGGAAATCTATTGCTGAACAATGCTTCCTGTATTTGGTCTATTTTAGTTCCTAGTACTATAACATCGCTCGCGAAATTCACACTAACAGAACAGAAAAACCGTCTTATTAGGATATTTATTTATTTTTTAATGAATAAATACTTAGTTTTTAATCAATAAATGCGGGTATTATATCATATTATACATTCGTTTTTGGAGCAGTGTTGGCCTAGTGGCTTCAGCGTGCGACTCTCATACCTGAGGTCGTAGGTTCGATCCCCGGCTGTTCACCAATGGAATTTATTTCTATGTGCGCATTTAACATTTGCTCGAAAGGTGAAGGAAAACACCGTGAGGAAACCGACATGTCTTAGACCCAACAATTCGACTACGAGTGTCAGGCACTGGAGGCTGATCACATACTTGCCTATTAGATTCAGAAATCAGAGGCCCATACCTAAAGAGGTTGTAGCGCCACTGTTTTTTTTTATTTTTCTACATATAATTTTTTTTTAAATACTAATTTTTATTTAAATATACTTTATTTTTATAAAGTTTCCTTTTAATTATTTATTCTTACATACTAAATGTTGTACTCCAGCCGTGTATAAACGAGATTAACATGAAACTACTGCACGAATTATATGTTTTAAACTTTATTATAGTGGTTATGGTTTTATGTAAATATAGTAACATCGAAAATATTTGCTTCAAAACTGCGGCCGACAAAAAAATCTAGTTAAATCTACAGCCAGTTAAAAAACATACCTTCTGAAACTCAGTCAGGCCGAAATATGCCATCGCAGCCAAATTTCGTTTTGCGGACGCGAGGAGTACCCTATCCGTATCAGCTGTTCTATGTCGCAGGGTGCCATTGTAACATCCGACGAGGGCCAAATCTGCCAACATTCTTGTTTGTCGGTTGTTGGCCAAGTTCCACGAGCAGGCAGTAAATTCTTCCAATGTTACACCGCGCCAAGAATCGCCATTGTAACATGAGGGTACTTCCGATGCTGTGGGATAAAAGTTAATTTTGAAGGTAGGCAAAAAGTTCGTTGGCTTTTTTTTTGTAGAAATTGATTTGATATATTGAATACTAGCTGACCCGGCAAACGTTGTTTTGCCATGTATATTATTTCTAGGAAACATTTTTTTCAATAAAAGTTCAATAAAAATAACTATCTACTGTAATAAAAATAGGGGTTGATCATTTCAATTTGGTGTGGATAGCCCTTATCCCTTAGGGGTTTGAAAGATAGATAATAGCCGATTCTCATACTTACTGAATATGCATAAAAAATTTCATAAGAATCGGTCTAGCCGTTTATACGATTCGTCTTTCAATATAGGATTCAGTTTCTGCGATTACTTCCACTCACTCTTTGTATTGAAGAAGTCGTAAATCCGCCATATGTCCGCGAATATACAATGTAAATATATAATTATATAAAGAAAATAATAACAGAAAATAAACACTGCAAGATTTCCTAAATGATTCGGCGAATGGTTTCTATGAATTTGCTGAAAATATCCACCGAGTATTTTTTGAAGTTATACTTCTTTAGGCGCGTTATTAAAAATTTATGAGAGTGAAATTTTACGATGCGCGCGCACCGTGACAAAAAATTCAGTATGGGCGACGAGCGTGCGCGAGCGAGATGGGAATAAGACAATCTACAAGTAAAAAGAAATAGAATATGCGTGACGTATGACCATAATGACATTAATTGTAGTACCTTTTAAACAAATAAAGCAGTTTTAATTATTTTTTCAAAGAAATTTAGCAATGCTTTTTCACAAAGACCTGTTGTTACTTAGTTAAAAGGTTATGAAACATACCTAGTTATTAAATTAAATTAATAATATAATAAAATAATAAATAATAATTGTTATTAATATTAATTAATAATTGAATAATATACTAAATATTAAATATTGTTAAATTATTAACGCTAAATATCTATTATTAATTATTTAATATTTAAAAAAAATAAAGAAAGCCAAAGAAGTATAACTTCTTACGCGCGTACATAAGTACACGCACCTTTTTTTTTTATCACAGTATGTAAATACATATGTCAAGCATAACATAATTACTTCCCTTTCAGTTCCCATATTCCATTAACATAGACAATAGAATTTGTAGTTGACAATATCGCTTCCTGTAATACTCATTGTACTAACAAGCTTTGAATATATAATATTGAACGACGCGTTCTAACACATTTATTAGAATAGTAGATGACAAAACATGTCAGACTGATCAGGGGTACAGGATTCCCTCTGCCCCACATGGGGGACATACAGGACAAGTCAAGTAGCCATGGTGTATATGTATTAACTTTTAGTCCGGAAATAAAACTAGGTACAAGATTCAGAACAGGGGGAAAACGGGCCGGGCTTTTTTAAGAAGAATAGAAATAGCCACTTCTTCCTTGCGACTTTATCCTTCTGTGTAACATTATTGCTTAGCTTATAAGCTCATCCAAAACACAAACGCTACTTTGAATTAAATAAATTTGAATAAAATAAAAACACGTGTACTTATGTACACGCGTTAGAAGTTATACTTCTTTTGCGTAACAAGATAAAAATCTTTTCAAAAATTTTATTCTACGTTTGTAGAAAAGCTACACTAACAATAGAAAAACTAAAATGTCGATTATATCTACAGGGTGTCGGTTTTTTGTGACGGTGTGCGCGCGCATCGTAAAAATTTGTATAAGTATTACGTAAGTATTACCTATACGCGCCAAAATAACAATCAAATCTTTCATCTCAATAATATTACATATTAAGTACTATACTTGTCTAGAATTACATTTACTTAGCTAAAAATATAGTGTATTACCACATTTAAAGCAAAATACATAGATTTGATGTTAAATATATATACAAAAGCTATGTAATAGAGGATGCTATGTTAACAAGAGACTCGTTTCTGTTATGTACATGTATATGATAGATAGCTAGCTACAACATAAAAACTTTTATTTTTTTAAATACATTATTTGTATGTTAAAAATTTGATTGACTTAGCTGGCGGTCAAATATTAGGTGAGTTTTTTTTAGTTTAAAAACTACTTTTTTATTAGATTTTTTATGTACCAGGAGATTCATCTTATGTTAAGTGACACCGCCCATGGACACTCACATTGCCAGAAGGAAAGTTGCCGGCCTTTTAAGAATTGGCACTCTTTTCTTCAGGACCCTAAGTCGAATTGGTTCGGAAATACTACAGTGGGCAGCTGGTTTGATGATGTATATTCAAAAGCTATGTAATAAAGAATGCTATGTTAACATGAGACTCGTGATTTGTATATGTATACAACATAATTTTGTCATCATCATAAATATATAGAATAATTCTTACCAGAAGCGGTCCTTCCCTGGCACCAGTGACGGGAGCCCTTCCATGTTGCTCCACGCTTCACGTGCCGATATTCCGATAAATACCTGGAAACAATCCATACAGCTCAATTGTTAAAGACATAAATAATAGTTTAAAAAAACTAGAACACACGCTTTTAAAGCACATCAAACTAAAAAGTGAAAAATAATTCCTAATTTAGGCTGAAAATGGTAATGAACAAAAAATACTGGTATTATTGTGAAAAAGCGTGGGATGCTCGATAGACGAAAAATATGACACAGAGCCATATTTTCACTTTTTAGTTTGATGTGCTTTAAAAGCGTGTGTTCTAGTTTCTTTAAACTATTATTAATTTTTTAGTTTATTTTTTTTTTATTTTTTTTTCGGAGTATTGTCATCGATCTTTGACAGGTGCGCAAAGTTTGAATTAAATCTGTCCGTTAAAAGTGGGTCAAAATCGAGTCCGAAGGAGTCGGTGACATACATACATACAGGTGAAGCTAATATAAAGCGTGTAAAAATTAGAAATAGTGGTGCTATGTCAGCAAGTATAATCCATAGTCGCATCCCTCACACTTTAAAATCAACTTTCGTTCAGTTCAGTAATTATGTTTGCCTATAAGTGTTTGTCACATTAAAATAATTTTATATTTCTTGTACCGATGTATCAGTGTGTGCGATGGCAAGCTTTCATAATTAAATAGGATGCTACTTCGCCAAGCCTGCTAGCTGATGGTAAGCGTTTTATGACTCTTTATTTAAGTAGAACTGCAGTTCCTAATAGAGTTTCTTGGGCAGTTCTTCTCGCTCTTTATTCTTTATTGAACTGGCTCAATGCTTAATTCTTTTTTAAATAGTTGATAAAAGCACTGTTGTTTCATCGTGCGGCTCTCATTTGAGGCAGTAGGTTCGATGCCCAGCCGTGCACCAAAGGACCTTCTGTCTGTATGCTCTCTCGTGCAGTGAAGGAAAACGTGACGAGTATTAATTGTCTAAATATCAACGTTGATAAGAGCACTGTTGTTTCAGCATGCGGCTCTCATTTGAGGTCGTAGGTTCGATGCCCAGCCGTGCACCAAAGGACCTTCTGTCTCGAAGGCATTTGTCATGCAGAGAATCACCTACTTGGTTATTAAGAAAAATAAATGATCACGTAATAGATACAGAAATCTAAGGAAACCAATAAGGTTGTAGCGCTATATTAGTTTAGGTTAAAAGGCTTAGTAGCTGCCAGTTAGAGAGGTTGTAGGGCTAAATTATTACAGACATATTATAAACGTTTAAACTTTTGAAAGGATATAATTGAATTTCAGTTAGAAGTTTATTGTGTATTTAGACAAGGGTCATGGTTACATGACAAGCTGTTAATATCTCAAGGTCATCTACATAATATTCGTATTACCTACAGCTAACATAAATTATATATAATACTAATAATTATACTAAAGATATAGCCAAACATGAAATACATGATATGGTGTGATTACGTCAACAGCAATTATTTACTTGTTTTACACCTATTTATTACCCACAAATTGTCTATGCTTAAAAACGAAATGCATTTTCGACGATTCCTACAAAAAAAAATTAATACATTTATGTACTACTAGCTGTTACCCGCGACTTCGTCTGCGTAGAACTACTACTTCGTGTAAATTTGTTTGGACTGAATAGGCTCTGAAACTATAATGAAACGATTCTAATGAAGCCGGCACATTGAATTATTGAGATTAACATAGGTAGACTTTTCCTGACCCTGATCCCTGACTTAACTTAGTTTAATACGTTTTTGTATACGACATTTTTTGTTTTTCCTTCTTTGGTCAAAACATGTAGGTTTTGTGGACTCGATACTCGTGAGCACGCCACATACAGTTGCCCATGGGAGAAACAGTTTTTTTCTAAATGAACCCCAGCTACTTTGAGTGTCTGTCCTTGAGCTTTGTTTATCGTCATAGCGAATGCTGCTTTCAGGGGAAATTGTACTCTTTTGAATTGGAATGGCAAATCGGTAGGGATTATTCTAGTTCTTGCAAACTCATCTCTTATGCAAAGTTCAAAAAAAGCTGTAAGGGTGGTTTTTGGTCGAGTAGATAGTCGCTCGTGGAAATTATCTTCTGTAAAATAAACTCGTTCACCGTTCTCTAAGTGTACACTTAGATGTGTAACGGTGGGGTGCCTTTCGTGCAACGGGAACCCTAATAACCGCCACACGGCTTCGTTGCTGCTAACATAACGACCAGATTGATATGTATGTACTTCATTTACGCGATTTGCAAGCTCTGTGCTCCTAAAATTGAAAATAGCTTGGTCACTGCCTTTGTTAATATATTTGCAGATATATTTGATAGCGCGCACTGAACTGCAAGCCTCAACATTTATATGGGCGTTAAATATTTTTAATAGAATAGCGGAATAAGGGACCACCCAACTATTATCAATAGTGACGTAACTCCCATTTCGTAGTTTCACAGATGCCGTTCGACCTCCGTCTGCTGGTGCTCTTCTACGATAGAGTGGGTATCCGTTTTCACTGTGGACAGTGTCTTTGTGTAATTTGCGAGGAAATTTCTTTGTGCATTTTCCATCTTTCATGCAAGGGCACTGAGGATTTTCAGGTCCACATGGACCATGAATCATGTTTTTAACTATAATATCATGAAGTGTCTTGTCAGTGCTTGGATCGGGTATTTCTGCGCTGATAATATTATCAATTTGATCGGGTCTCAACTTGTCTTTTAACCACAATAATATGTGGACATGTGGTAGGCCACGCTTCTGCCACTCTATGGAATACATAAAGCAGATCACTTCTCCAAATATTCTGCCTTTGGAAATAACAGACATAAGTTTTTTAACTTTCAACCTAAAAACTCTTGCGACTACATCATGCCTATCAATCGCGCTTTGACCCGGCATTAATTCATTTACTATTTCCGGCCATGCTGGGTTGCAAGTAAACGTAACGAATAAGTCAGGGCGACCATATGTACGTACATAAGCAAACGCATCCTGAGTATATTCGTGTAAGTACCTCGGACTATTTACAAATGAAGACGGTAAAATTATCATTCTACCAATATCATTTGGATTTAGATTAGCGTCATTCGCTACTGCGTCTTGAAGGTGGATATAATTTTCTGCTCTTAATTTAGTTTGATTTAATGTTATGTATCGTAATCGTTCACTTTCTACCTTAACCTACATATCAACATAAAACTGATTGGCCAGTTGCCTGCATCGTGATATAATATTAAAATCATTTTCTCTAATCATGATATGAAAGGCATAAAAGTCCATACATGATACCTTTTTGTTAGGCAAGGGCAGGCCAGTTACAGGATCGACTTGTGGAATTTGAAAGTGATACCCTTCTTGCCCTTTGCTAAATATTAGCGGATATTGTAACGCATCGTAAAATTTATGTGTATCCGGCACCCTAGTTAGTGTGTTATCACGGGCATGTAAAACTATATCACGGGAAGAAAACTGTTCACCACAAACCATGGCTGCGACTTCATTTATTAAAGGTGCATTATATCGTCTTTCGTGTTCCCCACTTGGTGTACGATCTGGGTGAATCACCAACTTATAATCATCTCCCGGCATTCTTTCTAAGGCTGTTGTGAAAGTGTTTATTAGGCGGTTATGTTCATGCAACATTCTCTGAATCTTTAAGACAATATCCTTTTCTACTAATTGAATGTTTTGACACCTGCGGTCAACCTCGTCGTTTTCATTTCCCATAAAATAAATCTGTAAAAATTTTGGTTGCTCATTATTTGTAGGAAGCAAAGAACCAATCCTATGATAGATTTGACCTTGGATTGTAAAAGTAGATGAAAACCCAGGCATAACCACCTCATTTTCTACACCAAATGACGTCATTTGAAAGCATGAATTATATTTCCTTATTTTGATTAAAAAACGCCGCGATTCGTTGTTATCACCTAAAAGTAAAGACTTCAATGATTCCTCTGGTTCTCCAAGTATTGGAATTGAAACCTTGCCACCAGAACAACACATACCCGGAGTTTCTTCTTTCCACTTGAGTGCTTCACAATGTATACATTTTTTATCCATTCCACCTATGAGAAGTAATCGATGGTTATTATACTCAATCGATGGGTCATAATCAAAAGCAGCATTGTGGAATGCTCCCCATGTATACATTGTAAACGCATTTCTCCTTTCTGACTGCCGTTCAGCATTTAACACACGTCGTCTTTGGGATTCTTCTGGCATCTCTGCAGCTATCAATGATGCGTGTCGCTCAGCATCTAAAATCTGCCGGGCCTGAGTCTGTTCATAGGTCTCGGCAGCTCTTTGCGTTGCGTGTCGCTCAGCATCTAAAATCTGCCGGGCCTGAGTCTGTTCATAGGTTTCGGCAGCTCTTTGCGTTGCGTGTCGCTCAGCATCTAAAATCTGCCGGGCCTGAGTCTGTTCATAGGTTTCGCAGCTCTTTGCGTTGCGTGTCGCTCAGCATCTAAAATCTGCCGGGCCTGAGTCTGTTCATAGGTTTCGGCAGCTCTTTGCGTTGCGTGTCGCTCAGCATCTATAATCTGCCGGGCCTGAGTCTGTTCATAGGTTTCGGCAGCTCTTTGCGTTGCGTGTCGCTCAGCATCTAAAATCTGCCGGGCCTGAGTCTGTTCATAGGTCTCGGCAGCTCTTTGCGTTGCGTGTCGCTCAGCATCTAAAATCTGCCGGGCCTGAGTTTGTTCATAGGTCTCGGCAGCTCTTTGCGTTGCGTGTCGCTCAGCATCTAAAATCTGCCGGGCCTGAGTTTGTTCATAGGTCTCGGCAGCTCTTTGCGTTGCGTGTCGCTCAGCATCTAAAATCTGCCGGGCCTGAGTCTGCTCCTCAGATTCTTGGGATCTAGCTACTTGCGCAGTTCGAGCTCTTTTAGAGCTACGCGCTAAATTAGATTTACGCTTGCGAGGCATATTACTTAACCAGTTACCTACCTAAAGTAATAAAACAGGTAAGTACTTATGCAAAAAAAAATTCTTTAGCTGACAAATAATTTAGTTAAAGGTACTGAGTACGAAACTATACTTAAGGTAGGTACTTATACACATGAAATAAAACAAAAACAAAACTAAAACTAAATGTTAAAAAAAATATACTATCTACATGGAATAAAAACAAAATGAATCGATAAAATTATATGCGAAACTACTGGAACTATTTTATTCACAAAACAACATTACTTACCTATTAATACTCAATAAAAACTATGCTGACCTTCTTAGGTACCGTAACTACTTACTAAATGTGAAAAAACTTAAAAAACCTGCCTACTAATCTACTACAATTTTATACCTATCCTAAAAAATGAATTAAAGTATTTATTTTACCTATTAACTATAATTTTACCTACTACTAACTTATGCTAAACTAATAATAACAACCAAAACAACTAAGTAAATAACACAAAATGCTTATCCAAGAAACCCTAAACACCAATGAAAACGTAAAGAAAGCGAATACGTTGCAGCTCAAAATTGTAGATATCGCATGCGTCCGCCAACGACGTCTGCCCTCACGTGTCTGCCCGTTCGGGTAAGCATACTTTGTGACACACTCCCACCGAGCCATCCGCGTCCCCCGCACGTCTTTGCCGCCGCGCCGCGCAGCGCGCCCGCGCCCGCCAGCCCCGCCACACCACACCATGCATCGTCACACTCACACATTCATAGTGTATAGGCCGATGGGCCTGATGGACATGTCAGGCAGAAAGTATTCTAAAAGCTGGCTAGGAGTATTTGAATTATGCGATACATAACTGCACCCCGCGTTTTCACCCGTATAATTCCGGGATCGGGATCGGGATCTGGATAAAAAGTATCCTATGTCCTTTCCCAAGGTTCCATCTATCTCTATACCAAAATTCATCAAAATCGGTTCAGCGGTTTAGGCGTGAAAAGGTAACAGACAGACAGAGTTACTTTCGCATTTATAATTAGTAGGGATCATTTTGAGAGCTTGCTAACTTGTCTGCTGAAATAAATAACCTTTTTAGGTCTGGGCCTCAGATTTCTGTATCTGTTGCATCATTTGTTAATCTAATAGGCATGTAGGTGATCAGCCTCCTGTGCGTGACACCTGTCGACTTTTTGGGCCTAAGGCAAGCCGGTTTTCTTCACCATTCGAGCGAATGTTAAATGCGCACAAAGCAAGTGCTCGGAGCTCGAACCTACGACCTCAGGGAAGATAGCCGCACGCTTGAAATAAATTATTATTATTATTTAATCTGAAACATGACAGTCACGGTAATAAAGAGAGAAGAAAAAAAGTAAGGTTACAGAGTATGGCTGATGGCTCATAAATTAATTTTTTATTAGTCTAAGTAATTATTATTTCACCAATTTTAAGCATTTCTTTAAAAAAAAAAAAATATGTTTATTTTGGAACATAAGATACATGTATCACTTATTCCACGTCATTAAATTAGAAGGCATCTCTACTCATCGGCAAAGAAGACAGAGGGTGTAGGAAAGAAAAAGCAGGCGTAAAAAACTCTCGGTACTCTTTTAAAACAGCAAATCATCAACAACACTTTATCATTATATATAAAATGTAACAGGGAGTGATTTAATTTAGTTCTATTATGATATGTTACATTTAAGGACCACACTATTGTATTAGGTTAGCCTGTAAAGATGTGGAGAGAAAATAAATAAATAAATAATAGTTTATACAACAACACACCTGGACACAGGCTCCCGTAGGAGCGTTATATAGAAATACCGCCTGTGGACGGCAGAACCTTCGTGTCTGTCAAGTTCTCCACCAACGCATGCTGTCAGCTCGGTGAAATCTGCATGAAGACCACATCTGTGAACAACGATATAACTTTTAAATACAATTTTTGAAACTTCTTTAGGCGCATGAGGATAATTTTTTTATGAATTAAACGCAATAATAATATTAGCGTCACGATGATGTGCAGCGTTTTTGTCCAAGAAAAGGATAGAGCGAACGTCGCATTATGCACAGTGCTATGTAGCGAGAGGATACTGTTGAAACACGAACTTATATTGCGTATTTTGCTTTAGTCATAAAAATACCAGTAGAAATCGCGTCGAATAATTCTCCGACTCATTGGTCTAGTGGTTAGTACCCCTGACTGCGAATCCATGGGTCCCGGGTTCGATCCCCAGCTGAGACGAACATCGATGTGATGAGCATTTGGTGTTGTGCTTAGGTCTTGGGTGTTTAAATATGTATTTATATGTCTATCTATCTATAATATGTATGTATATCCGTTGCCTAGTACCCATAACACAAGCTTCACCAGCTTAGCTTGGGACTAGGTCAATTGGTGTGAATTGTCTTTAAAAAAATAAAAAATAATAATAAAATAATTAAATACACACCTCAGGGTCGCTATATGACCCGCTATTAAGGCTATGTTCAGATGGCAAAAACTTGACGCGCGTTTTCAAATCGCGCGACTAGAGATTATAGTATTTTCATACAACTGTTCACATGAGAGCGCGTCAACGCGGCGCTCAGAGAAAAAGTCTCTAGACGCAGGTGATCGCGCGTTGACGCGCGCTTTGATATTAATGTAATGTCCGTTTGCTGTTCAGATGAGCGCGCGCTTTCATCGCGATCGCATGTAATTTTGTTAATTTTCGTTATTATATTTTGTTCTCGCTTTTAAAATGAGTGAAATTGAAGATACATATTGACATCGACTTACTAATCGATGAAGTAGAAAAAAGGTCAGCAAGTTGGAATATAGCAAATTTGTATGAAAAATATAATATAATTTGTATTTTTTTTTTCAAAATTGGATGAACCCAATGTGTACGTTTTCTTTTTCTATATTTTTCTTTATAATATAACCACAAAATAATAGCCTCTTCCACGTCCATTTTCTACGTTCTACCGAACTAGACTGACGAGTATTCTCGCAACGCGCGTTAGGGCTCATCATCTGAACGCTCTTCAAATTTGATCGCGCGTTGACGCGCGTTAACGCGCGTTACATGTGAACATAGCCTACATCGTTCTATTAAATTATAATGTAAATATCGAAGAAATAAATTAAAAAGTTAAATTTATAATTTGTATTAATTTTCGACACTTAATATTTTAATGACAATTAAATTCATTAAATTCCTAACATATCTTGCTTTTTCCTTCACTCTAAGTCTCGGAAATCTAAAGTTTTAGATTTGTATAAATCGCTATTTTACTAGGCCAACGTGGCGGAATACAATATTAATTCAAAGCAAATCGGGTGGAACTGATCTAAACGGTTTAAACTAATATCCTCTGATTAATTGAACCAAAGATTATTAAACTGGGATATATATATTTTTATAAGTAATAGGAGGCAAACCGGCAGGAGGTTCACCTGATGTTAAGTGATACCGACGCCCAAGGACACTTACATTGCTAGAAGGCTCGCAAGAGCGTTGCCGGCCTTTTAAGAATTGAGAATCTTCAAGGACTCTAAGCCGAATTGGTTCGGAAATACAGCTGTGGGCAGCTGGTTCCACATAGTGGGTTTTTGTTTGTTTATTGAAGTTATACTTCTTTAGGCGCGTTATGAAAAATTTATGAGAGTGAAATTTTACTATGCGCGCGCACCGTTACACAAAATTAACAGAATGAAGTTGCCCACGGAAGATGCTACGGCATTGGACATAATTTAAAAACAACATTCGAATAATAATAGAATTTATCTTATACTTAGTTATACAGTCTACAGTCTACTAATCACCAATGTAACCGGTTGATTAAATATTAATTAAAAAATAAAATTTTATTCTTTTTAAAAACGCTCCAGCGCGACCTCGCGTTTTGACTACTTAATGTAAGAGAATAATAATAAATATTTATTTATTTAATTTTTCAAATGTAAACTGAACTTTATTGACTATAATGACTCCTTTTTCAGTCTTTGATTATTTAATTGTAATTAATTATTTGCATGCAATCAAATACTATTTTTAATAATGCCAATTGCCAAAGAAGTATAACTTCTTACGCGCGTACGTAAGTACACGCACCCTTTTTTTTATTAGAATAAATCTGCAATTATTTTAGCAACACATTGAAGTTTCATTCGTCATATATATATGACAAATTTATTCATATTACATAAACTCCATATGATAAACTCCTTATTAGTATGTCGACCTATTAAAAACTCGTTATAAAATTATACAACTGCATATAAATGCTCCATTATATCAATATTAATCTAGAATAAATGAAAATAAATACTGTGCGACTGAAAATATGACTTTCAACCAATCACTTAGCTAACTTAATGGAGTATTATATATCGCTATTCCCTTCCAATAGCTTGCATAAAATGCACATGACGTTCCCACGACATGTATGCAAACTTGTTTTGTTAACCGTAAGATGTATTCCGTTTGAACTCTTCGTTCATATTACCGTTCATTGCGTACTAAAAACAATAACAAGTGTCGGGCACGCCCATTCCAAAGTTCCATTTTTAAATGTTTACTTGTGTCCTATCCTGTTCCTTCATATTACACGCTTTATATTAGCTTCACCTGTATGTATGTATGTATGTAACCGACTCCTTCGGACTCGATTTTGACGCACTTTAAACGGACAGATTTTATTCAAATTTTGCGCACCTGTCAAAGATCGATGACAATGCAATAATCCGAAAAAAAAAAAATAATAAAAATAGTTTAAAAAAACTAAAAAACACGCTTTTAAAGCACATCAAACTAAAAAGTGAAAAATAATTCCTAATTTAGGCTGAAAATGGTAATGAACAAAAAATACTGGTATTATTGTGAAAAAGCGTGGGGCGCTCTGTGCCATATTTTTCGTCTAAAGAGCAACCCACGCTTTTATTATACAAACTATTATTTATTTAAATAGTTACTTGTGTCCTATCCTGTTCCTTCATATTTGTATTCAGAAACGCCTAGGCGAATGTAGCGCCACCAAACGGACAATCATGTAATTAAAAATCAGATACAGTACAACATACTGTTCTTGGCAGGTAAGAGCGTCGTTGTCATGGATATTAGTATTGCCAGTAAATAAAAATTAACCATAAGGGGAATAATTTAAAGTCAGGCTAACTTAATAATGTATTGAAATGTCTTAATAAAACAATGTCTACAAAATACAGTTCTAGGCTTAAATAAATGTGACACAAACTTAGGAACAACTGATATGATAGGTTTTGTTACTTATATTATTAATATAATATCTTTTAAGATACCTAGCAATCAGAACCGTTCGATAATTAATACTTTGCCATTGTAATATAGCAAGGAATAAAAATATTTTTATTAGATGTTGGTAGATAGTAAAATTACTTATCGTACACACTAAAATACTGACGGTAGTACCAATTTCAGCCGCCGACCGAGAAAAGTATATAGCACTGTAAATAATGATGTAATGGTTGAGACACGGAACATGAAAATACTACACAAAATAAGTACTTTAAATTACTTTTGAACATACTCTGTTCTTGAAGGACCCTAAGTCGAAGAGTGAGGGACAGTGGGCCGTTCAAGTATTACGTAAACACTATATGAGGGGTGGGGGGGGCTTTAATTTTATTATTTGGTGACTACATCAATAGTAATTGTTTACTTTTTTAGATATATTACTCACATATATTTTTATATGTAATAGGAGGCAAACCGGCAGGAGGTTCACCTGATGTTAAGTGATACCGACGCCCATGGACACTTACTTTGCCAGAAGGCCCGCAAGTGCGTTGCCGGCCTTTTAAGAATTGAGAATCTTCAAGGACTCTAAGCCGAATTGGTTCGGAAATACAGCTGTGGGCAGCTGGTTCCACATAGTGGGTTTTGTTTTTATTTTTTGGCCCCTGTATGGCAGTTCTCTTACTACGCCCTTAATTTGAAGCATTTCCTCAGTTTCCTTGGCGTCTGAAGTCCACTGACAATTATATGATATCTTTGTTTTTTTTTATGCCTCTGGCACGTTTTGTGCATTAGCCAGCGTCAAGTACCTATAAGATTTTTATAATTCGTGCTTTTGCCTTAGAAATTCGACCGTGTCCTCCATGTACGGTTTAGGCACTCGCCCGGTACCGCACAACCCTCCCAAAGGCCGAGAACAAATTTCAATTAAATTAAAACTTGCCCTCGAACCGGGAATCGAACCCGGTACCCCTCACCTAGCTGCCACTTATTAAGACCGCTAGGCTATGAGGCCCCTAAATGATATCTTATTTTCATTTCTAAACTGTTCTAGTGTATCAGGTTTATAAATTACGCATAATTTGTGCATATAATCACCACTGGTTTACCTTCAGACTGTGTGGCGTCTACACGCGTGGGCGAGACCTGTTCATAAATACTATAAATCTGATTTAGTTAAATATTTCTTAAAATACCGGCAACGCACTTGCGAGCCTTCTGGCAATGTGAGTGTTTATGGTATCACTTAACATCAGTTGAGCCCAGTGTTACCAACTCGAATTTTGTCGAGTAGGCAGATACAATTTCAAAAAATGGTACCTTCCAACCATCTTCAATTCTAAAAGTTGGTACATCTACCTACCTAACTATAATTTCGAGTTTTATATAAAATCCTACCCTAAGATGTGATGGATAGCTTTAAATCATTTTTTTTCTTAAAAAAGTAATCACTATATATATAGTGAAAAAAAGAATATTTACTAAAAAATTGACAATATTGATTAAAAAATCAAAGCGTGTTATGAATTGAAGAGATCAATCAACCATAATCTATTTGACAATGGGGGCCGGAAACTGAAATGCTTAATCCAACCTGCATATTCTGGTTGAGAAAAATCCTAAAAGTTGTTAGATGTACCTACAAGTTGCTAGATTTACCTAAAAAGTTGGTAGATCTACCTAAAAGTTAGTAGAGTTGGTAATACTGGTTGAGCCCCCTGCCCATTTGCCCCTGTTACATATACAAATAATATATAAAGACAGCTATGTTGTCCTAGTGAGCGAGCCTCTCAATCCTGAAGTCCTGCATTAATGGCGAATGATAGAATAAAAAAACCCTTAAAATATTTAACAGTTTTATGTGCCATGCATTAGAATTTCTAAAATTATTATTTCCATAATAATGTACATTATTCTTAATTGTTCATTTAAGAAACTTAAATTTTAATTGACATAATTATATGAAAAGAAGGGCAACTTAGCCTTATCGCTTTCGAGAGATATCTTCCAGGCACTTTGAGAGAAAAAAATTAGATAACGTAAGCAAGAAGTGCAAAAATACATAAGATATATAGTTATCAAGGTAAAACTGGAACTAAACAAAGCAATTAAAACATATAGTGTACAGTGTTCAGGACAATATTATTAAAACTACACGATATCTTAATATATATATTTCTTGTGTGCGTGTGTATGTGACTGAACTCCTCCTAAACGACTGGACCAATTTTGATGAATTTTTTTGTGTGTCTTCAAGGGGATCTGGGAATGGTTTAGATTCACAAATCAGCCCGACAGATGGCGCTGCAGTCGGTACTTTCATACTTTGTTTAATATCTTAATCGGTTGAAATATCATGCAGGACAACGTCTGTGGGGTCCACTAGTATACTTGTATATTATTAGTACGTGCTTTCTTGTATGTTGAAGACTGGAGACTCTCCTTTGAAGGTGTGACACTAATTTAATTACATTACATTCTCTTGCAACTAACGAACGCACTGAAGTAGCATACAAAGCTACATATTAAAATTGTCCTTTGACTAAAATTTATAAGGGAATGGTATGTGTTAAGTCAAATATGTTTATTATTGCTATTGAAGGACTTACGATCGTAAATAAATTAATCAACAAAATAATTAAAAATAAAGAAATTTTCATATCATATTTTGTGTTACATGGAATTTTTTATATTGGGGCTAACGGGCTGGAGATGTTAGGTGATAAAAGTCAAAAGTCAAAAAACATTTATTGATATAACACAATGTATACTTATGAACGTCAAAAAAGAAATATACATTAAATGCTTCTAATTTTACATTTACTGCAAGTTCTCAAATCAAGGGCGTAGAACGGAAGAGAAGAACCTAACCGCCACTATTTTTAATCGTCGCTAAACAATTTTGATACCGCCCATGGACACTCAATGCCAGAGGACTCGATAATGCCAGCGTTTTTAAGGATTGGTACGCTCTTGGCTATACCAACAAGTATCAGGCACAGACTGATCATCTACTTGCTGATTAATATCATGAAACAGGTACAGGTCAAAGTTGTAGTTGGTTTTTTATTTGCGCTGTCAAACGAACTTTAGCTTTATAGGCTGTGCTCGACGCAAAATAACATCCAAATATTGTTTTCTGTCTCATTAAATTTTATGCCCACATTACACCCATATTTGATGCTGAAATTAATAGACCCCATTGTGTAATTCGAGGCGCATAGGGTATTAAATTAAAATGATTTAATGAGAATTTCCCCTAACCTTAATTTTATATCAAATTTCCTGAATGTTCCATTGTTGTATAGTAAGCTAATAGGCTATTTGCTGATATAAATTGTAGAGTTTAGAGTATAAAAAATAATAATTTTATTAGTCATTTTGTGGTAAACTAATGATTATTATTTTATAGCGTCCTTCAAGAAAAGAGCGTACTAATTTTTAAAAGGCAAGGTGACTCCATGGGCGGTATCACTGAACATCAATTCATTACTTACACTACTAACTTTTACTAATATTATTATTATTCTCTGGTAAGTAATATTACATTCCTTTTCTTTCTTTTTCTGCGACTGAGGCGCAAACTAGCTGATGTGGTCTCTGGCAGAATGATCAGCGCTGTAGAACAGTCTGCTTCTCAGCATTATGCCAGGGCCAATTGCAACAAAAAATGTTATCTCTCATTATTGTTTTATTTTTTTCTTTGATTATTGTTATTAGTATGTGTGTGTGTTTGTTAGTAATAAATGATATGTTATGTTTTATGTCTGATTGAGCCTCCAGTCCGCATGCCTCCTGTTCTAAAAAAATACAACACAATTTATTTTATAATCCATAATCCGTGATACCATATAGATACCTTTGAAATAGCCGCACCTTATTTAACAGCGATTTTATTTACGACTAGCAGCCCGTCCCGGTTTCACACGAGTGACATTTAAACATTTTTTGTAGATATTGATAATTAATATTGTGGAGCATCTTTTTATTCTATCATCAATAGTTTTCGCAGCGCATGCGATGAATGATTTTATAAGTATTTTTTTACACCATGGGTAACAGAACATTTTTGTAGGAACCTTATTTTTTCTTGCAATTAAAATCCTATTTTAATCAGTGATAATGTAGCATTCAAATGGTGAAAGAATTTTCAAAATCGGTCCAGTACTTTTTGAGCCATTTCGTTACAAACATAAAAAAATCAGAGGCGCTACAAACTCTTTTAGGTCTTGGCTTCAGATTTCTGATTCTGTTTCATGATCATTTTCTAAATCTAATAGGCAAGTATGTGATCAGCCTCCAGTGCCTGACACACCGACTTTTTGTGTCTAAGAGATGTGTTCCTCACGATGTTTTCCTTCACCGTTCGAACAAATGTTAAAAGCGCACATAGAAAGAAAGTCCATTGGTGCACAGCCGGGGATCGAACCTACGACCTCAGGCATGAGAATCGCACGCTGAAGCCACTAGGCCAACACTGCTTGTTACAAACATACTTACATACAAATCTTTCATCTTTATAATATTACTATAGATTGTCGTACAACCAAAGCTGTAGACAATTTGTTGAATACTTGATCCATTTATTAAGAAATGAGGGGACAGCTAAAAATAACGAGCGGTGAGAACTTTTGCAACTCTCAGCAGACGAATTCAACAATTTGCAAATTGTACTTGACGTCACAAATAATTTGGGTTGTTTAAAAAGAGGGTACAATGAGAGGGTACTTGTATTTCTATATTTATTAAGAGGAACAATCATTGCATTGAATAGGGTGTCTACAGGACGTGTTTGAAAAATTCTTTCGTCATTAGAACCCAATGTTATCCGTGATGCATAGGCTATACATTCACCCAAACTAGCTGCTGTATTTTGGCAGAATAACCAGCAATGTGGAACACCTCTGCTCCACAGCATAATACTGAGTTTTAGTTACAACCACATCACACACACTTTACCCCCCTAAAATGTTCCTTATTCCTGTTTTTTCTTTCCGTAACTTTTTGTTATTTCTATTTTTTTATTATTATTATTAGATATTGTGTCTATTCCATAATGTTATGATTCTGTTCACGATAGTGTAACCCAAGGTGTGAAAAATACCAATAAAAAATCCTAATTGACTGCGGAAACTACTGACAATAGACCAGTTTTCAACAGTTTTAAAGAAGACATCAATATCTACAAAAGGGGCAGGTTCACCTGATGGTAAGTGATACCGCCGGCATGGACACTAGCAATGCCAGAGAATTGGCGAGTGCGTTGGCCTTTAAATGGCCTTTAAAGAATTGGTACGCTCCTTTCTTGAAGGACCATAAGTCTAATTGGTTCGAAAATAATTCAGTGGGCAGCTGGTTCCACATAGTGGTGACGACAGAAAGTGAAACGACAGACGTCGAGGTGATACGAGTGGAATTTCGTAATCTTCCTCGACGTCCGATGATGAAACTCAGCAGCAGGTATTAATCCGAACAACTCCTCTGAACACTCCATGGTAAATGCTATAGGAGATGCAGAGTGACCCACATCTCTACACTAGGGATCAAGCCGCTAGGAGAAGGATTGGTCGTCGACGATTCGAGCCGCTCTTCGTTGAATACGCTCAAGTGGAAGGTACTGGTGAGCTTCCACCCAGAGATGAGAACAGTACTACATGTGGAGCCGAATATAAAAAAGGGTGCGTGAACTTTTTTTTTTTTAAATATTAAATAAATAATCATAAATATTTAACGTTAATAACTTAATAATATTTAATTATTAGTATATTATTCAATAATCAATTAATATTAATAATTATGATTATGAATGTGAAAAAGCATCGCTATATTTCTTTGACAAAATAATTAAAACTCCTTTATTTGTTTAATAGGTAAATGACAAATGTCATTATGGAATATGGTCATTCAAAATTTGCGATCTTCGAACTTCACGCATATTCTTTTTCTTTTTACTTGTAGATTGTCTTATTCCTATCTCGCTCGCGAACGCTATAGTCACACTCCCAATTTTGTGTCACAGGTGCGCGCGCATCGTAAAATTTCACTCTCATAAATTTTTCATAACGCGCCTAAAGAAGTATAACTTCAAAAATTTAATTGGTTCGGAAATATCGGAACTTAACTTATTTTATATCTTCATAATATAGTGATCAAAGATCGCCTTGTGCCCAGACTAAATATATTATGACAATCGCCTAAGGCTCTATAGGATTTACAGTCTTGGGTTATTGCCCATTTAGAACATGTCTCGCCCGAACAATACCGCTAAATATAAGTTATTACTAGCTTATAACTGTATCTTATTCTACCAAGTATGAGATTGCGGAGCAGGAAAATAACAAATAATCAAATATAACAGTCTTTCCTCCAACTTCGATTTGGTTCCCTTCGTAGATACTCTTGAGACGTGGGGTTTTAAGTGCAGGCTAATTAACGATTTAACTAACATATCTTCCTTTTTCCCTCCCACTAAGTCTCAAAAATTAAAGTTTTAGATTTTTCTAAATATGAACAAGACTTAAAAATTAGTTTGCCAAGAATTTTCACTTCTGACATGTGTACTTTGTACGCACGCACTTTTTTAAGGCAGGTTATGCCACGCACCCATTCTTAAAAGGCCGGCAACGCACTCGCGAGCCGTCTCGCGTTGAGAGTGTCATCTCAAGTCAGTAAGAGATTTATTGGATATATTATTGTTATAAGCACACAGCCCCTAGTCGTACAATCAAGTTAATAAAATTTTACACACACAACCACAGATTATAGATCATTGAGCTTTGATGAGACCAATAGTTCCAGTTTGGCACAACGCCAGTATCGGATACCGATATTTTTATTTAAACAATTTTTTATATAACAAAGGGCAAACGGGCAGGAGGCTCAACTGTTAAGTGATACAGCCGCCCAAGAACATCCTCAATGGCAGAAAGCTTGCAAGTGCCGGCTTTTTAAGAATTGGTACGTTCTTCTCTTGAAGGACCCTAAAGCGGGCCATAGACAGACCGCATGTTGTAGTCAAGACCGACTGAAATATGCGGTTTGCTCAGGAACTGCTCGAGCGATCCGACTATTGCGGATACGAATTTAGCATGGAAACTCGCACGCACCGTGACACAAAATTATCAGAATGAAGTTTCGAAACTAACGAATTCTTTTTAAACCACCCGGGCGCAGAGCGTGCGCGAGCGAGGTGGGAAAAAAACAATCTACAAGTAAAAAGAAATAGAATATGCGTGAAGTTAGCAGCTATGCCAAGAATTTTAAGTACCTCTTAAACAAGTAAAGGAGTTTTAGTTATTTTTTCAAAGAAATCCTTTTGTAAAACGTTACGATACGGGGCGGGGATTGAATAACGCGTTATTGTTAATATTATTTTCGCCTTTTAGTACTTTACACGATATAATGGTAACTTTCAGGTATAAAGAGTCACTAGGTGGTCACGAAACGTTTTGCAATACTTGGGTATAGAAAAACGTTACGGCGCGTTACATGGGGGGGGGTTCAATAATCACCAAAAATTGCGTCACGTAACACTTGAACGCTCCCTTAGCGCCAAGACTGACTTCCATATGTCAATGACACTGACATTTCCCGCATAGAGTCAATAATTGACATATAAAAATATTAGCTTTTAGTTTATTTTTTATATTTATTTAGATTAACCTTGGTAACTCTATAAGTGTTATTATTATAGTATTTTTGTTGATTTGGTTACTAGCAGATTACCCTACATATTTATTTTTTTAGATTTTCCCTTACAAGGGTTGCCTGGAAAAGATCGCTTGTTAGCGTTGCATCCCTAATAATTTATATTATTGGTTTTCTTTTAATGTAATGGAATATAAATAAATATATAATAAGAGGCAAAGGAAAATGAACGAGATGTATTATTATTCTACACATTTTAGTATTTGAATTAAAAATTTATCACAGCTATATATTTAAAATGCATTGCGTGAACTACTCAAAAGATATGTTTCAAGATAGTGTTGGCACTTCGCCATATCGGAAACCCAGTTAAACTTCTTTAACAATAGCAAATTTTCAAGTTGCGGACGGAGTTTCCAAAGATATCACACAAAACTACAACAAAATATTACCAACCCACACACGGAGCAATTTTATAAACTACCTCTATTTTTAAATATATTATAAATCTTAGTATACGTATAATAAGTTAAATAACGTCTTATTTACTTCAATTTAAGGAATATTTAATAGTTTAAAAGTAGCTTTTTACCCTTAAAAAAATATTGATTTTTACGTTCATGTCTTTGAAAAAAAAAGACTACCCGCAACTGTAAGAAAATAAATTTTCAAACTACCATCAATTTTAAGAAATATTAAATTATTTAAAACTTATAATATTTTTTTGCATATTATAATGGAGAGAGTGAGACAGGTTCCAAGCAAGAATCTTTTGGATGTACCGCCCGCACACTCCAACTTCGTTAGCAAGGCGCTACTCACGCGATTCATGTAATGAATGAGATTTCTATCGGGGACCTATTTGTTTCTACTTTGGCCGAGTTCACAAGAGCTACTTAATATGATATTATAACATTTAGGTATATGTACATTATTTTGTACTTTAATTGTACAGTTTCAGTGTAGATATTATTGAGTAGTTCCAACGTATTTATAACTATCAATACATAGATAGAATAATCTCTGGCTGTGTTTGCGACGACTCTATTTCGCGTATTCGATACAATGAAGAACTTTAAAACATCCTTGACGACGCCAACATCGTCAATTCATAACAACAGGCTCAAATGGTACATGTGCACCGAATGGCGGACGTCAGAGCCCCAAACTCCTTACTGAACTCACTACCTGTTGGAAAAAGAAGACCCAGTAGACCCAGGCTGCGTTGATGGGATGGAGTTGTCAAGGACCTCCAAACAATAGGGGTTCAAAGTTGGACGCAAGAAGTACGAAGTAGATTGTAATCGGGAATACTTATTTATTTTATTATATTATCTCACAGCTAATATACATATGATAAAACAAAAGACTACAGAAAAAAGAGAAAGATACAGAAAGCCAAAACAGATTACATAGATAAACAATATATACGAAACAGAAAACAAGTTCCTACATTAATAGACAAAAATATATAAAAAAAAACAAAAAAGCTGAAATTTAACATTTGAAACAACAAATAATACTTAATATTTCGAATTACTGCTTCAACAAAATCAGTCTTCCCGCCTCTTCAAATACTAAATATACTTGAGGAGGCTCACGCTACAAGGGGCTGTATAGCAATTGATGATGATAGATAGATAGAATAATTAAGTGACAAATAAATAAATATTAGATGAGCCCGTTTCCCCTTTTGTAAGTTCAAAGCCCCTGTAGAACACATAATTTTGATATTCCATATAGATTTAAACGATTTACATTTAACGTGCATTAAAATTTGTTATCGGAGCGAGGAAATTGGCTGTCCAGTCCAAACATTGATCGATAGACCGCAAATGTCAACAGGTTTTTTGTCAGTCACTTAACGAATGGACGGTCAAATTGTTTTTTAAATGTGCTATAGATAAAAGTGTCATGTCTGCCTTTTAAAAGCTCGTTTATTAATCTATATAATTAAACATTAATCGAAAATTGCTAAGAGCATAACTCGAAGACGGCTGGACCAATCGAGTATTTTTCCTCGTGAACTCTGATGAAGGTTTTTATTGAGAGAAAATATTCCATGTTGGTATATAGCTACTAAAAAGGTAGGCTAGGTAAAATCAAAGTAATGCGAAACGAAGTTCCCTTCAGCTAGTGAAGTAATGAAATGTAAACAACTGCCGGTGATAATTAATATTAAAGAACTCATCTGATGTTAAGTGATACATGCCCATGGACACTATCAATGCCAGGGATCGCGAGTGTCAGCCTTTTAAGTACGCTCTGTTCTTGAATAACCCTAAGTCGAAACGGTTCGGAAATACTTCAGTGAGCAGTTGGTACCACATAGTGTACGGCAAAAACCTTAAAAACTTTGCTCATTTGTGGAACGACGGACGTCGAGGAATGGAATTTCGTATTCAGCCTCGACGTCTGATGGTGATAAGAATCCCTAGGAATTTAGTTAAAGCCTTGCGAATGCGAAATCAAAGAGTGTCAGAAGACGTACCTTTATAAGATCATATGGGATATTAATATAGTTATTAATGATCGCATCAGAAAGATTTAAAAATATCTGATTACATTCTAAACGGTCGCCAATTGAATTAGACGCTTTTTCTGAACAAAAACTGGCTTTTAGGTTGTTTCGCCGTTTTCTCGCCGTAAAACCTTCCTCAGATTTCAAGGAATAAATAAAATACTCGAATCGGTCCAGCCGTTCTCATGTTTTGCACTTAGCAACATATTGCAATTCATTTTAGGTTTTATCGGTCACATTATCGCAATGGATAATAGGACCGTTACATATAGCCTATGTCACGGATTTAATGATCCTTTGGGTTCAATCCGTTGGCGAACCCCATGCGCATATTTTCGTCATAGTTGAAGAATAGTGACGGATCTGACAAATAGTAAACTTTACAGGGCAGCCATTTCAAAATAATATAATCATGTTAGTTTTTGTCATAACCATTTTAATTCATACTCTGTTATTATGAAAATTGGCATACAAGCTAACAAAAGGGTTTGTTTTGAATAAAAATAAAAATAATAACATTATATACACAGTTTTCTAGAAAAATCACATGCTTCTATCAAATCCGTCACTTTACTGACTGATTAATTTAAAACTCATGGATTTTTTTATGTAGCCGTAATATTTAGTCAATGTAGTTTTTAAATATGATAAAAAGTGGATTTTGGATCCGACATTGTTCTACGATCATGACGATATTGATGGACAGAGGGAGTCGTGTGTGGTAGATAGATAAATTAAGCTATCACGGTATCTTAAAAGGAGTATTAAGTTATCCATAGCGCATACCTGCATCATGAGCACACCCCACACACCCTCACGTACATACTCTCACTTTCACACCATCACACAACACAACCGAATTGGGTATTACTTAGTTAAATGTGGACCGGATACATGACGAGAGACAGCCGGTTGAAATGGACAAAAATAATTACAGAATGGCAACCACGCGATGGAAAAAGGAAAAGAGGAAGACAGAGCAAGAGATGGGCAGACGATATAGAGAGAGTTGGAGGCACAACTTGGACAAGAAGAGCTAACATCAGAAAAGAATGGAAGCAGCTGGTAGAGGCCTATGTGTCACAGGACACGCTGACTTAGTTTTATATGTTACTTAAATAAGTGTTAATATATTATACTGGGTGCAGCAATAAAGGCTTAATCTAATATATAAAATTCTCGTGTCACGGTGTTTGTAGTTAAACTCCTCCGAAACGGCTTGACCGATTCTCATGAAATTTTGTGTGCAATTGGGTATGTCTGAGAATCGGACAAAATCTATTTTCCATCCCCTAAATGTTAAGGGTGTTTTTTTTAATTTTTAGATAAAAAAAAATTTATGATACAGCATTAAAAAATACATACAACCCCTAATTTTCACCCCTCTACGATCAACCCCTATTTTTTTATTATAAATAATAGTATATGATTAGTATAATTATTTTTTTATATATAATGTATGTTAGCTGTAGGAGTACGAAATAAATATATATATATATATATACCCTTAAACAATTTAAAAGCACAGATCATTAGGGACACATTTATAACACCGAACCAAAAACGCCGATCGGGAGATATAATTGTCGTGTCAAATCTTCCGTGTCCCAAGTGTCAGATTGACAGCTGACAGTGACAAATGACATTTGCTTCCGGGTTGAATAAAACGTTGCGCAAACAATTTTTAGCTCTTTGGAGTTTTAGTTTTAACTATATTTCCTGTATTATTTGAATGGGATATTGTTGTTATATCAATGAATCCAGTATTCATAATGGGATGGGGCCGTTCAAGTATTACGAAAGCACTATGGGGGGAGGTGTGTGTGTGTGTGTGTATGTGTGTGTGTGTGTCTTTGATTTTCTTATTACGTTAACAGTAATTATTAACTTTTTACAACAATTTTTGGAGATTATTAACAATTTTATATGTATAAAATTATACATCTAATGTATAAAATAATATAAATTAAATTCATCTCCTTTAAGAAGTATAATATGTTACCTGGCAGGTATTAATTAAGATGTGTGTAAACATTTTAAAATTCATACTTTAGAGTCTCGATAAAAACAATACGATTTATTGCTACTACATGACATCATCTCAAATGAAATGAAATGCAGCTCACTTCTAGAAAATTCCCTTTCATGTTCCTGCCTTCCAGTGGAGTTCCAGACGTATGGCTTTCACACACATCAACACCAACTATGCAAACTCAGTTTACTTACGCGCGTAAGAAGTTATACTTCTTTGGCATTATTAAAAATAGTTTTTGATTGCATGCAAATAATTAATTACAATTAAATAATCAAAGACTGGAAAAGGAGTCATTATAGTCAATAAAGTTCAGTTTACATTTATATTTTTCTAATATTAATTAGTATTGATTTAAATAATCAATTTAAATCACTTCTGATTATAATTCAGACGCACATATAAAATTCGCACTTGTATAATGAAAACAAATATTATAAATATAAATACACAGTGAACAGAGACGGCGTGCGTGCCAACATGTGCCACTAACTTCATTCTGTTAATTTTGTGTCACGGTGCGCGCGCATCGTAAAATTTCACTCTCATCAATTTTTCATAACGCGCATAAAGAAGTATAACTTCAAAAAGAATATCCATAGCGCTTCACCTGTATCATGAGCACACCACACACGTGGGTGCATACCCTCACTTTTACACCATCACACGACAGCCAAATAGGTATTACGTAGTTAAATGTATTTAATATTTTTTCCTTTTGTAAATGTTTTAACTATAGCACAAATATAGCTTTTACATAATGCGATAATTATGTAGATGACCTTGAGACAATATTAGCAGCTTGTCCTGTCACTTTACGACCCTTGTCTAAATACACAATGAACTTCTAACTGAATATCATTTATATCCTTTCAGAAGTTTAGTTGTTTAAAATATTTCTGTATATTACATCAGCGCTACAACCCCTCATGGTACGGGAGGTAGCAACGTTTGAAAAGAAAGAATTTTAGGTCAGCTGATTTTGTGATATGTCTTCCTTCTTGCACTTTCGGTTAAAGTCTGGGCAATCTGGCTGGCGGTAGCGGTTGCGTTCATTAGTGCGCATCCTATCTGTCCGGTAATAATCCTGGATTTTAAAAGCATTTTAAGAAGCGTAATTTTTAATTTTTCGTTTTTAAATAAGTCTACCTGACATACTTTTTTTATTGCCAGACATTTTTCACATTGCTATGTGCCAGACGCCATTTTAAGTTTTTTTTTTATAAACATTTCAAAGTGTTTAAGAATGTCTGTAATTTTAATATTATGTTATTTAAATATAAGAAAAACTAAAAATGAATTTGCCAGACAATACTTTTCATTACTTTTTTATTTTAATTCAAGGCTTAACAATCGAATAACTAGCAGCTACAAAAGCATTAAACCTGAACAACAGATCATGAAAAATCATATTTTGGTTTGGCTATTGTTACGTGTTGTTCCCACGAGATTGTAAGTGCGTGCTTCTATTTCACCATGCCTCCTGCTGATAGAGGACAACTCTTTGTTTTTGATTTATGTTATTATTATTAACTAGCTGGCCTGGCGAACACCGTACCGCCTAAACAGTCTATTCTTTATTTGTTTAAAATACTTATTCTGCTATTCGGGACACCGGTCTAGCTAGTAAGATAAAAAAAGAAAGTTGATAAGACAACAAATACATTATGTCAAAAAATAAAAATTTACCTTCCCGGAGCCCCTCCACTAACACTTGAACTCTATGATATGGTATTAAAGTTCAAATTGACTTAAGTATTATTATTATTATACGAATATTTTGTATGGTAATATAGAAAAGTGTTGTTTTTAGACTTTTTCACTCAATTTTTTTAAATTTTTCTCCGTAAGATCTCGATTGGCGATTAAAAAGAGTGGCAGAGAGTTTATTGCCAGTTCCCTATATGATTTTCTACTATCAAAGAAGCCTTATTACAATAGAATTGCAAATGGCTTCAGACAATACTTAATAATATTATCTAGATAATCCATGATTACAAAGTTCATTCGCATAATGAAGACGTCTTTGAAACTTCTCTATGTCAGGTTTCTATTGTTTTTGGTTACAGAATTTGGTTATCTGTGAAGCCATATTGAAAAACATTAATATCTGAGAGCAAGAAACATCAGACAAAGAGATCGTCATCGATTAGTTCAGTTAAGTCGGATTTACAATGAAACTGTGATGAAAAATGACTTGCTAGACATTTTCAGCAACTCCATGGAGACGTTACGTAGAGTCATTTTAAAAATATTGCTGTGTTAATTATTTGCTATTATTATTATTTTCTTTATTTTTTATTTTTCCAGAACATTTAGTTATCCGGTATAGTATAAGAGAGTTCCTCTCTCTTCTCATTCAATGTTCCAGGGATTGGTGTAATGCCATCTTACCATGACAGGTACTTTGGCGGGTTTTTGAATGTTTTATTTATAACAATACTAGCAGTCTCGGCCTAGCGTTGCTATGGCTAAGGTTTTTGTTATATTACAAAGTAAACTATTCAAAAGGAAACAGTAGGAGAACACTACTACTACAATTTAATGTAGCTTATGTGAAACGGTGGTACATACTTTCAACACAGCGCCATCTGTTAGAATTGTGAATGTAAAATAATAAACAAAAAATTTGCTATAAAATAATATTGCGGGTATTAATTGTTTACAATCTAGTTATATAATCCCGTGTGTCACCACCATAGGATAATTATATTTTATATAAACAAAAACCATTGCAACATAGTAGTACAAAGATCCTTTATATTTCAATAGCCGAAATGCTGTTAAGTACATGATTCTACGAACCACTCTTAGTTCTTACAAAGTAACGTTTCCTTGTAGAGTGTGAGAACAATGTGTCAGCAGAACGATCACGTAGGCCTTTAAGAATAGGATATAAATATAATAGAATACTTGTAATATTTAGTATTAAACGGACCTCAAATCGGACCGGTTGTACTCATTTTAACTTTAAGTTTTTAAAAACCCTTTTTCGCGGACCCACTACTTGACTATCTTTTAAGTTGGATCAAACTACACACAATGTGCAAATTTGATTGATACCGGTTTGGTGGTTTAGGAGTCCATAGCGGACATACACCGTGACGCGTAATTTATATATAATAACAGATACAGTCATCTGATCTTAAGTAATAACGCCCATGGACACTCTGAATGCCAGAGCACTTATCGGGCTTTTAAGAATTGATACGCTTTTGAAGGACCGTAAGTCGAATGGTGGGAAATATTCTAGGTTCCTGTGGTGATAATCTAGACAAACAGCTCATTCTTCTTTTTAAAATTTATAAATAGACACTTGTGAGACTGGAAGCAATATAGCTCTGAACGCGAGCCAAAAATTCGAGTAAAATTATATTTTTCTCGCTTCATTTGTCACAAAATACATATGCCAATCAAATATTTTTAAATGGTCTTTGGCAAACACGAAAATGCACTTTTCATTTAAAATTATTAAACGAAAATACGTACTTAATTCAATCAGTGCCGAACCTTTTTAGGTTTAGGTCTCAGATTTCTGTATCTCTTTCATGATCAGCTTCTTGTGCCTGACATACGCCGTCGCTTTTTGGGTCTAAGGCAAGCCGGGCATCACGATGTGTTCCTTTACCGTTCGAGCGAATGTTATTTGCGCACCTAGAAAGCCCATTGGTGCGCAGCCGATAGAACCTACGACCTCAGGGTTGAGAGTCGCACGCTGTAGCCACTAGGCCAACACTGTCTGAAGTGGAAAACATACTCTTTCCACTTACACTAATGTGCAATAACACAAATTAACTACTTCGAATGGTTTTATTCTTTTTAATCTTCTCTCTAAGCCCGTGGTGTCAAGAAGTTGAATAGCCTCGACATAATCATATAATAATAAATATATTTGTGTAATTTAAGAACGCTCAACGAATAAGTATTGCAACACAGCGAGGAAATGCTGCCAGCGTTAAAGGTACACTGCCACAGGCACCAAACTTTTTAAATTTGTTTTAGTTTTCTTTCTATTATATTTATTATTACTAGGGAACTGTTCAAGTATAACGTAAGGAATATAGGGGGCGGGGTCTTTGATTCCTTATTTGGTGATTACGTCAACAGTAATTACTAACTTTTCTACACATATTACCCACACATTGTCTATGCTTGAATACGAAATGCATTTTCGAGGATTCCTACAAAAAATGTATATGTTTTTGTACTATTATTTTAAGAGCTTTGCTTACTTTTCTGTAAATCTGCTTACATAATACTTAAACGGACCTTAGGCTAATTTAAGCAAAATTGTAAATACTATAGGTATATTTAATTGTATTTTTAACGTAATTTAAATTGTGCTGCAATCAGCTAATAAATAGATAAGCGTTTTTGCGCGATCTTGAAATTATGAATGTTTTGACAGGCAATATTTAACAAATTTATATATGTTCTACCGTCACTTATAAAAAGTCTATCTAACAATCTTGTTATTATCATATTACTAGGTGACCGGGCAAACGTCGTTTTGCCATGTATATTATTTATAATAAAAAATAGGGGTTTATCGTAGAGGGGTGAAAATTAGGGGTTGTATGTATTTTTTAATGCTGTATTATAAAAAAAATGGTGCGTGTACTTATGTACGCGCGTAAGAAGTTATACTTCTTTGGCTTTCTTTATTTTTTTTTGAATTATTAAATAACTAATAATAGAGATTTAGCGTTAATAATTTAACAATATTTGATATTTAGTATATTGTTCAATTATTAATTAATATTAATAACAATTATTATTTATTATTTTATTTTATTATATTATTAATTTAATTTAATAACTAGGTATGTTTCATAACCTTTTAACTAAGTAAAAATAGGTCTTGCAAAAGCATTGCTAAATTTCTTTAAAAAAATAATTAAAACTGCTTTATTTGTTTAAAAGGTACTACAAATGTCATTATGGTCAAACGTCACGTATATTCTATTTCTTTTTTCGGCGCCCATACTGAATTTTGTGTCACGGTGCGCGCGCATCGTAAAATTTCACTCTCATAAATTTTTCATAACGCGCCTAAAGAAGTATAACTTCAAAAATAGATGTTGATAGACGTAGATAGATGTTGTGTAAACAGTTATGTTTGAGTGTAAAAACACAACTTTAACCAAAAATGCACCCAATTTGCCGTACTAACTTGTAATTCTTTAAACGTGTTAGTTGCGGCGTCCCGAAATAACACCAGGATATTTCTGTCCATCGACAGGTTTGTTCACACCTTACGCATGCGTAACATTTAACAGACTTACTGTTCATAGATTTCAACTACAAAATTAGAAAAAACATTTATCAGTTAATTCTCATATTGGCACTGAGTGAGAATAAAAAAAAACTCCAAGGTTTTTAGTGCTTTCAAACATTTTTTATTATACATTTCTTAATATGCGGTACTTCTGTCTTATGGTACAGGACCTTATATACATATATTTTGTACAAATAGATATTAAGAAAGAAATATATATATATATTTCTAGTATATAGTGTAAACCCCATGTTTCGAGTGTTCGAATGTCTTTCCCTTAGTAGGGTTAAATATCTTTATTAGTCTTAAGTTAGGTTAGATTGTAATGTTAAACTGTGTCTTTCGCAAACAATTTATAAAAAAAGATGTATGTCTTTGGTTTGCTAATTGGTTGGATCCATTTTATAATTAAAAATTGTTATCTGCCTACTATGATGTTAAGTGATACCGCCCATGGACACTCAACACAGAGGCCTTGCGAGTGCCAGTCTTTAAAGAATTGGTACGCTCTTCTCATGAAGGACTTTTTTATAATTGGTTCGGAAATACTTCAGTGGGCTGCTGGTTCCACATAGGGGTGGTAATAAGATAAAATAAAAAGGCAGGGAAAAATTTCCAGGCCCTCCCTCCTTCGGAGCAGAAAGAAGAGCAGTGTTGGCTTGTGTCTTCAGTGTGCGACTTATCCATGAGGTCGTAGGTTCGATCCCCGGCTGTGCACCAATTGACTTTCATTCCATGTGCGCACTTAACATTCGCTCGAACGTCAGGCACGAGAGGCTGATCACCTACTTGCTTGCTCCTATAAGATTAACAAATGATCATGAAACAGATACCGAAATCTGAGGTCCAGACTTAAAAAGGTTGTAGCGCCACTGATTTTTTTTCACTCCGTCGGAGGTCGTTTACTAATATTAAATATAATAACATAAACGTAATGTTATCGTTATTATAGTTGAATATATGTTTTTTATCATCCAGCTAGTAATAATGTTAGCAGATTTAAGTTAATATAAAGAGAGGCTGCCCGTTGCTCCATTATAATGCGCATTACAATAATTCAAAGCGTTCAACATCGCGTGACATTCTAACAATAGAACTAATTTAACTACATTTTATAATCGTTGACACGTAATTTGGAAGATTCGGTTTTTTTTTTTATAGAACGGGGGGCAAACGGGCAGGAGGCTCACCTGATGTTAAGTGATACCGCCACCCATGGACACTCTCAATACCAGAGGGCTCGCGAGTGCGTTGCCGGCCTTTTAAGATTTGGTACGCTCTTTTCTTGAAGGACCCTAAGTCGAATTGGTTCGGAAATACTTCAGTAGGCAGCTGGTTCCACAAAGTGGTGGTGCGCGGCAGAAACTGCCTTGAAAAACGCTCAGTTGTGGAACGGCGGACGTCGGGGTGATACGGGTAGAATTTCGTATTCTGTCTCGACGTCCGATGATGAAACTCAGCTGCAGGTATTAATCTGAACAACTCCTCTGAACACTCTCCATGGTAAATGCGGTAGAAGATGCAGAGAGATCCCACATCTCTACGCAACGCCAAAGGATCAAGCCGCTCGGAGAGGGATTGGTCTGTGTCGGCGAATATTCGGTTGTAATTGGCCCTGGCTCAGCATTATGCTGAGGAGCAGAATGTCCCACAGCGCTGGTCATTCTGCCAGAGACCAGCAGCTAGTCACAGCATACAGCACGTTGGATTCCTTCCGTTTCCTTCACTCGCTCGGAGTGTTAAATGCGCAAATAGAACAGTCCATTGGTGCACGCTTTGGACACCAACTACACATCAACGGTGTAATAATTCCTTGCCAAATAGGTATCACTTAAAATCAGGTGAGCCAAGTTAGCCTTGATCTATAAAAACAATGACTACCAGTTCTTTAATCAAGGACCAGAACTGATTCAAAATTCAATCATTTATATAGGTAACACAATGTACACTTATGAACGTCAAAAAAGAAATCGAATATATAAAATTTTCGTGGAACAATGTTCGTTCCCATGCTCCTACGAATTGGCTGGACTGATTCTTATGAAATTTGTTATGCATATTCAGTAAGTCTAAGTATTTATCTTTCAAACCGTGAAAGTCTAGTGATAAGGGATGTCCGCACTAAAAAAAAAAATTATTTTATTATGTGGCATTAAAAAATACACACAACCCTTAATTTTCACCCCTCTACGATCAATCCCTATTTTTATTACAGTAGTTATTTTTATTGAACCAAAAAAATAATATACATGGCAAAACAACGTTTGCCGGGTCAGCTAGTATACTTATATTAAATGCTTCTAATATTGCATTTACTACCAGTTCTCAAATCAAGGTACGGCCTTGATTTGAGAACGGAAAAGAAAAACTGTTAATCAACTCTCCGCCACTCTTTAATCGCCAAGTTTTTTGTTTTACACAATGTACAAACACTAGTAACAATGACACACACACACACGCACTCACACTGACCCGTACACTCACACACACATACACTCACAAATGCATATACGCACACACACATAAACTAGACTTTTGTTTTTGTTGACTTTTTTCTATTTTTTTATATAGGTATTTTTTATTTTATTATAAATTATTTATTGTACGTTTTTAAAAGTTGTATTAACAATACTTTTTGCCGCTATGTCCAAGAGGGACTGGTGACTAATTGTAATAACAGGTTTTCCCAACATTTTTCAATCACCAGTCTCTCACAACAATAATAGATAGCATTAAGTTTATTGTCAAGTATATTGTCACAGGATTTATCCCTGATCTGTCTCCAGTATTTTTAATACCAATATTCTATTTAAATTAACTTGCATCGTAAATGAATCTCGAAGCTAAAAAGCTAGAACGAACAAATTAATTAGCCCAGCCGTGTGGAAGGCTTGTCGCTTCGGGTCAAGGGCGTGGTTCATCGATATCCGAGAGTTTCGAGTTTCAAGTGCCTTATATAATTTTATCTCACACTGAACTACTTCGCGATTCAAGAATGTGTTTTATTGATTGACGTATAAACTCCTACCTAACTAACCCCACCTGATGTTAAGTGATACCACCACCCATAGACACTATCAATGCCAGAGGGCTCGCGAGTGCGTTGCCGGCCTTTTGAGAACCCATTTACTATGTATGATGTCGTAAACTTTATAACTAAATAAATAAAAAGAAAATAAGTGTATTTTCTGTATTAAATTAGACTCATTAAGGTTCATTAAATAAAACAAAATCAGTCAACGCTCTATGAAAACACTATTCCAACTCTTTTCTACTATAAAAGCAAGATACTACTTTAGTGATATGTGCAATTCGATATAGATAAAAAAGGGTGCGTGTACTTATGTACGCGCGTAAGAAGTTATACTTCTTTGGCATTATTAAAAATAGTTTTTGATTGCATGCCAAAAATAAATTAAAATTAAATAATCAAAGACTGGAAAAGGAGTCATTATAGTCAATAAAGTTCAGTTTACATTTGAAAAATTAAATAAATAAATATTTATTATTATTCTCTTAGTTTAACATAAATTCTATTATTATTCGAATGTTGTTTATAAATTATGTTCAATGCCGTAGCATCTTCCATGGGCAACTTCATTCTGTTAATTTTGTGTCACGGTGCGCGCGCATCGTAAAATTTCACTCTCATAAATTTTTCATAACGCGCCTAAAGAAGTATAACTTCAAAAAAATTGTTATAGCGAGGTATTTTGGTTCTCTAAAACTCAGCACGAGAGGAAAGTTACAGATTTTTGTTTCCGATCTGTGTTTAGCCTTATATCAGGGTAAACTATGACTCCCGAATGTCAGAAACCTTTGACAATTGTCAAAACAATTCACCGCACCATTTATTATCGGCGTAACTGGGATTTCAACCCCCCAATCGTTTTTAAATTTAGAAAAGATAATTACCATCTTTTAATAATTTTCACAAGCCTTTTAATTAATTTTCTTCCCGCATTTTCCGAAAGCTGTCATAAACATGAAAGTTTACTATTTTTTCTCTCTAGCGCCAATATTGCGATACTGCATGTTAAAGCACTTTCTGATGTACAATTTTTGATGAGGTAACACTTGTCTTCTTTCGAGATCAAAGCCTGGGTATGCAGCTCCTCATTCACCTCAACATCGGAATTTCTTGAACTGTCACGAATTCCATGTAAAATGATGCGTAGTTTTGTCAACAGATGGCACCACATGCTGTTTGCATTCGTAAAATTAATTTACTTATTTATTGTTATTCGGAGCGAAGAATCCACCAAAAAAGAGATTTATTATATTTAGATATTATATGTGTGTAAGATTACTTATAAATAAATAAATCCTAAGGAAATCGACATGTCTTTATCATTTAAAGAAAAAACTTTTAACCGGATTAAAGTTATGTATTATTATAAATTTACAATTATTTAACATAATTTTAAATTTATCCGACGTTAAAGGTTATGTTAATCAAAGACAATACTATGTCTTTATCAGAAAATCCTTTTACACGATCTTCGGTATATGATATAAGTATTTTTTATTACTTTATTTTAATTTTAAATTATCACAATACATACACAAGCAAGCCTAAATTGACTAGAAACAACTCCGTCAACAATTTTCGATGTCAACTAAAATTATCAAAAGAAAATTTACAAACATGAAAAAACAGTTCAAAAGCTCTGGAAAGTGGCCGAGCTTTTGTGATGAGTCTAATCTTCGTGCTGAATGGCTTGATTGAAATATTCCCGTCAAAGTAAGAGTAACCCGGGGTCCTAGACAATGGCGTCCCGCCTCGGGCCGCGTTCATTATCGCCATTCCTCGGGTACTCTCGTATTCCCTTTGTCTAGACATCACGCCCTTAGGTAATCGAACTTAAAAACCTTAAATTTTTGCCTTTTTCTTTACTATAACTATAAGGGATGGGCGAAGAGACTTAGTTCTGCAGCCTACGCGGTTAAAAAATTTCGCTCACTAACTGATATCGATACAGCTAGACTTCTTTATTTTAGTTACTTTCACAGCTTAATGACTTATGGCTTATTATTATGGGGTCATGCTGCTGATGTCGAAACTATTTTCATCCTGCAGAAGAGGGCTATTCGTGCAATCTATAATTTAAAATGTAGGGAATCTCTGAGAGATAAATTCAAGGAAATTAATATACTTAGGTACGTGTCTCTCACAATATATTTATGCATTTTTCTTTACTATACGAAGGAACAAATTATGTTTGTCTGTTAACGAAATTATACTATTCAACATATTAGACAGACATCGGACGTCGAGACAGAAGACGAAATTCCACCTGTATCACCTCGACGTCCGTACAACTGAGCGTTTCCAGGCTGTGGCTACCGCGCACCTCCACTGTGTGGAACCAGCTGCCCACTGAAGTATTTCCGAACCAATTCGACTTAGGGTCCTTCAAGAAAAGAGCGTACCAATTCTCAAAACGCCGGCAACGCACTCGCGAGCCCTCTGGCATTGAGTGTCCATGGGCGGCGGTATCACTTAACTTCAGGTGAGCCTCCTGCCCGTTTGCCCCCTGTTCTATAAATATAAAAAAAGAGGGCCCCCCCCCCAATAGGGACTTCGGAAATAGAAATATTTTAAATTCCGACTAGTAAACAGTAGTAAACAATTTTGCTTTTGATATATTTTTATATGTTTGTTAAATACTTAAAGAATCTATTTGGTTTGACAATAAATTAGTAATTGAATAACTCGACTGAAAACAATTGTTAGAAAATAATTTGGGGCCAGGGGGCCACTCCAATCCTTTGTTGCTCCGAGGCCTCCAGACCTCTAAATCCGGCCCTGCATGCGAATCCAAGAATCTAAAGCCGGGTCCACATTTGTAGCATGTTGACGTATCACGATCACTCGTATCGTATCTAGTATTTGTATCATAAATATGGACGCTCATTTTGTCGATGTCGTATATTTAAGGCGTATCATGTAAAAAACGCGTCCATACTTATCGAATGCTGTATCATGTCGGTGTATCGGCTTTAACTTTACAAATATAGACGCTTCACTTTTCTTCCGATGTATCCTGATACGCGTATCTTTCAGTGCACCTTTCCCTTCTCGTACGGTTCAGTCATGTCTTCGTTTCCAAACGGTTTAGCCATGTCAGCAATTGCTCACAATTTGGCGGTGACTTGCGCCTGTTATATTATCATTAATAGTATTTCAAAAAAAGTTAAATCTAGACGTAGACGGCGCTGGAAGTGTCTAGAAACCGAAACAAACATGGTGGAATACCATTGATGCGAGATTTAAAATTTCAGCATACCAGCGGAAAATACAAAAATTTCACTCGCATGTCACCCATTGATGTTGTGTATTCCCTTTGATGATCGCGAAAAAACCGACACAGGATGGTTCGCGGTGTATCAAGTATCGTATCGCGATACAGTATCGTGATACAGTATCAAAATACGTCCATACCACCGATCGTGATACGCGTATCGGATAAAAGGTGTATCAAGATACGCGCTTAGTGCGGATCGGGCCGTATCCGATACGGCATGTATCATAAACGGGTATCATTTTGCGTCCAAACTAACGATCATGATACGCGCGGAAGCCACGCAACGGAGATACGATACACCGAAATGCTACAAATGTGGACCCGGCTTTAGTGTGCTCAGCAAGACAAGATGGTATTTCGCTCCAGGCCGTCGCTTGCAACTGCATAAAGCGCAAATTCGGCCCCACATGGAGTACTGTTCTCGCGAGCTTCCTGGCATTGAGTGTGGTGGGTGGCAGGGCCATACGGGCAGGAGGCTCACATGATGTTAAGTGATACCCATGGACAGTCTCAATGCCAGAGGGCTCGCGAGTGCGTTGCCGGCCTTTTTTAATGTAGTTAATAAATAAAAAAAATCAAAAGGCAACCTAAGACAGACCAAAACTTTAGTCTGCTTACCATATTTTTACGTCAAACTTAGACACAAAGGAAAAAATAATGCTCCATTCCAACCACGCATATCATCTAAAGGAAATAACAATAATTTTCCGGCAAAATATAATTTCCGTTTCCTTCAAACATTTCCCAGCAGATGTACTCTTATATTGAATAAGCTTTTATAACTTCGTACATTTCTATTTATCAAAAAGCCCTATGGAAATTTTCTAGATTAATAAAATCTCTATCATGATAATATGTACCAAGAAAATTGTATTTTTATAAAGATTCCCGCTTTTGGAACATCAGTTTCATTAGGCAGTATTTCAAGAAAAGAGCGTACCAGTTCTTAAAATGCATCCTGTTAAAAAAAACTATTTTTTATTATAACTATGACGTAACGAGTTTTTGAAGATACTTATTTTGGCGCGTTAGGAAATGATGTCACAAACAACCGACACCCGTACACCGTCACAAAAAACCAACACCTTGAAGTTAGCATAGTCAACATTTTAAAATAAAAAATGTCCGTTTCTTTAATTATGCAGAAATATTTTTTTGTGATAATTAAATAAACTTTATTTAACTAGATAATGCGTTAAAATACAACTTTCAATGTATTAAATACCTTTTTCTATTAACGTAGAATAAATTTTTTGAAAAGATTTTTATCTTGTTACGCCAAAGAAGTATACATATATCTTAAATGTAATCATATTGTTTGTTGCAAATGTTGTATAGGAAAAAATAAATTATTATTATTATATGCTTATGTTTCCTGTCCCATACTCCAAAATATTTTCCTATTTAGGAGAAACAGATATCTAAAGCAAAAACTTCAAACGCACGAGGGTAAAATTTTGACGGAACGTCACGAAGTTGTGCAGCGCTTTTGTCTAAAGAGAGAGCGATTAAGACCGTTTGAGAGAGAGTGAGAAGGGTGAATAACCTTAGAGAAATTCTAAAGAGAAATATATTATTTTGCATAAAATATATTTATATTTTGTGCAAAATAATTTAATGTAATCAAATTTATTATTTGTATTAATTATCGACACTTAATATTCTAATGACAGTTAAATTCATTAAATTCCTAACATATCTCCCTTCCTTCCCTCTAAGTCTCGGAAATCTAAAGTTTTAGATTTGTATAAATATGAGCAAGAGTTAAAAATTAGTTTAAAGAAAAAACTTTTTAACCGGAATAAAATACAGATAATGCAACTTTTTCTACAGCTGTGATACTTTATTGACATTCAACACCTTTTGTCTCCAGTCACCGTGAGCACGCACGCTGTAAAGCACGCGAAACGTCGGATAAATTTAAAATTATGTTAAACTAGCAAACACGGCGAACTCCGTTTCACCACCAGATGGCTTCGTTTTATATAACATTTCGTTTGGTGATCCCTCTTTTCTGTTGAAATTTTTCCTGAATTTTCTTTGCTATAAACCTCACGGAGCCCGAGACCTTTCCAACGAATGCAAAACCGTGGAAATCGGTTCGTGCGTTCTGGATTTATAGCGTCAGGAAGAAAAACCCGACTTATTTTTATATAGTAGATAATTGTAAATTTATAATAATACATAACTTTAATCCGGTTAAAAAGTTTTTTCTTTAAATGTGTAAAGGTTATGTCAATCAAAGACAATAAAAATTTGTTTGCCAAAGAAGTTTCACTTCTGACATGAGTACTTTGTACGCATACACTTTTTTAATGAGGCTTCAACTTCAGATTTATAAACTTAATAATCCTGCGAAGCCTGGAGAGTTTGATACGCATATTAAGGATGCACGTGACAGCTATACACATCCAGTATTGGACGTGATCCGAAGTACGATATCTCATTTGTGACCACTTATATGCAAATGAATTATTTGCTACTTCGAACAAGATTCTAGACGAAACCTAGACAAAGCCGAAGTCAAATAAAAGAAACAGTGGCGCTACAACCTTTTTAGGTCTAAGCCTCAGATTTCTGAATCTGTTTCATGATCATCTTTACAACATTCAAGACCAAACCTAGACAAAGCCGAAGTCAAATAAAAGTCTCAGTGGCGCTACAACCTTTTTAGGTCTGGGCCTCAGATTTCTGAATCTGTTTCATGATCATTTTTACAAGATTCTAGACAAAACCTAGACAAAGCCGAAGTCAAATAAAAGAACCAGTGGCGCTACAGCCTTTTTAGGTCTAAGCCTCCGATTTCTGAATCTGTTTCATGATCATTTTTACAAGATTCTAGACGAAACCTAGACAAAAGCCGAAGTCAAATAAAAGTCTCAGTGGCGCTACAACCTTTTTAGGTCTAGGCCTCAGATTTCTGAATCTGTTTCATGATCATTTTTACAAGATTCTAGACGAAACCTAGACAAAGCCGAAGTCAAATAAAAGAATCAGTGGCGCTACAATCTTTTTAGGTCTGGGCCTCAGATTTCTGAATCTGTTTCATGATCATTTTTAAATCTAATAGGCAAGTCGGTGCTTTATGTGGCTGACACACGTCATCGACTGTCGGTCTAAGACATGTCGGTTTCCTCACGATGTTTTCCTTCAATGTTCGAGCTAATGTTAAATGCGCATAGAAAGTCCATTGGTGCACAGCCGGGGATCGAACCTACGACCTCAGGGATGAGAGTCGCACGCTGAAGCCACTAGGCCAACACTGCTGCCAATGTCTAATATTCCGTGTATTAAGTCTTGTCAAGCCCAGCTTCTTTCTGTCAGATAATTTTAATTCTTTGTTCTGTGTATGGTGTAGCTACACAGAAGAGAGCTTGTTATATTATCAGGGTACCCATTTACTGTATTTACGGATTGGATGCAAGTATGATGGAGAGACATCTACGGGATCTAAGGAGGATCTGAGGCCCAATACTAGTATATGAGTGTACGACCAATCAGGCTCCAGAAGATAAACCACTCCTTATATGGAAATTGTATTCGTTTTTTACAAAAAACTCCCAAGCGAAACTAGAGAATTATCACTAAATAAATTCAAAGCTCTCGTCAAACGTAAATCAATAATAACTAATAACTTATTGATTTGCTCCAGTTCAAACAATTTTTCAACTTAAAAAAAAATACAAAAGAGAAAAAAAAACAAACAAAAAAGAAAGAAAAAAAGATTAAAAAGAGTGGCGGAAAGTTTCTTGCCAGTTCTTCTTACCCGCTCTACGCCCTTGACTTGCGAACTGGTAGTAAATGTAAATTTACAATTAATTCAACATGTTTTTTGGTGTTCATAAGTGCACTTGTTGACCTATATGAATAAAGATATTTTGAGTTTGAGTTTAAGCAAGACTTTGAGGCGAAGGTTTACAAATTTATAGAAGACACCAATATCAACAAAAATGGCCGCGATACCATATACTCTTTATCTACCAATAATCTTTTTGCAGGGGGCCTCATAGCCTAGCGGTCTTATTAAGTGGCAGCAAGGTGAGGGGTACCGGGTTCGATTCGAGTTCGAGGGCAAGTTTTAATTTAATTTAAATTTGTTCTCGGCCTTTGGGAGGGTTGTGCGGTACCGGGCGAGTGCCTAAACCGTACATGGAGGACACGGTCGAATTTCTAAAGACAAGCACGAATTATAAAAAATCCTATACTTGACGCTGGCTAATGCACAAATCGTGCCAGAACCATTAAAAAAAAAACTTTTTGTATTTATAAGTCTAAAGAACATCCTGCTGTCGAATTAATGCGAAAACCGCAGAGCACTGCTAGTCTTAAAAATATCTATTAACATAAATATCTAAGATAAGATCAACTAAACGACATATCTTTACGAATATCTATGTACCAATTAATATGGGGTCAGAACTATCTCACGAATTGGTGTATATAATATCTATGTATGTTTATTTATTTGATTTTAAATTAACTTTTAACATTACGTATAAAACTGGTAGCAGTGTTGGCCTAGTGGCTTCAGCGTGGTCCGAGGTCGTAGATTCGATCCCCGAATATGCAGTAATGGACTTTATATATGCACATTTAACATTCGCTCTAACGGTGTAAAACATTGTGAGGAACCCAGCTTGCCTTACACCCAAAAAGACGACGTGTCAGGCAAGGCTGATCACCTACTTGTCTATTATATTGATGATCAGACTTAAAAGGCCGGCAACGCACTCGCGAGCCCTCTGGCATTGAGAGTGTTCATGGGCGGAGGTATCACTTAACATCAGGTGAGCCTACTGCCTGTTTGCCCCCTGTTCTAAAAAAAACAGAAACCTGAGGCCCAGACCTTTAAAAGGTTGTAGCGCTGTTTTTTTTTTTAATTTACTCAAAACGACACGTAAATAAACAAATTCGGAGTTACAGTTTGTATTTAACACAAAAACAATTTTCCAATTCAGTTTGGAATTCGCAAGTTTCAACTTGCAAGGCTCGAAAAAAGGAATATTTTTCAGTTTTGCAAAACTTTTTCATGCATCGTTTTCAGCCCAGCCTCCGCAATGTATTATCCAAGTCAAATGTAATTATTTTTATCGTAAATATGACACTAATAATGAACGATGAACGAACGTTTCATCAGATGTCGAGGCAGAGTACGAAATACCACCCCTATCACCTCGATGTCCGTCTCTCCACAACTGAACGTTTCTTAAGGAAGTTTTTGCCGCGCACCACCACTATGTGGAACCAGCTGCCCACTGAAGTGTTTCCGAGCCAATTCGACTTAGGGTCCTTCAAGAGCGTACCAATTCTTAAAAGGCACTGACGAGCCTTCTAGTAATGTGTTCAGTGGTGTATCACGTAAAATCAAATGAGTCTCCGGCCAGTTTGCCCCGCGTTATATAAAAATAGTATATTTCATTACGAGTGCGGAAAGCCTGTCATTGCGAAGAGTTCCGACTAATGTCTAGCCGAGCCGAAGCGCAGCCGAAGGTGAGGGTTGACAGTCGGAACAAGTTGCAATGACGGTTCCGCACGTGTACTGAACAACTATTTTTAATACAGTTGCAAAAAAATGAAGCAATTTAATAATATAATAAAAACACAATAAACTCAAATAACTAATCATTTATTTCTTATAAAATTCATAATTCACACATTACATTGAAATTGGTGCAGATTTTTATACTAACTGGGGAAGTTTTAGGTTGCATATTTACTGTTTGAGACAAACTATTATTATTTTCGTATGTTTGTTCATGTATATTTAATATATGTATTATATAATTCTTCACCCATTCTGGGTAGGCAAAGGGAACTATGCCCATACAGCCAAGTCTTCAGTAGATTTTTTTTATTGATATGAAATTTAAATGAAAATAATGAGATGAAATGAAATGAAACCTAACCTAACTCATTGAATCAAATCATTAAATCTGATATTTAAAAATATTTGCATGAATCATAAACACTTCTATGTTTTTTTTGTTAGTAAAAACTTCGTGGTTGGTTTTTTCTTTTTAATAGACATTATTTTGACGGTAGGGAAAGAGAACGCACGAGTTCGGAAAAGGAAAAGAAAAAGCACGAGTATGTAATAGTCCACATTCCGAACGCTATACGTCCCTGCAATACGCCACTTTTTGAGCAACTGTATTAAAAAATATTAAAAGCAAGTTGGCATAGTCATAGGACTTGGGGTCATTAAAGAAATGAGCAAAAGGCAACGCAATCGCGAGCCATCTTGACATTTACATCAGATCAACCTCTGCCCGTTTGCTTTAAATAATGTATTTATTTATTTATTTATAACTAAATTTATTACACAATTAAATGATTTTTATAAACTTAAAGACCTTTTGCTATCCATTAATCACTTCTAAATATATTTTTAAATCATAGCATAATCCCCAGTTCGTAAAATTATCATGGAAACGTAAATCGATGTAACTCAAAGTATCCATTAATTTTTATTGCTTACGAAACGTTAAATTTAACGACAGTTATCTGTTATAAATCTAGAGAACTTAACTGCGTGCCTATAACATTTATGTCGTCTAAATCTTTATAAGACAGTGGATTGATTAATAGCCTACTGGGTAAGTTCCTCAGCTGTGTTGCCAGTTCTTCACGTCCTTTGAGACTTGGTAGTAAATTTATTTAAAAAAAGTCAGAAGTGAAACTTCTTTGGCAAACTAATGTTTAACTCTTGTACATATTTATACAAATCTAAAGATTTCCGAGACTTAGAGAGAGGGAAAAAGGAAGATATGTTAGGAATTTAATGAATTTAACTGTCATTAAAATATTAAGTGTCGAAAATTAATATAAATTATAAATTTATTTCTTCGATAATAAAAACACGTGGCATTATTTTGCATAAAATATAGAAAATAATTTTTCATAAATTTCTTTACTAAATTTTAATTTTAAAAATAGAATTTCTATAAGGTAATTCGCCCTTCTCACTCTCTCTTAATCGGTCTCAATCGCTCTCTCCCCTTTCTTCGACAAAAACGCTGCACATCTTCGTGACGTTCCGTAAAAATTTTACCCTCATGCGCCTAAATTTTTACTTCCAAATTTGTTAAAAAAACCAGTCCATTTGACACATAATGAATAATAATACATCCGTAAATATTTTTCTCACCCCTCACCCCAATAACACTTAATAACTCCTTATATTTGTGTCGTATTCCTATCGTCTGCAGCCACGAGGGTGTTGAACATCATTGTATTGACATCAGGGGATTCAGTTGTTTGTAATAGAAATTCCCTTTAGATTTGGAATTAATCGAAAAGCATTACCCCACATTACTTTATTGACGTTATACACTAAGAGCAGTTCAACGTGCGACTATCATCCCTGAGATTGTAGCTTCGAACCGGCTACCATTAGACCCAAGTCGACGGGATGTGTCAGGAACAGGAGGCAGATCATCAAAAAACATCAAATCAGCCTAGCATAGCTTTGTTGTTGAGTAAGCCCACAACGAAAGTCATAATAAATCATTGACCGAAATTTTTCTCGCGTTAGGTTCATTTTCACGTGTAACAAGAGCTTTAGATTTGCCGCCAATTCACAAAAACAAATGACAAATGAATGCTATATACTACATTAGGTTACCAAAGAGTTCTAAAATTGAAGTTCAAAAAAGTTTTCATTAGCAATATTTCTAACTGGCAACTTCTAAACATTTTCAGTGTTACCCACGTATGAATAAATGATTTTGAAATATAAATTTAGAAGCATTCACTTTTTTGACGTTTATCAGTGTACTTGAGTGACTGTTATAACATTTCAATAATGCTCTTGAAGAGTCTTCGTTTATCGAGTTGACCTTTAAACATAGAGCTCGATTCAGCTAAATCAGATAACTCGGGCATTTTTAATCACTAATAAATTAGCTGATATATCGCAACAAAGAGTGTACCAATTCTTACAAGGCAACGCATTCGCAAACCTGGCATTGAGTGTCCATTGGCGGCATTACTTAACATCAGGTGAGCATCCTGCCCGTTTGCCCCCTGTTCTATAAAATAAAATAAAAATGACAAATGGGGCAAAAAAATAAGACGTTTACGCAGGAACATTATAAGAGACGTCAAAAAATCTTCAAAACCACAGGAACCAGAGAATTTTTTTCAATTAATATAATTATTTTCTGTATTCCTACATAATTATGTATTGTATATTTGCGGAAGATTTGCGGGTCCATACGAGTCCCCTCGTAGGTTGTGATATTGCGGGCTACTGCTGAGGAATGCATGGATCTGGTTAGCACTTCAGTCTTTGATTTAGTATTGTCTAAAACATAAAAAAAATGTGTAAATACTACTTAACATTTAGGGGAAAATTAGATGTCCGATTCGCAGACCTAACCGAAATCGAAAATCGGTCGAGCCATTTCGGAGGAGTTTAATTTCACACACCGTGACACGAGAATTTTATATATTAAAATATCTTGTTCTTTCTTTATTTTTTGAAAAAAAAAAAACTTTTTCTATGTTTTGTTTCTATTGAAGAATATGTTCCCTTCATAATTATGCATTGACAAGTAACTATTATAAACGCTCTAATTGTCCTTATTAATTATACAATGTTATCAGGAGAAAACGTAAACAAAGCCATCAAATTAATTGGATTAATTACGCAATTTATATCTAGTCTGTAACGACTTGGGGCAGTGTGTTTCAGTAACCTAACTAAGAATATTAGATAAAATAAAGTATTAGAAATTAAATAAAAAATCCAATTCCACTTCAACCCTTGATCTAACTTCAGATTTGTCTATTTCGTAACCATTGTCTGAATAGGCAAGTAGGCGATCAGCTCACCGTCAATTGTTTTGGTCTGTCCGGATTCCTCACGATGTCCTCCACTAACCCCATCAATAGTTCTTCCTTAGAGTCTTACCGACATTCCGTAAAACAAGCAAAATCTATAATTAAATCATCAAAGTCGAACTTCAAGAATGCACTCACGTGAACACTTCAAACGAAGCAACGCAAATATTAACTTTTACATGTCTATTGGTTTTAATATTAGCTTCCAATGGATTCTTTCCATTCATTCAGCAAGGGTATTCTGTGCTTGACACACGTTAGTGCTTGGGTCTAACAGATGCCGGATTTCGATGTTTTCATCTGACGTATCAATTTTAACCTTGAAGTAATACTATTGAACCAGCTGGCATTTCAATTCTCACAAACCTGGAGACGCACTCGCGACCCCTTGGAATTGAGTGTCTATTGGCTATCACTTAACATCAGGTGATCCACCTGCGCCTTTGTCCCCCTGTTCCATAATTTAAACAAAGGTATTTCTGAACTTAGGGGCTTCAAAGGCCGACACTCACTTTGGTATATAATAGGTAGCGGCCTTTTAGATGATCATGTAGGCTCTTTACAAAAATACCTTACAAAGTCCTTGGGTACCATTTTTACACGCTTTATATTAGCTTCACCTGTATGTATGTATGTATGTAACCGACTCCTTCGGACTCGATTTTGACCCACTTTAAACGGACAGATTTTATTCAAATTTTGCGCACCTGTCAAAAATCGATGACAATGCAATAATCCGAAAAAAAAATAAAAAAATATTAACTAAAAAATAAAAAATAGTTTAAAAAAACACGCGTTTTCACAATAATACCAGTATTTATTGTTCATTACCATTTTCAGCCTAAATTAGGAATTATTTTTCACTTTTTAGTTTGATGTGCTTTAAAAGCGTGTTTTTTCGTTTTTTTAAACTATACTTTTATTTTTAAGTTCTGGTTTACATATTTGTCAAATCCAAGCAAAACCCTGGACGTAATTCACATTCTCGAATATATATATCTTGGCACAATACCTTTGAAGTATCAAATACCAATTTGTCAGTCTATATGAGTTAATCCCAGCGCAATCTCCCCTATTGTCCAAGACTATATTCAGACGCATCCTATATTTATTAGATATTAAACACGAAAATGGCGTCAGATTCTGTCTATTTCCTAAAACAATGGAAGGAAACAATTTTCCTTGTATTAATTGGACACAAATTACAAAGAAATAAATAATAGTTAAAAAAGACTAGAACACACGCTTTTAAAGCACATCAAACTAAAAAGTGAAAAATAATACCAGTATTTTTTGTTCATAACCATTTTCAGCCTAAATTAGGAATTATTTTTCACTTTTTAGTTTGATGTGCTTTAAAAGCGTGTTTTTTAGTTTTTTTAACTATTATTTATTTTTTAGTTAAATTTTTTTTCGGATTATTGCATTGTCATCGATCTTTGACAGGTGCGCAAAATTTGAATAAAATCTGTCCGTTAAAAGTGGGTCAAAATCGAGTCCGAAGGAGTCGGTTACATACATACATTCATACTGTATACAGGTGAAGCTAATATAAAGCGTGTAAAAACTTCAGCTTCGGCCACAGATCGTGTTTTTTACAAAGATTTCTGTATCTGTTTCAAGATCTCGTTGACGTGTTTTTATTTTTTTGTTGGTGTTCATGTTTTTCGTGTACCCTCTCGATACCCCAGGCATCCCATTATTTCATTTGTCCCTTCTTTCCGTAGAACGCGTTTTAGCCAAAGTTCACCGATGTCCAGATAATGTGATAAACGATCCATAGGGGCAATTTTTATTTAGTTTTTTGTAAAAATAAAATTTTATTAGTAATTATTTTTTTCTTTAATAGTTGTCTTGATTGATATTTGTATGATCTCTACATGTATGTCATGTTTGCCTCTAAAGGTGATATCAGACGGTTCACTCGAGTGAATACTTCATTTTTTTTTCATTCTACACGTCTACGTTCACACGGCTTAGACGAAATGATACAAAAATGAACATTCATTGTTCTTTCTTTTAAATATTTCATCGAATGAAGTCGTACGTCTTGGAATTAGTTTAATTTGTGATCATTTAATCAAAGAGTTGACAAAAAAGAAGCAAAGAAAACTTCGACGGTGGTGGGTGCGATCATGGATTGAAAGAAGAAATTTATTAGGAGCTTCCAATACATTGTTGAGAGAACTAGCCGTTGAAGATCCTTATTCATATTGAAATCATCTTCGAATGGATAAAAGTAAAAAAAAAAAGTTATAACTTCGTCGACAACGTGATGTCCGCCGCCTACAGGACTCGAAACAAAATGGTCGAATCCGAATGAACGTTCTCTCAGTGTTCAGACCGTTCATTTCTCGTTCATTCGGAGTGGGAATGAAAGATACCGGATGCCAATATCCAACACTGTTGGATCGGTTCACTAATGAATTCATTCGGCACTCGTGTTTCATTTTTTGTTCAGACATTTCATTTCGAGTGAAATGTACCGAATTAAAGGTGAAAATGAACAAAAAATGAACCGTCTGATATCACCTTAAGTGCTTGTCACATTAAAAATTGTATTTTGTTGTTGTTTTACCAATGTATCATATGTGCCGAGCGTTGGCAAGCTTTTTATCCATGATTGACCGTAATAAAGTCATGGACGTATACTCCTCCAGTAATCTAACTTAAAAGTCTCTTCAGCATTCTCCATTGCCTTAACAATGCCACAAGTTGCTTTATTACCCCAATATTTCACTTGCACCAGCACCCGTTTATTTAATGTCCCCTGACCTCTGGTCCCTTAATGATGGGTCTCAATCATCGTAACTACCTGTTATATATCTAGCTATGTCATCTATTCCATTGTCACTAATCCAGTGCCAGACCCTATATGGGTGACCTTCTATCTGATTAACCTTCTAATGCGATTTTTGGGTGTAAGACCATTTCCTTATTCACTGATGGAGCAAGTTTTAATTGTGATTGGGTTTATAATGGTAGGATATTTGTTGACATAGACAAGACATGAGATAAGTTTACATAGATAGCGCAGTATTGGCCTAGTGGCTTCAGCGTGTGAAACTCATACTTAAGGTCGTAGGTTTGATCCCCAGCTGTGCATCAATGGACTTTCTTTCTATGCGCATTTAACATTTGCTCGAACGGTGAAGGAAAACATCGTGAGTTAGGGGTTGTATGTATTTTTTAATGCTGTATCATAAAAAAATAAAAACAGAAAAAAATATTTAGGGGTGGTCTAACATTTAGGGGGATGAAAAATAGATGTTGTCCGATTCTCAGACATACCCAATATGCACACAAAATTTCGTTTCGGAGGAGTTTAACTACAAACACCGCGACACGAGAATTTTATATATTAGATAAGTAATAGCTAATTACGAGGCAGAAGAAAAAAGATCAAAAAGAAGATTTTTAAATAAATTTAAAGACATAGTATGTTACCGAGGGAAGAGAGCATCCTGGATATAGCTTTCGGGTCCACACAAGGTATTTTTTGTTAATAAATTAAACTATTAAAAACATATATGTAAAAAACATATTTTCAGTAGTCCTAATCGATCCACTTGACCTCTCATTAACATTATCGTCTCGGCTCCAAAGTGTCTAGTAATAAGATTAAAGATAAACTCTCCGTCGAGATTCAACACTCGTTATTTGAGACCGTTAAGATTAGTTTTATTAACCGCAATAAAATCATTAGTTTAGCTTGATTTAACTGTCATTATTTTGTGTGTTGAATAATTTTGTCATTCCAGGCTAACATCGACATCTTCTGCAAGAATACAATTACACGGGCGTATGTAATGTGTGTGTACCTTTTTTATAGTATAGGGGAAAACCTAAATCAGTGGCGCTACAACCTCTTTAGATCTGGGCCTCAGGTTGTTATTATTATTGTAAAATAAAACGGTAGAGACAAAGCGTCCAATACACGGCAATCACCGTCCGTGTCTGTCGTTTTATACCTACCCTCATCCTACTGTAGAGTGCATTTACTCGGGCGTATATGTACACACATACACATGTATACTTTTTTAATAGTATAGGGGGCAAACGAGCCTACGGGACGCAGAAAAAGGGCAGTCATCGCATGGTTATTTTAGTGGGTAGGTTTCGGCCTTTGTATATTCTTTATTTAAACAAATTATGACAATTGTTTGAAAGGCACATCCCAAGCATTAGTATCATTTAAATATTCGTCAAATATAAAAAGCTTCATTGTTTAATTTAACGATAGCTTTGAATTTATTCAGTGATAATTCTTTAATTTCGCTTGGGAGTTTGTTGTAGAAACGAATACGATTTCCATATAAGGAATGGTTTATCTTCTGGAGCCTGGTTGATCGCCTAAATTATTTCGTATACGTGTTGCCGATTCATAAAACTATACCTACAGAGACCCAAACTAGTTTTGGATTTTGGTATACGACGACCTTCCCCCTTGTTCAACTAAACATTTTCTTTATACAATATTTTGGAAATGAAGCATTAATCAAATAATCGTTAAGAACACTCCAGTAGTTTTTGAGTACATTCGTCACAAATATAACCTCTTCGTTTGCAGTGAGGCAAAACAACAGTCAATTCAAATAAATACAATCCTTAAAAGGAAACAGGAAATTGTATATAATTGTAATCGAAGCCTCAAACGTTTTCCTTATTTTCTTTCAAGTACCTTAAAGTTGAGAGATGTCAAATGTCAGCTGTCAAATGGGCGATAATTCAGTGGATTGCGCGGCACGTGTCACGAAAATCCCCGAGGCATGCCGGCCATCTTATATTGTCACGAATTCGAAGCAAAAAGGGTAATGTGGCGAATAGGATTTCTTGCAGCGACAATGCGCTGCTAATATAAAGATAAATTAATTGATGGATCCTATAGGACTGATTTGAAAACTTCTTTCGCCATTAAAATCCTAGAAATCCTTTATATTGATGTATTCTATAAAACTGGAGAACACTTTGCTCTATTGTCAATAGTTTCCGCAGCGATATAGGATTTTTATTTGCGTTTTTTACAGCACTATCGTAATTTCATGAGCAGTGTTGACCGAGTGGCTTCAGCGTTTGACTCTCATTACTGAGATCCTTCTTGGACTTCTTCTTTCCATGTGCGCTTTTAACTATCGCTCTAATAATAATAATCTTTATTTTGGTTAATTTGGTAATGGTTAGGGTAGACATCGCGAGGAAATTCCACTTGCCTAAGACTCATAAAGTCGCTTTTGTCAAGCACAGGAGGCTGATCACCTACTTGCCTATTTGACAATTATGAAACAGATACAGAAATCGGAAGCCCAGACCTACACCAGTAAGACCAGTTTGAAAAAAAAATCATTCAATCAAATCTCTATATAATATTACTAGCTGACCTGGCTAACTTCGTTCCGCCCTACAACCTTATAATATCGTAGTTACTTTAATGTAACTTATTTTAGGATTTCATTAATGTTTAGTATTACATTAATACAACTTTTTTGCAAATACAGAAATGTTTTATTGCTTGCCATTGCGAAAGAAGAATGATAGTTTTACACATTAGGCATCTTCTCTCTAGCGTCAATATGGCGATACTGCATGTTAAGCACTTTCTGATATCCAACATCTTTTGATCAGGATCAAAGCATGGTTATCCTCATTCACCTCAAGATCGAAATTTCTTGAACTGACACGAATTCGACGTAAAATGATGCGTAGTTGTCAACAGATGGCACCATATGGTTTTTGCATTCGTAAAATTAATTAATTTATTTATTGTTATTCGATAACTTATCCGATATTTTGTTAATGAATATGCTTATTCTGCTATTCGGGACGGAAACAAATCCAACAAATCAAAAACCATGGCAATCGGTCCAGCCGTTCTCGAGTTATAATTGTTGTAACAAACACGACTTTCTTTTATATATATAGATTATTAATTCAACTATGTAACACTAGATTGTTTTGCGAAAACCACTATTTCGCAATTTGTGAAACTGCTTTACATTTGTAGATTTCTATCAGCACAGCACGCAAACCAAAATAAGCTACATTATACACTGTGCACGAAATCAGATAACATGAAATTGGTTTTCAGACGACCTTAGAAAAGACTTAAATTTAAATAAAAATTTACCCAGCGCTGCAACCTCATCATCAAATCAAAATTTATTCACACCCAACTTCTTGATACAACAGCAACAAGTTTGGTTTCTTCTATCTATATTTGCCATAGTCATGATTTGATATTTTAAAAGAGTACCAAGAGTTTTTTACGCCGGCTTTTTCCCTCGACCTTCAACTTCCGTCTTCTTTGCCGATGAGCCCCACTCATCGGCCAATCGTCTATTAAAATAGCAAATCATCAAACAACACTTATTTTAAAACAAATATCGAAAATTAATTAGAAGTAGCCTGTCTAGCACTAGTCCCAGGCGCTTTTATCAACTAGATAATCGTTAACTTTATAGTAAGCCTTTTTATAGCTTTTCTTTAATACATTTCTTAAATTTATAAAAGAGTCTCTGGGAGTTTATTAAAAAAGAGTATCCTAATAAGAACGTAACACCGGCTAGAGTTGTCCGATCGTACAGTAACATCATATTAAATCGCTGATGTTTTGTGTCAGTCCAAGTATGTAAAGGGTTTTTCAACAAGAACTTTGTTTTCTAAAACAAAATAAAGCAAAGAATTTAGAGGAAAATGAATAAAATTTTTATTGTATTACAAAGAGAAAAGTTTGGCAATTATGAATGAAAAATGATATCTGGCAAATGTCCACCACGACCACGCTGACAGATGTTGATTCTTTCATCAAAATTTTTAATCACTTTTTGGCAAAATGGAGGGTCTATTTCGTTAATGACATCACGGATTTTGAGTTTTAAGGCTGCAATCGATTCGATTGGCTCCGTATAGACTCTGTCTTTAACATAGCCCCACAAAAATAATCCAGTGGTGTTAAATCACACGATCTGGCTGGCCACTTAACAGCTGAATTTCGCGAAATTATGCGCTCGGGAAATTTGGTTTGCAATAAATTGATCGTTTCATTGACTGTGTGACATGTGGCACCGTCCTGTTGAAACCACATTTCAGTGATATCCATGTCATCAATAATAGGCCAAAATTTAGTGGTTAACATCTCGCGATACCGTGATCCATTGACTGTTACCGCATTTCCAGCCTCATCTTCGAAAAAAACGGCCCAATCACGCCTCCAGACCACATAGTGCACCACACAGTAACACGTTGAGTATGCAAAGCCTTCTCAATAATTGCTTTAGGATTTTCAGAAGCCCAAATGCGACAATTTTGCTTGTTGACGTACCCTGACAAATGAAAATGGGCTTCGTCTGAAAAAGTGATTTTTTCAGAAAAACCAGCAGGTTGTTCCTGAATGAACTGAGCGAATCTGCGGCGATTTGAATGGTCGATCAGCTTTAATTCCTGCACCAGTTGAATCTTGTAAGGCTTCAAAGCCAAATCCTTTCGCAAAATTCGCCATGTTGTGCTTTTGGATAACCCCAATTGTTGAGAACGTCGTGAAATTGACAAATTTTGATCTTCTTCAACACTGTGCTCACGGCGGCGATGTTTTCTGTTGAACGACCCGGTCGAACACGTGTTGGTGTTGGCACATTTTGTACCGAGCCTGTCGACTCAAATTTCGCGACCAAATTCTTAACAGCGGTCTCAGAAGGACGATTATGCTGGCCGAAAATATCACGAATTTTACGAAATGTAACTTTAACAGAACCACCATTTTTATAGTGGATTTGAATTATTTTAATGCGATTTTCGAGCGAAATTGAATTCATTGTAATAATTGCCAAAGCACCTGCTACGAATACCGCCAAAAACTAAATGTCAAAACTATCACGTTCTCGGTGTTGCCACAATTGAAAAACAAACTTCTTGTTGAAATACCCTTTAGTATCACACACACACAGTATCAAAACATTATAGGACACTGTTAATAAACATTACCTTAGTTTAAGTTATTAGTAGTATTGTAGAAAATTAAGTCAACACAATATTACTTATTAGTCATAAATATTCTAGATTGTAATTCATGTAAAGTCGTACCGTATTTTGTGAACTTTATTAGCTGAAACGGAAAATATGTATAACAACAATCCTACTAATATTATCAACGCGAAAGTTTGTAAGTGTGGATGTTTGTTACTCTTTCACGAAATATTTACTGAATCGATTTTAATGAAACTTTACAATAAATAAAATAAATCAGTGGCGCTACAACCTATTTAGGTCTTAGCCTCAGATTTATGTATCTGTTTCATGATCATTTGGTAATCTAATAGGCAAGTAGGTGATCAGCCTTCTGTGCCTGACGCACGCCGTTGGCTTTTTGTTGTCCGTTTGTTTTTATGATTTCCTTCACCGTTCGAGCGAATGTTAAATGCGTACATAGAAAGAAAGTCCATTGGTGCACAGCCGGGCATCGAACCTACGACCTCAGGGATGAGAGTCGCACGCTGAAGCCACTAAGCCAAAACAATTTACTAATTTGACCCGAACGTAAATAAACCAACCAAATTTTAGTTATAAAATATATTATATAAAGTGCTTTAAAAAGCAATACCCTGTCGTACGCCAGACTAAACTCAGCGTAAACCCATAAATAACATCGGTAAATAACACAAATGTCAAACATCGGTTGTCAGACGTCAAAAAAGACATTCAAAAAAAGAACACCAATTTCAAAGAGTCAAAATGGAATGTGACTAATTTAGGCCTGCTTTGCACGTGTCAACGTCAAAGGTTAAATACTATCTGACAGTCTTCCAGTGAATGTAATTACAGGAGATTTACTGACACCAAGAGAAGATGGAGGACAATTAAACTTGGTTTAGGAACAAGGGTAGGTGGTATCTGGGTTAGTGGGACCTGGTAATCTACCTGGTAGGTATCTCTATTATTGACAATAGCAATAAGTTCCCGGCACTATTCATCGAATTACCTATCTTAATTTCGAATTTCGAATTCGTGTATGCGGTGATGTTAGATGTATCGACGTATTTGCGTATCGTTCCCACGAGAATGTAAGTGCGTGCTCCTTTTTCACCATGCCTCCTGCTGATAGAGGACAAGTCTTTGTTTTTAGTTTATTTTATTATTATTAATTACTTGTAAGATGTTATGTGGAACATGGTGTTGCAGCTCTTTACAAACATTGTGTAAAACAAAAAACTTGGCGACTAAAAAGAGTGCCGGAGCTAGTTTATTGGCAGTTCTTCTCTACCGTTCTACGCCCTTGATTTGAGAACTGGCAATAAATGTAAAATTAGAATCATTTAATGTACATTTCTTTTTGGACGTTCATAAGTGTACATTGTGTTACCTACATGAATTTAGATTTTGACTTTGACTTTAATGGGGCCTTTCGAACCCGTGTAAATGATTTGATTGTAGGATTTTCTCGGTGCTTATAATTGGGACTCTGTAGCTCAATTCGCTGATAGTGCTAAATAACCTGCACCATGAGCAAACACCAGATACACACCCTCACTTCCAGGTCCATCGTTCCTCAACTGAGCGTTATTTAAGACAGTTTTACCACCACTATATGGAACCAGCTGTCCACTGAAGTATTTCCGGACCGATTCGACTTAAGGTCCTTCAAGAAGAGAGCGTACCAATTCTTAAAAGACAACGCACTTGCGAGCCTTCTGGTATTTAGAGTGTCCATGGGCGGCGGTATCACTTAACACCACCTGATCCTCCAGCCGATTTGCCCCCTTTTCTATATCTATCGGTTTTTTTGTCACTTCTTTTTGGTGGTAAGTTAATTCTCGAAAGTCTATACACTTTTTGGAGATTTTTGTTTGAATTTTTGACAGTTCCTAGAGTAATTTTTCGAAATTTCCTTTCCATCCTCATTCTTGCTCTCCCCCAGTTACATTTTTGAAGTTATACTTCTTTAGGCGCGTTATGAAAAATTGATGAAATTTTACGATGCGCGCGCACCGTGACACAAAATTAACAGAATGAAGTTGCCCACGGAAGATGCTACGGCATTGGACATAATTTAAAAACAACATTCGAATAATAATATAATTTATTTTACATTTAATGTAAGAGAATAAATGAATATTTATTTATTTAAGTTTTCAAATTTAATCTGAACTTTATTGACTATAATGACTCCTTTTCCAGTCTTTGACTATTTAATTGTAATTAATTATTTGCATGCAATCAAAAACTATTTTTAATAATGCCAAAGAAGTATAAATTCTTACGCGCGTACATAGTACACGCACACGCCTTTTTTTATTATTTGATGTAAATTGAATGAAATGCGTTACATCATTGTTAAATATCAAAAAGTTGTACCAAAATACAAATAGTGTATTTAACAAGAGAATAATAAACACGATGTCGTGAAATAAGCTTAAAAGACAACACGAGAATCTTATCGGACCACCCAGCTCTTATCAGTCATTATCCGAGACTTATTATTGTTTTAAACATATTCTATTTTTTTATTCATTAATTTTAGTCTAGATGCATAAAAATTTATTTATTTATTTATTTATTTATTGCATTTTAGGAAGATTTACAGTATTTTAACAGAAGGTAAATTATGATTACAATAAAATAAAGTCAGTACTAATTACAAATCTCCACCTATAGATAATCCATAAATACCTTAAGGAGATAGGAGGAATAAAGTTAACATTTATGAATTTATAATACTATGAAACAATTAAAGAACTTTAGTAAATTAAAAAAAAATAAAAAATTAAATAAAATTAAATATGACTATTCTAATGGAAATTCTAATGGAAATACTAATGGAAATACTAATGGAAATACTAATGGAAATAGCTGGATGTGAGTGTGCGTCTCACAGAGTCGATGGAAGAACAGAAAAGATCGATATTCTATGTAGTGATCCCACATGCACTTTTTTTTAAATAATATATGAGAAAGAAGAAGCTATTCAACTTCTCGACACCACGGGCCTACTAATTGAAGAACACAAAACGATTTGAATTCGTATATGCGGTGATGTTAGTTATTTCGACTATGTATTTGCGTGTTGTTCACATGAGAATGTAAGTCCGTACTCCTATTTCACCATGCCTTCTGCTGATAGAGGACAAATCTTAGTTTTTTTACTATTAATTACTTAAAGATGTCATGTGGAACATAGTGTAATGGTTGTAGCTCCTTACAAACGTGTTGTAAAACAAAAAAAACTTGGCGATTAAAAAGAGTGGCAGACAGTTTATTGCAAGTTCTTCTCTTCCCTTCTACGCTCTTGATTTGAGGACTGGCAGTAAATGTAAAATTAGGATTTAATGTATATTTCTTTTTTGACGTTCATAAGTGAACATTGTGTTACTTATAGGAATAAATGTTTTTTACTTTTTTTTAAATTACTGTATTAGTTTTTTTTTGTTACAAACGTAAGATAAGGAGAGCCACCTGATATTAAGCGTTACAGCCGCCCACGGACACTTTACCTGCCAGAAGGCTCGCAAGCTTCCGGCCTTTTAAGAATTTGTACGCTCTTTTCTTAAAGATGAATTGGTTCCGAAATACTTCATGTTAGTGTTAAGTGCCAAAGAGTGGTAAGTGAAAATACAGACTACAGTGTCTTCCTTTTAATAGAGACTATAAGTGTTATTAGACTATAAATGTCATTTTATTATAATTTAAAAAAAAATCAGTGGCGCTACAATCTATTTAGTTCTGGGCCTTAGAATTTACTAGGCCGACACTACCTTGATTTTTAGTATTAGGTTTAAATTAGTCTTAATTTACGCTGGAAATGTTAAATTATATATTATATAAATTGTCTATATGTATATATATATACATATATATTACGATTATAAACATATGCAACAATGACCGAGTCATTGACCGATTAATTTCTTGGTTCTAAATAGCTTATCAAACTAATAAACTGTCATGATGATGTAATGCGAAATGACAAGCGGTACATTTGTTCCTGTCTATGTTTCTATTTATACATGGGGCTTGACACCTGGAGGTGACCAAGTCCAGATTATTCTGTTTAGTGGAGACATTACAATCGACGTTGGTTCTCACTGCCCGTACGTAAGACTGATGTGTTTCCTGTATTCTTTTTAAGAGCGGCCAACCCGTCTATCTTTTCATACAAACGCCCGTACGTGATTATGGCGTTGTAACAGATATTTCTTTGAAACTTTTGAACTAATAGGCATCTTGTGCACTATATCTAGGTATCTATTAAAACGCGAAATCAAAATTTCAAGAAACAAATTCAGTACAAACCTCCAAAAAGCCTTTTTGCACAAATTGTATATGAAGTTTGGGATGTACTCATTAATTGTAACCGGAAATAAATATTTGCATAGAAACCTTGCAAATGTAATGGAGTTTCTAAATGTAAAACTTTTTTTCATAATCTTCTAAGGCTTACGAAAAAAAACACGTATTTCTTGGAACGAGTTTTAAGAAATTTCCGCACACTATTTTTCTTTCAATGTTGTTCGTTCTCACTTGCATGTTAGCCATTTTTATGAATGGCTCGCTATCTATGCTATCTCTTTTCGCTTTACCTCTTGTTCTGACATTGCGCTGGATGAAACAACAAGCTTTTTGGCCGTGCTCGCGTTGCCGTTCGTCGGACGGGGAAGGGCGCTCTTAAGAGGAAATTTCCTTGACTTAAATTTGGTACATCTACCAAGTTATTTAAAATTTTGTAAGTTACACATTCCTATATAATTTTACCTAGGAAAAATCAAAATAACGTTAAGTTTCCATAACTTTTCCAATTGTTGGTATAGAATTAATGTAGTATACACAAACTATAAGGAAATCTATACGTTTTGGCTGTCAAAATTCGACGCGGTATTAACACACTGATATTCGAGAAATCTACCGTAAATTTGGTAAGCCCGTGCTTATACCGACCGTTTGAGGAATTTGAGGAATACTTAAATGATCCTAATCTTTGGGATTGATTTGCTGCAGTTCAAACAATTTGTATGACAATACTTGGCGATTAAAAAGAGTGGCGGAAAGTTTCTTGCCAGTTCTCCTTGCCCGCTCTACGCCCTTGACTTGCGAACTGGTAGTAATTGTAAATTTACAATTAAATTAACTTATTTCTGACAATTCATAAGTGTACTTCTTTACCAATATGAATAAAGATATTTTGAGTATGAGTTTGACAAAATAAGGTTGAGAGCTAATTTGTGCATTACATTAATTCGTATTTGTCATTGAAAAACGAAAGGTTAGGTTGGCCTTTTCGTACCTGAACCAAATCCAGGACTAGAGAAGTGGCAACTCAAGAGTATCCATAACCAACGAGCATGGCATTATGGATGAAGCGAGAGGTCAAAACTGTAACTAGAGATATATGGTCTCATCGGTATCACTTAACATCAGGTGAGCCTCCTGCCCGTTTGCCCCCTATTCTATAAAAATAAAAAAAATAAAAATCATCCTATCGCTTCGGGAATGTATAAATAATAATCACATAAGTCTCTATTCACATTAATAGTACATTACCGTGAGATTGTTCGACACCGGAAATGGCTATCACGTATTGAAGGGCTCGTTGGGACGTGTTGTTACGACACTTCCGGTTACCATAAACCACGGGTGTTGTAGATATAAACATTTTTACTCTTAAGTAGAAATTAGTTAAGATTTAAGACAGCTGAAACTACCGAGATTATAAACACATTCTATGCTTTGTCTGTCAAATATTTATTGAATTTTGACATTCGGCAGTCATGGATTCAAAACGAGATTTTTTTTTAAGTTAAAGGGGCAAATGGGCAGGATTTTTTTAATGGATTTTGCTGTTGGCCTTAATGGCCTTTCCAGCTAAGGCCGGGCTCTTTTGGCGAGCGTAGCTTGGCCTGAATGGGCTTTTTTTCGACTAGCGCAAGGGCGTCCTGTCAAATCGAACCTCGGCTTGGGCCGTCGCGGGGTGGTCAATCGCCTGGCCCAAATGATTTTAAGTGATAAAATCAATTGGGCCATAGCTATATTTGCCAGGAGGCTCGCGAGTTTTAAGAATTGATACGCTTTTCTTGAAGGACCCTAAGTCGAATTGGTTATAAATACTTTAGAGGGAAGCTGGTTCCACGTGCTGGCAAAAACGCTCAGTTCTGGAAACGGAGACGTCGAGATACGGGCGACGCTCTGGTATTGTTTTAAAAAAAAAAAATTTAAATGTGTGTGACTGAATCAAAAGGCAGTTTTCTCCCGCCATCATTGCAATTTTGTCTGTCCATTTGTGACAGAGCCAACCTCTCCATGCAGTACCACGTGGCCCCGGCAGTTTCACCAGTCATTATATCACTAAGTATCACATGTATAGCAGCATCCAGCCGTGTGAAGCCGAAACAAACCGTTGTTATGTACTTGTCTCGGCTTGATCTATGACAGTTGTGAAGCGAGATAAAAAAAACACCTCAGATGTTACAAACAAATTATTTTATAATCCAAAATAATCCTAAGAATTATTACTAGCAATTATTGGGACAATATTCCCACGGAACATCTGTTCGTAATCGATGAACTACTTTGCATATAAAATGTGCGCCCATTTGAACACGACAAACTCAAATACTACCGAACGGATTTTTATACAGTTAACACTATTGATAGAGCATCCGGAAGGTTTTGATAAATAGTTTATGGATTTAAACGCGTTATAAAAATAAGAGGTATACGCTATAAACAGCGAAAAATTAAGACGAAAAACAAAACGAAGTGGCAATGGGCGGGGTATACCACATATAGCAAGATACACAGACTTTAAAGACAACATGGAAAGAACCAAGGGAAAAAGGAGAAGACGGCGCCCTTGACGACTTATTGGTCTAGTGGTTAGTACCCTTGACCCCTGATTCGCATCCATGAGTCCCGGGTTCGATCCCCGGCTGAGACGAACATCGATGTGATGAACATTTGGTGTTGTGCTTGGGTGTTTAAATATGTATTTATATGTCTATCTATCTATAATATGTATGTATATCCGTTGCCTAGTACCCATAACACAAGCTTCGCCAGCTTAGCATGGGACTAGTCAATTGGTGTGAATTGTCTTTAAAAAAAAAAGATATAGAAGCGATAGCAGGACGATAGCAGGAAGCGAATGGAGAAATCCAGGTGGATAGAGAAAGAGAAAAAGCTGGAGAGTACCCGTGAAGGGGTTCCGATGGTACTGAAGGAAGTCAAGATATGGAATAACAAGAAAAAAAAATAACAAATCTAAACTGAAATCTAACGGAAATTTAATTATGACTTTAATTGATGGTTTTAAGTAAATTGATTTAAATATATTATTGTCCGTTGTAAAAACTCCACAATTTTGGCCACACAGTACCCAAAACTTTTGGGCGGTAATTAAACAAAAAAACATTTATTCCACAGAGAATAAAAACAGAAATTGAATATTTTGATTAATGGAACCTCTGCCCTGTTTAAAATGAAACAGTTAACATTTACAGAACACAGAAACCTTAGTTTTTACCTTTACCAAAATTCTTTTTTAAGTTTATGGAGTCCAAAGATCAGGAATATAATAGCTTATTCAAAAGTTTAGTTAATTCGTCCCTTTCTATCAAATTGTGTGTACACTGTGATAAAAAGAGACAAACATGTGTCGAGTACGAGTTTGACAATGCTTTTTAACAATTAAGATATAAGCTATGGACACAAAAGCTTTGTAAAAAATTAAAACAGCTTCCTTATCGATAATACCTCGAACAAAAACTTAAGGCGATTAATAATCACGATTTTAATCACGTTGACAAGCGATTATAGTTATGAAATCAACACGAATGTATATGTATGTATATTGTATAACTAATAGATATACATAGAAATTATCGTGATTCATGTGCACTTTGTTTTAATTGCTTTGCTATCTAAAAAAAAATCTCAGAGTTGCTAGAAAAGTATTATTACTATTTTAATTATACTGGATTTCTGTATATTTGCGACGAAGTGTTAATAAATAAAAAAAATATGCAAAAAACCTTAAAAATTGTTTATATATAATATCATCATCGAACATAGTAAAAACGCTTCAAAAGCGCTTTTGACAGACGCGTCATACGTAAATCCCGTTTTTGAATTTGACCCTAGACCAGTGTAACCTGATTTTAAAAAAAAATAATGTTATTATTAATAATTACTTGCTAAGTCTTGTAGAACATGGTGTAATGGCTGCAGCTCCTTACAAACGTTGTGTAAAAAAAATGGCGATTAAAAAGAGTGGCGGAGAGTTAATTGCCAGTTCTTCTCTTCCGTTCTACGCCCTTCATTTGAGAACTGGCTCTAAATGTAAAATTAGAAGCATTAATATGTTTTTCTTTACTGACGAGTCATAAGTGTACATTATGTTACCTATATGATTAAATGATTTTTTACCTACTTTAAATATAATTGTCATAATTCGAGACTCAGGGTCTGTTTCACAATGAACGGATAAGTTCTACATAAGTTCCAAATTAGCTATTTATTACTTATTGGTAGGATAAACACTATTGTTGCGTTTCACGACAGTCAGATAGCGCTAATCGTCACATCCATCATAAGTTATGAGTCCGATGAATGTGAAATAGCACAATTTATCTTCCAAATAATTTGTGTTGCATACTTATTTGATACTTTATCCATACATTGTGAAACAGACCCTAAAACTATTATTTATTCAGAGCAAGACTGATTTAATTTTTTTATTGCTGGCCTGGAAGAGATCGTTTAAAATCGATAAGGATGAGATGAGATAGAGTGCTTCTTATCATTTAATTGTGTCAATTGTATTGTTTCTGTATGCAACGAAGTGTAAATCAATAAATAAACAAAATTTGCGCGTTCAAACTGTCAAATTCAGCTGTATCTTTTTGAAGACGTGTTTGATTCAACACAAATGTTTGATAATAGTTCCTATTCCCACATCAGCTTCAATATAAGCAAAGATTAGTTCTAGTTCAGATATTATCTTATTCATTATACAAACACGCGATTGTTTAACGACCGCCCGTCGAGCAGCTTGGGAGGTCGTTGCTAGAAAATTAACCTACTCATAGAAGGCAGTAAGTGTAATAAGTACTTATAACTAAATATGTCGTTAACGATAACACTTTTGTGTGTCTATCGAATTGTCTTTACGCTGTGATGACAATTATTCACCAATAGATGGCGCGATATGAAAACGTTATTGAAACGCGCTTACGAAATATGTTCAAAGAGGTTTATAACTGAGATAAATTTTATTAAATTATTCTTACCGACAAAATGAGACCCAAAATGACTTCACGATTTAAAATCCACTTGCGCATAAGTAAAGTCAGGGTAGAAAACCGCCATCACTCTGATGCCCTTCTGGGGACTGCGCTAGTCGTAGTTGCAGGATAAAATATAAATTCCACTCCATTATAGCTACGCGCGTCAAAACAGCCCGAGCTGACTTATCAGGACCCCTTCAGGCTTACAAGTCACAATCCGTTCCATTAAAAATAATAATGAATTAAATTAACTATATGATTGATTTTTTTTTCTTTAAAGATACTTTTACAATGTTTTTAATATAATTGTTTTATTAATAAATACTATAAATAATTAAATTTAGCTGTATTAAATAAAGTAATAAACACCGCAGCCATCATTCTAAATCGTCATGTGTCAACTTCCAAAGACAGATTACACTTTTTTTTTTAAATAAGTTCTTAACAGGCATTATCATTTCTCATCACGTATCACCAATTACGGACGATGCAAGATTTTAAATTGTCTTAATTTTTTAAATATTCAACATCACGTCGTTCAAATCCGGCTTTTTTAAATTTACTAGTTGTCTCTGCACAGTTTTTTTTTTATAAAATGAATATATGAGGGCCAAATAAAATATAAAAAAAAATCGGGAACAGCTGAGCCCAATAAGTGAAGATCTGTGGTTTCTGCCTACCTTCGGTAAAAGGCGTAAAAAGGTATAAACATTTATATAAAAAAAATCTCAAAAACTTGGGGTCTCAAACCCTTACCATTAACGGGTAAAAAAATAGTTTACGATTTCGTATAACACTGTGGCAATAAGTAAAATAAAAGATGTAATTAAATTATATATAAATATATTTTAAGGAATTTATAATAAAGTTTGTTATGGAAGAGCTGGGAACCCTGACTTTTACTTAAAAGGGATCCCAAATCTTACACATTGTAATGCATATGTACTTATCTATATATATATATATATAAAATGGTGTTCGTTTGAGGCTCCTTCACGCCTAAACCACTGATCGTATCGAATTTTTTCCTAGATGGTTTATGGCTATTTATTTTTTAAATTCCAACGTTCCTTCATTTTTTTATTGCTGTTTTACTTTTATGAAAATTTATACATACGGACTTCATCGCGAAAACATTCGGGGAGGCTTCCTAGAACCTCAAAACATCAACATCTGTTAAAAACTCGATTTTCGAAAATTTTCAATTTTCTTAGCGGGTAGTTAAAAAGAAGAATAATAAAAATATGAAAAAATAAAAATGAAACATAAAATTTTATTTATTTCCTATTTTAATTCGCCCTACAAAGCGGGCGTGAAACGGCTAGTAATGAATAAACACATTTTTATTTTTATACTTTCATAGTTTCTTAACCACACTAAGTTCCCTTAATGGCCCTTTGTCCTAATGACAGATGCTTTATTGCCCTCTGAACAAACGGGGCATTGAAAGAATACAAACATATGATAACAAATGTTCTGGTCCCTTCTACTATAGACAATGGTGGCCTTAGACCTATCCTAATAGATAACTAACCAATAACGAATTACACAAACCAAGGCTTCCTAGTGCGTTGCCGGCCTTTTATTAATCGGTTCAATTGATCCATTAAATTTAGAGTTATAGCTTGACACCCTGTCAATAAATGTTTGACGTATGGAAGACTTAGCTACGGATGACCCATCTGGTCGCCAAACTCCAAAAAAGTACAATGTTTCTTTCCATTTTTCGTCATCGTTTCTTGAAGTAAGGCGTACACAAACATGACAATTAATATTACATTAAATATGCCGCGCCAGCTGTCTACTCTCCATCTGTCTTACCAATTTTCGATCAGGTTTTTATCCTGACGCGAGTTTAACATTTTTTACCAATTCCAAAAAATGTGTATAACGCCGCTAAAGAAGTTTTCACTTCAAAAAGGAAAACATCGATAAACCTTACACCAAAAAATTCGACGTGTAAGTCAGACACAGAAGGTTGATCACCTACTTGTCTAGAAATGATTTCGGAACAGACATCAGAGGCCCAGACCGAAAAGGTTTTATTGGTTTTATCATCTCATTGAAACTTGTGTTAACCACACGGTCAACTATGATGACTGGCGTGGAATTATAAGTGACTAATAACATCGGTCAACCGGCCGCGACTGATATTATTCATTGTTAGTTTAAATACTCAATAATAATAATAGTCTTTTATTACAGATTATTTACACTTAAACACATTTACTTCATTCTTTTTACACGCTTTATATTAGCTTCACCTGTATGTATGTATGTAACCGACTCCTTCGGACTCGATTTAGACCCACTTTAAACGGACAGATTTAATTCAAACTTTGCGCACCTGTCAAAGATCGATGACAATGCAATAATCCGAAAACAAATTTTAAAAAAATTAAACTAATAAATGAAAAATAAATAATAGTTAAAAAAAACTAAAAAACTCGCTTTTAAAGCACATCAAACTAAAAAGTGAAAAATAATTCCTAATTAAAATTGTAATGAAAATGGTAATGAACAAAAAATACTGGTATTATTGTGAAAAAGCGTGGGGCGCTCTGTGCCATATTTTTCGAATATAGAAAAACCCACGCTTTTTCACAATAATACCAGTGTTTTTTGTTCATTACCATTTTCAGCCTAAATTAGGAATTATTTTTCACATTTTAGTTTGATGCGCTTTTAAAACGTGTTTTTTAGTTTTTTTAAACTATTGTTTATTAGGTATCTAGGCAATTTCTGCTGCACACCACCACTATATGGAACCAGCTGCCCACTGAAGTATTTCGACTATTCGACTTAGGGTCCTTCAAGGAAAGAGCGTACCAATTCTTATAAGGCCGCCAACAACTTGCGAGCCTTCTGGCAGTGCGAGTGTCCATGGGCGGCGGTATCGCTTAACATCAGGTGAGCCCCGTCTGCCTCCAGTAACATAAAAAAAAACCTGTGTGCGCTTTTTTGGCAAAGGCTTCCTGCAAATCCCACAATTCTTATCTGCACTGTTCCACTCTCTGCCATGTACCTGCTGTTTCTTTAATTTGGTCTTCAAACCTTCTAAGTTGTCTTCTTCTTTTTCGTTTATTGTTGCGCATCAGTTAAGTATTTTCTGGACTTGACTCATGACTTTTCTGTTCCTTGTCCATTTCCATTCAAGTTAGCTTAGTTGTTCTTCTTTATATTATTTATTATTTTGTATAATATATATATATATATATATATTTATAATTTTATATACTGTTTACGTACGAACTATAAGGATTTCCTTTAATCTCCATATAGTAGACATATTATAATGTATATACACATATATATTTCGATAAACAAAAAAACTCTCAACAATATTTATAATTCTTCTTGACTATTCATCTGTCTCTTTTTATCATAGCGTAACCACAATATGTAAGAAAGAGACGACAGCGTCTCTATATAAAGGGTGCAATTAGATTTGATTTTCAAGGTTTTAGTTAAATAATTGTCTGTTGTTTTAACAATCAATCAAGTTTAAATTAATTCATCTCGCGTTTTATGGTTTTAATCCAAGGCCAAGAACAATGGAGGTGCTTTGAATACTTAGTCAAATTCGGCACATTTGTATGTCCAAATGTGCCGATCGGCGCCAGTCTGATGTAATCTACGAGTTGGACACCAACTGCCTATGAGTTGGTAACTGTCATTCTCGATTTTTTAATTTAACAGTGGGCAAACGGGCACGAGGCTCATCTGATGTTAAGTGATACCGCCGTTCACACACACATCGTCAGAGGGTCGCAAGTGCGTTGTCGGCCTGGTTAAAAATTAGTAGGCTCTTTTCTAAAAGATTTGTGTTTATTAAGTTTTCCTTTACGTTCGGTTATAATATGTAGACCGCGTTGACTAGCAATAACAAACATTCTACCAATACTAAAATGACCATACCAATGATTTTCCTTTTTTTTTAAATCCATTTCAAGACATGTATCTAATATCTCTTAATATACAAAAGAAAATCAGGTTTGTTCGACTTACTCGAGAACGACTGGACCGATAATTGATTGTTATATTTGTCTCTAAGTATCTTTTAAAAATATTGAAAAAAAAACTATGCAAATTGTTTGTGTTTCGTAGCTGTCAAACATTTAAAGTTCATTTTGTCGATACGAACACATCAAATCAAAAAAACGTATTTCAATAAACGTTTCGAAATCGACATTACATATAACGTATTTTCATTGTATTACCCTAAAAAAATCATAAGTTAAGTTCGGCTCGTGTTACAGCGACATTCATTGACTGTTATGCAGTACGAAGTTCACCGACTCAGCTAGTAATATTTTTTTTTGAAGTTATACTTCTAGGCGCGTTATGACAAATTGATGAGAGTGAAATTTTACGATGCGCGCGCACCGTGACACAAAATTAACAGAATGAAGTTGCCCACGGAAGATGCTACGGCATTGGACATAATTTAAAAATAACATTCGAATAATAATAGAATTTATGTTACACTTAATGTAAGAGAATAACAATAAATATTTATTATTTAATTTTTCAAATGTAAACTGAACTTTATTGACTCTAATGACTCCTTTTCCAGTCTTTGATAATTGAACTGTAATTAATTATTTGCATGCAATCAAAAACTATTTTTAATAATGCCAAAGAAGTATAACTTCTTACCCGCGTACATAAGTACACGCACCCATTTTTTTGTCATTGGAATCTCGCTGTTGGTCTTTAAGGCCGATTTACATTATCTTAGTGTTTAGGAGAGTGCTTTAGGATAGTACTTTAGTTGAAACATGTAAACGCTACTTGCTTTAGTAAACGCTACGCTAAAGAACTTGCCTTTCAAGTTGTACTAAAGCACTCTCCTAAACACTAAGATAATGTAAATCGGCCTTTACAGCTCAGCTCGGGATGTTTTGGCGAGCGTAACTCGGCCTGAATGGGCGGTTTTCCCGCGACTAGCGCAAGGGCGTCTCCTGTGAGACTCGGACCTCGGCTCGGGCCGTCGCGGGGTGGTCAATCGCCTGAAGGGCAGGATGGAGGCTCACTGGAGTGAGCGAAGTACGCAGTAAAGGTCCTCGCCTTCCCTGGTGAAAGCGGTTTTTTACCGTAATCTGATTTTGGCTATTATTATATTATACTAGCTGACCCGGCAAACGTCTTTATGCCATGTATATTATTTCTAGGAAACATTTTTTAATTCAATAAAAATAACTACTATAATAAAAAAATAGAGGTTGATCGAAGAGGGGTGAAAATTAAGGCTTGTACGTATTTTTGTATGCTGTCATAAAAAAATAAAAACAAAATATTTTGTCTTAAAAATAAAAAAAAATATTATTTGGCGTGGACGCCCCCTTATCACTTAAGGGTTTGATGATTCTCAGACTTACTGAATATGCATAAAAAAAATTCATAAGAATCGGTCGAGCCGTTTCGGAGGAGCATGGGAACGAACATTGTGACACGAGTTTTATATATATAGAAATACTAGCAGACCGGCCAAGCGTTGCTGTGGCTAAGGTTTTTGTTATATTACATAGTAGCAAACTATTCAAGGAAAACGGTAGGAGAACACCAGTCATGGGGACCTCCATGCTTTTTTGGTGGTAATGCCATTAAATTGTAGCTTATGTGAAACATTGGTACTTTCAACAGAGCGCCATCTGTTGGAATTGTGAATATCAAATAATAAACAAATAATTAGCAATAAATTAAAATTGCGACTATAATTTGAGATTTAAACTATCCTATCTCTAAAGTTGGATCGAACTGCACATGGTGTGCAAATTTGATTGATATCGGTTCGGTAGTTTAGGAGTCCATTGAGTTGATGGTGTTTGTCACATTGTGACACGAGATTTATATATATTAAGATAGCGGGCGGCTAGTAGGTAAATAATATCGTTTTAATTCTTCTAAAATACTGAACTGAAATTAAAAGACAATTATCGTAAGTCTTCCAGTGAATGAAACAGCGGTTTATGTCTTTAATTTATGACTGCAGTCACCCCACGTAGAATATATGAGACACATGTTTGCATGATAAAAACTTGTAGCAAAAACAACTCAGAAATTTTATCTTCCACATTTCTGAGTCGATCCGTTTTATGGTAAATGCGGGAGTATTGGGAACTAAACTGAATAGATATACAAATATGAAAGCTTTTGAGCTTTTCAAAATTTATGTAAACGACAGAAACTATAGTAAAACGTCTCAGAATCTGGAAATTCGACATCCAAAAGTTTTCTAACTATTAAAACTGGATGGACTATTTAAGTAAATAGAAAATTTAATTTAATTTCCTCGATAGTGCAATATTTATTCTGTGAGAAAAGCACCAGTTGGGGTCATCTTCAGGCACTGTTTGCAATTAACTGTGTGCACTTGAACCTCACGGCCCAAAAAATACTGAATTTCTTTGTATACGTATATTTTTTGACACTTTAAATTCATTATTTTTCATTCAGTCAGTTTCCACATAGCTATCGAACGAACGACGTGAAGATGATACACGTAGATTCTTTTTAAATGGAATATCACTGTTGCCCTGATTCGCCTTGACAGCTCAGGGACTTTCGGAAGCTCACTGGAGCAGTTTTTGGAGAAAATTTTCATTTTCTACTCATAGTTTATTTACTTAAAACAACGGATTTTAACGCTCGTAACTAACGTATAGTTAAAACAAAAGATACTCACTTCCAACCGGTGGAGTATCTCGAAAACAGCCATATCTCGTTGCTGTGCGGTCGAAAACAATGGCAGCGTTTTCTCGCTCGTTGACAGTTACACGGCCTCTGCAAAGAAAATGCAATTTTATAGTCGCTTTGCAATATTGCGTAAATTTTCAAATGGCTTGACAGATTAAAAGGCTTGTACACATACATATCTAATGACACACATATACAATTACATTACTTTACATGGTTCACTGCTAAGATATGAAGATTTATAAGTTGTTTTTAAATTTGGGGTTCAAGTGCACAGCTAATTAAAGATTTAAGTTGGCGCCTGGTAGATAGTACCGGTGACCCCAGAGCTGGTGCTTTCCTCAACGAATAAGTATCGCAGCGAGGTAGGTACACTGCCACAGTGACCAAACTTTTTATTTCATTAATTTTTAATCATTTTGATTACGTACAGGTTAAGAAAATTATAAATACTGTATATTTGATTGTTATAATTACTAAATACAATATTAAATAACAGGAATATCCCGCAAATTTCTACAAGATAAGGGGGCGTCCATAAATTGAGTGTGTGCGTGAGGTGTTTTTTTAATTTACTATACCTCCCTCCCCCTGGTGAGATGTCGTGAGATTTTATTCAACCCCCTCCATGGGGGAGGGGGTTGAATAAAATCTCCCAATCTCACGTGAGATTTACAAAATGTGGGTATCTTACGTAAAAAAAATTGCTTCGTGCTTTTATTTGCGACTAGTTAAGACTAGTAATCAATATTGCTGAGAGTTTAATTATATAATACAGAATTCGTACTTTTGAGCTCGAATAGCTTAAAAACAAAATAAGTGAAATGTTGAGCGTTAAGGTATGGAGTTAACGGGAAGTTGCACAGATGGGCTTTAGGGTCAACCGCTTTCCTTTTTTTTTTCAATCCAAAAAAAATTGCGTAATATTTGCCGAGACCCCCCCTCCCTACAACGTAAGATTAAATGAGATTTGACCCGACCCCCTGCCCCCCTTAAACAACTCACATAATTTATAGACGCCCCCTAAGATAAAAAACTGTGTTCACTTGGCTTAGGCCCGTGTACAGTCTAGCAGGATCTTGATCCACTACTATCGATCCTGAACTAATGTAATAATAATAATATAAGCCGTTATTCATACAGAAATTTTACATAATTTTAATTTTAAACTATTGTCTCTAGTGATTCGGTGACACCGACAACCCATCTGTTTGCCCAGCTTTGTCAAAGACCTCCTCCATTTCTTTCCACTCTGCTCTGTTCTGAGCTTCCTTGTCCAAATTTTCCCAGTTTCGGATTTTATTTCGTCTTCCTACCTTCGAAACTGTCTACCTCGTTTTCTTCTCTTATTTCTTTGGTACCAATATATGATCTATTCCCTAAACTGGTGTTGCCAAACCTAGTATTCCAACTGAATAATTGAACTAATGTTAACAGCTACCAAACATAATATTGCACGCCTGCAGTGCTCTACCCTCGACATGTCAAAAAACCCAGTCTTTCGAAACTTGAATCACTTTTTTCTCACTAACATAACACTTACAGGATAATATGAGTGCACTAAAATCAAGTTAAATAATCTATCAACGACATATGGTATTTTTGATGAACAATTATTTTGTTTAACATAGTAAATAATAACATTAAAATCAATCATTCTTGGACGTCCGTCGGTCTGTGTTTATGGATCCATGTATGTGGCAGAGAAATTGGTCGAAAAATTTATCGTACCAGAATACTTTTTTTCTTATTATATAAAGTTATACCCTGGGCTGAGTCCTAGTTAATATTAGCGTTCTAAGTACTGTCGTTTAATTATAATTTGTAAAAAACTAAAATACGAATTTTAGTATATTTTTTCCTCACCTTAGAGTTATGGCGCCACAATATATTTTTTATTATATTAAGTAATTAGTAAGAAGTAAAAATAAAAATGTAAACGAATGATTTACTATTTTTTTTTTTTTTAATGTGAATGACCGCTATGAGCGTGCACTTTTGGATTTTCCAAACTATTAATAATTAAGCTCATTTTACAACAATCTTCAAATGTTGAATATACAGTTAGATTTTTTATATCCATTATTTTTTCTTGTCATCCTAATATTCACTTCTTTCAGTACCATTGATCGGAACTTATAAGGTGAGGTTCAAACCCATAGTATCAGTATTAAAATCGCTAGTACTTTTCGGGATGCCTGGTACAAAATATGGCGTATTGCAAGTAAGGATGCAGACTTTACAGCTATTGTTGTGAGTGCCTGATTGATTTATTGGTAAATTGCACTTTGATAAGTTCAAGATCCGATAAATTACTTAATTTCATTTTAATCAAGTGCCTGGAGTAGGTACATAAATTCCTTTCAAGCATCTACGCATCTAATACAGTGCCACATCTTGGCTGATATTGGTACTAGCGTCGCCATTTTGGTGCGTATAATAAATAATTTTACTATCTACCAACATCTAATAAAAATCCAACTAAAACGTATTTATTTTTATTCTTTGCAATATTACAATAGCAAAGTTTTAATTATCGAACGGTTCTGATTCAGGTAACAAAACCTATTATAAACTCTTATCATAACGCTTAGATTTTATACTGTACTAGCTGATCCGGCAAACGTCGTTCTGCCATGTATATCATTTATAATAAAAAATAGGGGTTGATCGTAGAGGGGTGAAAATTAGGGGTTGTATGTATTTTTTAATGCTTTTACATCATAAAAAATTAAAATAAAAAAATTTATCAAAAAATTAGGGATGAAAAATAGATGTCCGATTCTCAGATATACCCAATATGCACACAAAATTTCATGAGAGTCGGTCAAACCGTTTCGGAGGAGTTTAACTACAAACACCGCGACATGAGAATTTTATATATTAGATTACATTTATGGCAATGACTGACGGATATTTTTCTACTTGCTACATTATCTCTAAGTAAGGCCATATTTATTTTAAACATTGCAAGTTTGACAGGTCTGTAAACTGACATTATCAAATGAAGTGAATGTCATAACTGTAAACACACTTCAGAGATTTGACACACATTTTTGACATAACCGTTTAGGTCTGGGCCTCAAATTTCTGTATCTATTACGTGATCATTTCTAAAAGCAAACTTCTATGCCTGAAACACATCGTCGACTTTTTATCGGTTCCGAAATTTTATCGGGCGAGTGTCAAATGCGCACATATAAAGTCCATTGGTGCACAGCCAGGGAACGAACATACGACCCCCAGGGCTGAGAGTCGCACGTTGAAACCACTCCCACGTTTCGTCTGCACCCAATAGGGCAACAATGCAGATGCAATATTTAAATTACCCATTGTTATCCCACAATTTTTTGTTTACTTAAGAATTTGATCAGGTGCGTGGTGTGAATAAATTTATCTTTTGTTATACCGGAAGCGTGGTATAAGATGCTGGTATACGCATATTCACATATTCACATACACAACAAAATAAATGTACGGAAATATAGACCTTACCACAAAATCGACCATGTAGTCCGGTAGTCCGTACAATTAAAGTAAATTTGAAACCTTATTTATAACTAGCTGACCCGGCTAACTTCGTTCCGCCTAACAGTCCAATAATATCGTGTTAACTTTAGTTAAACTTAATTTAGGATTTCATTAAGGTTATAACATCAATACAACTTTTTTTGCAAATACAGAAATGTTTTATTGCTTGCCATTGCGAAAGAAGAATTAAGCCGCGTATCGACTACGCGCTCCAAGAGGGCGAACATTGGCGCGCGCTCCAGCCGCGCGCAATGGATACCACTTTGGAACGCGCGCCAATGTGTTCGTTGGAGCGCCCGAACGCGGAGCGGTCCGTTCCGACCGGTGTCGGTTTTTTACCACGCATCAATCGTGGCGCGCGCGCCAGTTGGGACGGACATATCGTATTTTTTGTGTTTGTTGCGCTCCCAATTATGGGATAACCAAAGTTGCCGTAAATTAATACAACTGTATGGTACAAAAGTTTTTTATTGTGGCTTCTACCACTTCGAACTGCATATCTCTTATAAGTGTCACTCCATACTGCATTCTTTTTCGGTACAGCTCTTTTATCCACCAAAGCACTTTTCGTTTCTGCTTTTTCTTGTTTATAATACTGTTAATAATTACAAAAGCTGCTGCTGCTCGTACACGACCGGCTTCCATGATGAAGGGTCGAACACTGGAACAGTTGCCACGCGCGCCAGGCGCGCTTAGTTGATATACTTCAAATATTTGGAACGCGTTTCACGGAACGCACTCTCGGAGCGGTCATTCATGGCGCGCGCGCCAGGAACGCGTAATCGATACCCAGCTTGACAGTTTTACATATAACATTAAGCAGGAAAAATTTAATTATTTACGACATCACATTAGAAACCTTAAAAATAACAGTATTTCTCCACTATGTAATGGATTTTATCATACATATAAACCTTCCTCTTTAATCACTCTATCTATTAAAAAATGGTGCGTGTACTTATGTACGCGCGTAAGAAGTTATACTTCTTTGGCTTTTTTAATTTTTTTAAAATATTAAATAATTAATAATATTTAGCGTTAATAATTTAACAATATTTAATGTTTAGTATATTATTCAATTATTAATTAATATTAATAACAATTATTATTTATTATTTTATTATATTATTAATTTAATTTAATAACTAGGTATGTTTCATAACGTTTTAACTAAGTAACAATAGGTCTTTGTGAAAAAGCATTGCTAAATTTCTTTGAAAAAATAACTAAAACTGCTTTATTTGTTTAAAAGGTACTACAAATGTCATTATGGTCATACGTCACGCATATTCTATTTATTTTTACTTGTAGATTGTCTTATTCCCATCTCGCTCGCGCACGCTCGGCGCCCATACTGAATTTTGTGTCACGGTGCGCGCGCATCGTAAAATTTCACTCTCATAAATTTTTCATAACGCGCCTAAAGAAGTATAACTTCAAAAACCGCATCAAGATCCGTTGCGTAGTCACCGTTCGAGCAAATGTTAAATGCGCACATAGAAAGTGCACAGCCGGGGATCGAACCTACAACCTCAGGGATGAGAGTCGCACGCTGAAGCTACTAGGCCAACACAGCTGTGAGATTACTAATAAATAAATAAGTCTTATAAATAAACAGCATTGTTAGCAACAGCTTACATTTTCCACTTTAAGGAACAGAAAAGAGCACTTCAGTAAAGTTGTTAGGACTTTCAAAGCTCCAAGGGAACTTTTTTAAATATAACCGCTATTATCCAAAAATTTGATGCCCAACGTATCTAAGAACGGAAACGAACAAAAAATCTTCACCGACATTGTTTGTTATACGTGTTTCGCACACGAGATGAGCATTAAAATTCAAATCTTCGCGTTTCAGGGAATCGAAACAAAAGCCCAGAGATATCCGTGACTATTTGCGTATGTGAATATTAAAGATTAACGATAAAAGAAACCGTATTCAACAACATGTTTTAACTTTAAAAAGTGCGTGCGTACAAAGTACACATGTCAAACGTGAAACTTCTTTGGCAAACTAACTTTTAACTCTCATATTTATACAAATCTAATACTTTAGATTTCCGAGACTTAGAGGAAGGGAAAAAGAATGTTAGGACTTTAATGAATTTAACTGTCATTTAAATGTTAAAAGTGTCGAAAATTAATACAAATAATAAATTTTAATTTACAATACATCATTTGAGATTTCAATAAATTATTTTGCATAAAAGATAAAATACAAGTAGACTCGGCCAAGCGTTGCTGTGGCTAAGATTTTTTAATATTACATAGTAGTAAACTATTCAAGAGAATAGGTAGGAGAACACCAATCCACCATGCTTTTTTTGATGTTTATGCCATTAAATTGTAGCTTATGTGAAACGTTGGTAATTATTTTGATAAGGATCAATAACTTGGTACGAAAAAAGAGCCTTTTAAGCGGTGATATTTTAATAATAAAAAGGCCGCTCATTGTGACGTAACTATAAAAGATAGAGAGATGCTGTCGCGACATTTTTCAACATAGATAGTGTCCTTTTATTCTATGATTAACAGTTTTCGCAGCGCACACGATTGAAGGAAGTTTTTTGTTTATTTTTTTACACCTCGGTTACCTTATTCAAGTTTTAGTAAGCATCCCTAATTTTTTTGAAAATGAAACATAGCCTATGTCACTCGGGAATAGTGTAGCTTGCCAACGGTGAAAGAATTTTTGAAATCGGAAATCTTAGCAAATTACTCTCGATAATCCTACAACCTAACCCTACCTACACCGTTCGAGCAAATGTTAAATACGCACATAGAAAGTGCACAGCCGGGGATCGAACCTACAACCTCAGGGATGAGAGTCGCACGCTGAAGCTATTAGGCCAACACTGCTAGCTGTGAGATTACTAATAAATAAATCTATATATATAAAAAAGAAACCCGTTTTCCGTTGTCACGACATAACATGAAAACGGCTTGACCGATTTGTCTGATTTTTTTTAAATAATATTCTTTGAAGTACAAGGATGGTTCTTACGGAGAGAAAAATTAAAAAAAGATGAGTGAAAAAGTCTAAAAACATTTTTTCTATATTGCCATACAAAATATTCGTAATAATATTTAAAGGCAATTTGAACTTTAATACCATATCATAAAGTTCAAGTGTTAGTGGAGGGGTTCCGGGAAGGTAAATTTTTATTTTTTGACATAATGTATTTGTTGTATTATCAACTTTCTTTTTTTATCTTACTAGCTAGACCGGTGTCCCGAATAGCAGAGTAAGTATTTAAAAAAGATAAAGAATCTACTGTTAGGCGGTACGATGTTCGCCAGGCCAGCTAGTTAACAATAATTTACCTGTATATAAGAAACCATATCACGTGTATATAGCACGCATATCAGGGAGAATAGGAAATAAAAAGCACACATATTTAACGCAATGCTTTCATGAATACTTAAAACATTTCGTAACCAATATGGGTCACAGTTTCCAACTCAAGAACTAGAACAATGGCAAAACGATTTTTAAAAACCCTTACAGAACAGTTAACATGATGTTATAAACGTAATATTCTGGCTTAAAAATGGATATAAATTCATAATGTGTTTGAATATTTTAGCACAATAACAGTAGCGGCGTGTTGGTAGAAGGAAGAAATTATGGCTTCGCAACGTTAGAGAGTGGACGGGTATTGTGACTACAGAAGAGTTGCTACATCTGGCACAGGACAAGACACGCTTCAAGAAACTGACGGCGAACCTCCAGTAATGGAGAGGCACTAAAAGAAGAACAGTAGCAAAACCTCACATAGCTCTTGGTTCCAGATTGCATATATTTTGTTCATGTGTTATTTTGAGTAGGCCTTGGGGGCCGTTCAAGTATGATGTAAGGGGGCGTCCATAAATTACGTGAGGTCTTTTTTTAAATTTTCTGTACCTCCCTCCCCCCCCTGGTGAGATGTCGTGAGATTTTATTCAACCCCTTCCCCTATCCCCCAATCTCACGTAAGATTTTTCAAAATGTGGGTTTCTTACGTAAACGCGTTGGATTGTTATTGAAAAAAGAAAAAAAAATTGCTTCGTGCCTTTATTTACGACTAAAACAAAATAAGTGAAATGTTGAGCGTTTAGATATGGAGTTAGCGGGATGTTGCGGATATGGCCTATAGGGTCAACCGTTTTCCTAATTTTTTTTTTCAGAAAAAAAATTGCGTGATATTTGCCGAGAGACCCCCCCCCCTCTCTCTCCAACGTAAGATTAAATGAGATTTGACTCGACCCCCACCCCCCCTAAAACACCTCACGTAATTTATGGACGCCCCCTAAGCAGATTTACTGCAATTTAACCCCCCCCCCCCTCCTCTTGTCAGCAAAAGTAAGCAAAGCTCTCAAAAATAATAGTAGGCACATAAACGTATCATTTTTTGGAGGAATCCTCGAAAATGCATTTCGTTTTCAAGCATAGACTATGTGTGGGTAATATGTGTAAAAAAGTAAATAATTACTGTTGACGTAATCACCAAATAAAAAAATCTTATATATACGGTTGATTGTGTAGTTAATTATAAATATAATCGAAATCTATTGATTATGATTAAAACAATTTGGTTTTTAGTTCAACCTGCGTGCAATGACACAGCGAGAATGAAAATGGCTTCTAAGAACGCGCGTCACGCTTTTCACAGACGATATTTTCACAGGAAAAAATATTATTACTATACACGTATTTTTATAACATCACTCAAGAGTTTACTTTTTTCTATAACATCGAAGTTTTGTAGCGATTTTTAGGGAACGGTAAAAAAATCAGTGGCGCTACAACCTTTTTAGGTTTGGGCCTTATTATTTTTCGAAGCTTTGTTTAGTTTTGCTGATAAGAGGGGGAAGATGGGGGGGAAAATTACAGTAAATCTGCTTACGTAGTACTTGACCCATACCCACGAAGGATTAGGTACTTGAGTTACCTATCGTTATAAAAATTCTCATTTCCCAAGACAAAAATTGGAAAATATAATTTTATACCGGAAAAGCGAGCAGTCTCTACGTAGAAGCCTATCAAAATGTTCCATATGTTGGTATGTAGGTAAAAAGATAGGCTCAGTAAAAAATATATAGAGGCGTAACGAAGTCCGCGGAGGAATATTTACATTTGGTTTTTCTCTTTGTTTGGGTAAGTGTCAAAGTTTTCGTAAAGTCAATACTTAATAATAACATTTTTGTATTATAATTTTTTATATATAAATTAAGTTCGCACTTTCTCACAATTCTTTTTTTACTGTTATCATTAAGCTTTATAATAATAATTATAACATACAAAAATTTAAAAAAATTAAGTAAACACTAATCTATATATATATAATGAAAATGGTCTTCGTTTGAGGCTCAATCAGGCCTAAACCACTGATCGTATTGACATGAAACTACCACCATTCGATGCGAATTTTCCTAGATGGTTTATGGCTATTTATTTATTAAATTCCAACGTTCCTTCATTTTTTATTGCTGTTTTACTTTTATGAAAATTTATACATACGGACTTCACCGCGGAAACATTCGGGGAGGCTTCCTAGAACCTCTAAACGTCAACATCTGTTAAAAACTCGATTTTCGAAATATTTCAATTTTCTTAGCGGGAAGTTAAAAAGAAGAATAATAAAAATATGAAAAAAAATAAAATAATGAAAGAAAAAATTTATTTTAATTCGTCCAGCCTAGTCCTAGTACTTAATAAAGCAAGGCAAGCCGTTATACAGCTTGTCCTTGGACATAGGCCTCCTCTAAGGGTTTCCACTCTTCTCTGTTTCCAGCTTTACGTAGCAACATAGGGCCAGCTACTCTTTGCACATCATCTTCCCATATTTTTATTTGTCTTCCTCGTTTTCTTTTGTCATAGAGGAAGCCATCTTCTCTCATTATGTGTCCTGTCCATTTCCATTTCAATCTTTTACTAGAAGTAACAGCATTTCTACACTTTATCATGTCCTTTATTTATTTTAGTTTTACCTTTCAATTTTAATTAAGCTTTAAGTTGGAGTTAACTCCTCAAAGGCCGGCAACGCATTCTCTAAAATTGGGTGTCCATTGGGCTGCGACGACTGCCCCTTATAGTCCCGTAGGCTGGTTTGCCCCCCTTTTATATTAAAAAACAAAAAAAATCGCTTAGTAGCGTAAAGTCACCCGTTGCACCATATGTCTTTAAGTTTATTAGGTACTGTTAATTTCTTGTGCAAAACATACAATTTTTTTTTTATCAAAGACAATTCACACCAATTGACCTAGTCCCATGCTAAGCTGGTGAAGCTTGTGTTATGGGTACTAGGCAACGGATATACATACATATTATAGATAGATAGACATATAAATACATATTTAAACACCCAAGACCTAAGCACAACACCAAATGCTCATCACATCGATGTTCGTCTCAGCCGGGGATCGAACCCGGGACCCATGGATTCGCAGTCAGGGGTACTAACCACTAGACCAATGGGTCGTCAATTATATATAATTTTTATATAATTAAAATATGACAATGACGTCACAAATCACCGGTATAAGTTACCAATTAAGTTATCGAGACTTTTTATAGAACAGGGGGCAAACGGGATGGAGGTCTTTGCCGACGTTTTAAAAATTTACACGCTCTTTTCTGATTTCTCATAACCTGTCACACTAGAAGTCAAGTCACGTTTTTGACTATTTTTCACCTCTAAATTTTACTCACCTGACATCTTTCATCCCACTTGATGACGGTTCGGTAACGCGACGTATGGCCACAGAATAAATATGAGAATAAAATACTTGATGACTTGCAAAATAATGGTGCCACAGCCTTTTAGGTAAGTAGGAGATCAGTGTTCTATGCCTGATACACCGTCGACTTTTTGGGTCTAAATCCGATTTCCTCGCGATATTGTCCTTGGCTAAATCAAAATGGCGTGTTTGGCTCGCGAGTAACACCATTGACGAGCGAGCAAACCGTATGGCCCGATGGCTCAGACCGACCACACCGTTGGTTTTCCGCATTCACTAGCAAGCCGCCTGCGTATGCGCGCCGCGTCAATTGACTCGGCGCGATGGACTTTCGCGCAGTTGGAATTCCATCGCGCCGAGCCAATCCATTTGGACCGACAGTGTTTTCACATTCATGAACGAATTTTGGATCGACAGCGTGCCAAATGTATCGATGGATCGCCCGTGAATGGCCGCCATTACGAGTGTTAGCTGCACATAGAAAGTCCATTGGTGCACGGGGACATCGAGATAAGAGTCCCATGATGAAGCATGATAAATTATTGTACGTAATTCAACTTCCATCTATCCCTTGCACAAGGTAATATGACAGAAAGAGACGAAAATTATGAAAGAACGCCACGGCCGATACAATCGTATTTTTAAAAGGCAGATAGATTTCTGGTGAGTATACCTTCAATTGAAGGTTTTCCTATATTAATATTATTGATTGTCAAAATCACCAATTGCCACATCTTAATTGAAAACAATTTGCTCGGCTACCTTCACACCAATTCATCAATTGGAATCTTTGAAATTATTAGACCAGTGTATTTATTTGAAGCTTATAATGTGGACGAACTGCCATAATGGAGAAGATCAGCTCGTGAAAGAGACGAGTGGAAACAAAAAGAGGAGGCTTATGTCAGAAGAAATCTGACCAACTGGCTGCTGGTAACTAGTGTGATTAAAAATTATGTAAATGTATGTATTTGCTTAGTGAATAAAGGTTTTTATTAAAATGAAAAGTTTATCATCGTTATGATTTGAAAGTCAGTTAATAAATTTTATCTAAATATATAATTGAATTAAATTAATTAATTTAGTCATATAGGTAACACAGTGTACACTTATGAACGTCAAAAAAAGAAATGTATATGAAATGATAAAAAAAAAAACATAACATAACATTATGTTATGTTATGTTATATGAAATGCTTCTAACTTTATATTTACTGCCAATTCTTTTTAATCGCCATGTTTTTTTACACAACGTTTGTAAGGAGCTGCAACAATTACACCATGTTTCATATAACATCTTAAGTAATTAATAATAATAACGTAAATTAAAAACAGAGACTGAAAAATGTTTTTTTTTAAATTCAGAAAATGATCAAATACACACTAATTTTAAGTTATATCATTTTCTACGATAGAAGAAATAGAAAGAAACTCCATCAGCACAGTGTTCTGCATAAATGCAAATTACCAACTAAAAGTTCAGTTGCCAAAGTGCCAAAAACGCTGACACTGTTCAGTTAACATAATGAAAATTCAAACTTCCATTCATATGTCAACTAATTAATAATATAGTAGTGTGTCCAACGGTTCCACCCAGTCTCTTATGAGTCGTATTCTTCATTTCTGAAGGTCGTGTACTGTAGCTTTAAGGTTCTTGCCACCCTGCTAGTGATATTACCACTTCGTCGGTCTGAAGCTTCCCTTACGCCCGAACCTAATACCCTATCTCAATCTATTTTTGATAGAAATCTTGATCCAAATGTTGTAACAAGTGCGCCAATAAATAATGGACGGATTTTAATAGCAATCTGTCGATACAAGCTATCCATGGGAGGTCGTATCGGTGTCTGTGGATAGACCTTTGTATGAAAATGACAGTTAACGAAAGCTCGATTCCAACAGTTAATTATTTTAACAGATTTTAACTTACGTCAGTTTTTTAAATAATTAAAAAGCTGTGTGTTATGTTTAAAACATAGACACGTATATTTTAATGTTATTTGAACGGTTTTATTTACTTTATTTGGTTTACATTAACTATCAAATATGAGTGAAAACTCGGTAAAATGGAACGACACAGAGCATTTTATCCGTCACCAAAAATGGATTGTCATCGTAGGGTTTGGTTATTGGGATGCAGATAGGAGATCGATCGACTGTCACGGTCTGATCTCAGATTGTTTTCAATCTGAGATTGTGGATTAATTATTGGGTTCGCGTGTGTGACAGAGAGGGAGTGAGAATTGTGACATAGTCACACCAGCGGGTTGGCGATCTGCCCCGCGGAGATATGGATATATGTATGTGTATGGATGTATGGAGAGATGTTATAGAACAGTGGCAGAAAGACGGAATTTTTTTTCTAGCAACATCTGGACTTCTTTTCCGGTATTTTATCATATTCTTTTGCGTGCGCTTTTTTTATTTTATTCAGTTAGGATAAATAGGTTTTAGAATGCAATTTCAAAACTAAAATAAAGAACCAAATAAATGAAAACATTTCAGCATTACCTTCAAATCCAGATCCATCACAAGATGGCGTCCGAACGATGTTCCCCCAGTCTTCTGTATATGCAGGAAGACCATGACGTCGTGGGCGTTGAGGTCGAACCTGAAGTCATCGTGCAGGACCTCGTCATATGAGAGACCTGGCTGCACGATGACGTCAGGGAGAGGCCGGCCCGGGGCTTCTGCGTACGAGAGGGCCATGGACTCTGCCACTCTTTCACGAGATGACATTGCGCACACCTGAAAATATACAATATATCTATATAAGGTAATAAAAACTATATATAAAATAAAAATAATAAATCAGTGGCGCTACAACCTCTTTAGGTCTTGGCCTCAGATTTCTGAATCTGTTTCATGATCATTTTTAAAACTAATAGGTGACCAGCCTGACACACAAAGTCGACTTTTTGGGTCTAAGACATGTCGGTTTCCTCACGATGTTTTCCTTCACCGTTCGAGCAAATGTTAAATGCGCACATAGAAAGAAAGTCCATTGGTTAAATTGACATAACAAAAATTTATATAAATAAAAATGAATCGCAAAATATGTTGCCAAGCGCAAACGACGACGGCTGGACCAATCCGAGTATTTTTAATTTATTTCATGAACTCTTGTAAAGGTTTTTATGGAGAGATAATTTGAAGATTTAGTTTTATTCAGTACCTAGTTTTTGAAGTGAAACTTCTTTATCGGGGTTGGAAAAAAATGTAGTGTAACATTTTTTCGTTACGCGTCACATTTTTCGGTTTGAAGTCAAACTTCTTTACCGGCGTTAGAATGAATTTTTTATCGACGTATGGGAAAATTTTTGTAGCAAATCGTCACGTTTTTCGGTTACTCGCCATCTTTTTCTTGTCGATTCGTTATTAATCGAAGCCATTAATAACAAAAATATATAATAACGATAACAATGATAGTAATAATTCTATTACATTAATGAAATTCTGTAATAATCTTAGTAGTAATAAGGTAAAATGAAATAATTGTATTTGTATTTTTTTTTTTTTTTTTTTTTTTTATGTAATAGGAGGCAAACGGGCACCTGATGTTAAGTGATACCGCCGCCCATGGACACTCACAATGCCAGAAGGCTCGCAAGTGCGTTGCCGGCCTTTCAGGAATTGGTACGCTCTTTTCTTGAAGGACCCTAAGTCGAATTGGTTCGGAAATACTTCTGTGGGCAGCTGGTTCCACATAGTGGTGGTGCGCGGCAAAAACTGCCTTAGAAAACGCTCTGTTGTGGAACGACGGACGTCGAGGTGATACGGATGGTATTTTGTATTTTGCCTTGACGTCCGATGATGAAACTCAGCTGCAGGTATTAGACCGAACAACTCCTCTGAACACTCTCCATGGTAAATGCGGTAGAAGATGCAGAGAGATCCCACATCTCTACGCAACGCCAAGGGATCAAGCCGCACTGAAAGTGACTGGTCGTCGACGATTCGAACCGCTCTTCGTTGAATACGGTCAAGTGGAAGGAGCTGGTATTGGGGAGCTCCCGCCCAGCGGTGAGAGCAGTACTCCATGTGGGGCCGAATTTGCGCTTTATATAGTTGCAAGCGGTGGCCCGGAGTGAAGTACCGTCTCGCCTTGCTGAGCACACCAAGCTTTTTGGAGGCTAATTTAGCCTTTCCTTCCAGATGACCGCGAAACTGAACGTTATTCGATATGTCAACGCCCAGTATTCCGATGCTAGCCGAGGCTTTAAGGAGAGTGTCTTCAAAGAGGGGAGTAGCGACAAAGGGAGTTTTTTTAGCGGAAAACGCGCATACTTGTGTCTTCTTGGGGTTAAATTGGACTAGATTTAGTCTACCCCAGTCCGAGACTCCACGTAGAAGAGTTTCGACTTCAGACACAAGTTTGTTCCGGTACTCATCGACAACAGCCCGAGAAATACCTGCCCGGCCAGTGTAAAAAGTATCCCCAGTGCTGTCGTCCGCATAGCAATGAATGTTGCTAAGCTGCAACATATCATTGATATGCAGAATAAACAGGGTCGGGGATAGGACACAGCCTTGTGGGACACCAGCATTCACAGGTTTCAGGTCGGAGCATGCTCCGTCGATGACGACTTTGATGCTCCGATCAGCGAGAAAGCTGGAAATCCAGTTGCATAATTTCTCAGGGAGCCCGTAGGCTGGAAGCTTCGAGAGCAGCGCTCTGTGCCACACCCGATCGAAGGCTTTCGCTATGTCCAAACTTACCGCCAGTGCCTCCCCCTTGGACTCAATTGCCTCTGCCCACCTATGTGTAAGGTATACAAGGAGGTCACCAGCTGAGCGACCACGACGAAAGCCGTACTGAGAATCGCTAATCAGCTGGTGGCCCTCTAGATACTTCAGGAGCTGGCTGTTAATAATGGTTTCCATTATTTTGGAGAACAAGGAGGTTATAGCTATTGGGCGATAGTTGGACGGATCAGAGCGATCGCCTTTTTTAGGGATCGGATGTATCGAAGCGATCTTCCAGCACTTCGGAACAGTGCCGAGCGTGTAAAGGTACCGGAAAAGGCGCGTTAGGACCGGAGCCAACTCAGGAGCACAAGTACGCAGCACAATTGGAGGGATGCCATCGGGTCCGCTCGACTTATGGATGTCCAAGGAAGACAAAGCTTTACGGATAGCACGTTGCCGGAATATAACTTCGGGCATCGTAGTATCACACCGCAATAATGTCGGTGGTTCCTTCCCTTGATCATCCAAAGTGGAGTTCGACGCAAAGAGACAGCCTAGAAGATCGGCCTTCTCTTTCGCGGTATGGGCCAGTGAGTCATCCTCCCTATGCAGTGGTGGAATTGAGGGCAGACAGAAATTCCCTTGGACAGCTTTGGCAAGAGACCAGAAGGCTTGAGTTCCCGAAGGGAGGTGGGCCAATTTCTCACCAAATCTGGCAATGTGCTCTGACTTTGCTTTAGCGATTTCACGCTTGAAGGACCTGGAGGCTGAATTGTATGCTTTTTTACGTTCGCCGATAGTCACATCACAGGATGTCACCGCTTCTGCCCAGGCTTTAAAGCATTCACGCTTACGGCGCAAAGCCGCTTTGCAAGAACGCCTAAACCAAGGCTGGGACTTGCCACCGACCGGCACCGCAGAGAATGGAATAAAGAGTTCCATACTCTGCAGGACCACCTTGGCGACAGAGTCAGCGACGGCGTCTGGAGTACTCGACGAAAAGCAAATTGGCCCCCAAGGGTAGGACGCAAAAAAAGACCGCATCCCATCCCAATCTGCTGACTTATAGTGCCACACGCGGCGACAGCCAGTGAAGCTAGGCCGAACAGGGCGCGTGAACGGCACAATGCTCCGGACCACACAATGATCTGATGAACCCAATGGCGGTTCAACAGAGACTTGGTAGTTCTCCGGATGTGAAGTCAGCAGAAGGTCCAACAAAGAGGGTTTATGACCAGCCACATCCGGTATTCGCGTAATCGCAGGGACCATTTGCGTCAAGTCGTAAGCCAAAGCAAAGTCGTGAAAGGATCTTCCCGCATGATCGGTGGTTTCTGAGCCGAGCCAATCGGCATGGTGGGCGTTAAAATCGCCAAGTATCACGATTTCAGCGGTAGGAACCCTTTCGAGCAGGGAATCTGTAGCCATTTGGATGTGCTCAATGAGTCGGTCAGTTTCGGTATTTCCGCTATGGGACCTATACAGGCATGCGTAGAATCGCGGATGGTCATCGCAGTCTACGCGCAGCCAGAGGTTAGATAGGTCCCTTCCTTCAAGCGTCCCGAGGCGACGAGAACAGATATCCTCTCTGACGTACACGCAAACTCCCGCCCGCGGCACAAATGAATGTTCCAATTTGTACCCCGGGTAGGAGAGGTAGGAAGTATCAGCCGGGGGGGATATCTGAGTCTCGGTAAGAAAGAGCAAGGCCGGCTTCGCAGTCTCTAAGTGGTAGTGGACAGCGTTGATGTTGGAATTGAGCCCCCTAACATTTGTGAAGTCCACGGCGAGTGTGGACGGGGGTGCCTTTGTTAAGTTGCTCCGTTTGCCCCGAGAACGATTAATGTTTTTACCGAGCGCAGAATTGCCCCCCCCAGAATACGAAGGGCAGCCTGTGCGTCCACCACCGGGCGCAGAGTGTCCCGGTGTTGGACGCCCAGAGGGGGATTCTCCACCGCGAGCGCGTGTGGTACCCCCCTGGGGTAGATTCTCTTTTTTCTGCATCTTCATATTTCATGGGGGGGGGGGGAATGGGCTCCGGGAGTCTCTCTCACCGCACGAAACGCGAGTACAATAAGGTGAACTTATTGCATCACTTCACGCCGGTTTTCTGAGAGACAGTGGTACTGCCCCGGTCGTGCCTGCCCATTTGGCTGAAGCCCGAAGGCAACAGCATGGCACTCCCACTAGGAAGGGGTTGACTGATTGCGCTGATGAAATAACCTCTGTCACAGGTTATTTCACCAGTGGGCGATGGGGTCGTCACATCCCGACGCCTAAAAAATATTAGTATTCATGTCTATGATAATAAAATTATATAAATAAAATTAACAAAAGGGTTAAACTTTATTTAACCAATTTCGTTAAGTTGCATATAGTAGATCATTTTTCGAAAAATAAGGTCATAAAGAAGTTTCACTTCTTACGTGAACACCTAGTACACGCACACATTTTTTTTATTCCGTACAAACGAACAGTCTTTAGGGAAACATAGCAAAATGTTTCAGTAAAAACATAATTAATTTTCGATATTTGTTTTAAAATAAGTGTTGTTTGATGATTTGCTATTTTAAAAGAGTACCGAGAGTTTTTTACACCGGCTCTTTCTCTCGGCCTACACCCTCTGTCTTCTTTGCCAATGAGTAGGGATGTCTACCGATTCAAATTTAATTACGTGGAATAAGTGATACCTGTATCTTATGTTCCATAATAAACATATATGTTTTTTATATTTCGGCGAAACGAAGTTCGCGATGGCATAAAAATTGTATCATTAAAAACACATCGATATAACCCATTTTGAATTCTTGGAGTACATAGGTTTTAATAAGACCCATGGGTACATTACGAAAACAAAATATTTGTTTAGGACCCTATATTGTTTTAGGAATGTCATATTAAATTTGTTCCGGTTAAATTTCCTTTAGAGAACAATCAACAAAGAACATCGTTGCTACAATAATGAACTTTAACTCTATAGAAATACAGTACACAGCATTTTATATAATCTGATATTATCTTAAAATCTATACTTTTCTTATAAAAAACCCCACGCCACAATGTAATAAACCCCTCCGAAACCAATGTCGTTCCATAACTAAGCGTTATTTAAGCATTTTTTGCCGCCACCACTATGTGGAACCAGCTGCCCACTGAAGTGTTTCCGAACCAATTCGGACCTTCAAAAGAGCGTACCGATTCTTAAAAGGCCGGCACTTGCTTGCCATTCGGCATTGAGTATGTACTGAGAGTGTACTTTAGTGGGCAGCTGGTTCCACATAGCAATGGTGCGCGGCAAAAATTGCCTTGAAAAACGCTCGGTCGTGGAACGGCGGACGACGAGGTGATACGGAAGGAATTTCGTATTCTGCCTCGACCTCCGATGATGACGTCCTATGTTATCTGTATCCATGTCATTTGTCGGTTATTACTGTCAACAGAAAATCTTAATTTAATTTACTTCGAATACCAAATAAATTAAATAATTAATAGGTCCCTTATTTACACGATTACACTATGAGCAGTATTGGCCTAGTGGCTTCAGCATGTGATTTTCAATCCTAAGGTCGTAGGTTCGACCCCAGCTGTGCACTAATGGACTTCCTTTCTATATGCGCATTTAACATTCGCTCGAACGCCGAAGGAAAACAACGTGAGGAAAACGGCTTGCCTTAGATTCAAAAAGTCGACATGAGTCAGGCTCTGGCGGCTCATCACCTACTTGCCAATTAGATTGAAAAATGATCATGAAACAGATACTCTGAGGTCCCGACCTAAAAAGGTTAGCTAGGCGCTACAGATTTATTTCTATTTACACCATAAGTATAAAGTAATTATTCAGCAGTAGGTACCAACATTGTACCACGACACCATATGATGCTGTGGTCAATATGGTTCCAATCAGGACTATATACAAACATCGACCAAGGATAGTTAAAAATAGCAAAAGTAGTAAGTTAATGGATAAACATTGGTGTACTGCAAGAAAGCATGTCGCTAAGCAACAACAAGGCCGAGCTATCATGGGGTTCCTATACTAATAACTAGAGAAAACATTGTAAGATTTATGGCCATATAGTTAAGTTAAAAATCATTTAATCATATAGGTAACACAATGTACACTTATGATCGTCAAAAAAAGAAATGTGTATGAAATGCTTCTATCTTTACATTTAGTGCCAGTTCTCAAATCAAGGGCGTAGAACGGAAGAGAAGAACTGGCAATTAACTCTCCGCCACTCTTTTTAATCGTCAAGTATTTTGTTTTATACAACGTTTGTAAGGAGCCGCAACCATTAACTATGTTCCACATGACATCTTAAGTAACAAATAATAATAAAATAAATTAAAAACAAAGATTTTTATATATATATCCTCTATCAGCAGGGGGCATGGTGAAATAGGAGCACGCGCTTACATTCTCGTGGGCACATTGTATAAGCAATAGCAATCATGCCATCTTTAGCCATATTGCCAGAAGAGAAGCGAATAGAGACAAACTGGTAGGGAGGAGTGAGAGCAGAAGTCCATTCCAGTCTCGCAACACAGTTCTTTCTTAAAAAGAGAGATTCATGTATGTAATATCATGTCGGTTAATTCAGTCCCCACATCAGGGACCTTCTGTCTTATGTTATTCAAACTCAAACTCAAAATATCTTTATTCATATAGGTAAACAAGTACACTTATGAACGTAAAAAATTGTAAATTTACATTTACTACCAGTTCGCAAGTCAAGGGCGTAGAGCGGGCAAGAAGAATTGTCAAGAACCTTTCCGCCACTCTTTTTAATCGCTAAGTTTTGAATTGATTACGCAATTAGCTAGCCTAACAATGTCAATATGTTGTATTCTAAATGTGAAGCTCTGTCTGCAAGACGTGCCTTAGGCTGCTGCCTCGAATTTCGCGGGCAGCGGGGCGGCGGCGGCCGCGGCGTGGGAGCGGCAGGATATTATGCGTACAATCAAATGGACCGGTTCTCGAAAACAGCGGCGTGGCAGCGGCGCGGGCGCGGGTAACGAGCGGCGCAATCCAGTCAAGCGGTGACCGCCCGCGTTGCGCGTATGCATTGTAGTATAGTGCTGTACATATTTTTTGTGACGTATCAAAATGACCTCGGACGTGCAAGAGCAAATTATTTCAGAAATCTTTGAAAGGAGACCCATATGGAACTATGTTTTTGCATATAACATATTTTTGCCCACAATAAATCGAGCGTTAGGAATAAATTTGAATCAAAAAGATGTTGTCGCCGTTTTTTAGACATTTCGTTCGCGAATAAAAACAAATATCTCGACTACACAACCACGAACACAACACTACACCGCTATAGTGCCGCGCGATCTGCCCGCTGGTTTCGAGAACAGGTATGCGTTGGCCGCCTCGCTCCCGCGCCGCAGCCGCTGCCGCCCCGCTGCCCGCGAAATTCGAGGCCGCAGCCTTAGAGTTTTGATCAGTCAGTGAGCCACAAAATTATGAAATTTGACTAGTTGTCTTAAACTACTGGTTCAAATAAATTTAAAATATACCGTGTTTGGGGCCGTTCTAGTATAACGTAAGCAGATTTCCTGCAATTTACCCACCCCCCTCCTATTACCAGTAAAGAAAATCTCTCAATACTAATAGTACATAAACGTATTAATTTTTTGTAGGAATCCTCGAAAATGCATTTCGTTTTCGAGCATAGACAATATGTAGGTGATATGTGTAAAACAGTTAATAATTACTGTTAACGTGATCACCAAAAAATAAAATCAAATACCCCTCCCCCCTCCCCCCATAGTGCTTACGTAATACTTGAACGGCCCCTTTATAAAATCCCTGCTTGGTAACAAAAAATTCAGGCATCTCATTTTATTAACAACAAAGTTATAGGGGCTCAAAAATGACCTGAACTGTTTCGAGAAAAGGGGGCGGGCGCACCGTGCCCCCAGATAAGGTTGTCCTTTATCCGTAATACATTATTTACGCGCACAAGATGTATATTATTATTACATATATCAACGGTTGGTTGCAATAACGATCGGTATATTAAAACTGGGCGTTACCAATAACCTGTGGCTAATAACTAAGCTTATCAAATACATTTTCCGATAAAACGATAAATTTGTTTTGCTGATATAGAAAATCAAAACACTTTAGAAATTACTGTATCATAAATTTATTTATGAATTACATTTTTATAACAAGGGGCCAAACGAGACTACGGACTGCTGTTTTGCCATTTTAGTAGGTGCGTTGTCGGCTTTTTAACTAAAACTGAGATTCGACTCCGGAATGTCAAAGTCTTGTTAATGTAAGCAATATACGTAACAAGTTTATTTTAGTCCTATCACAATATTCTATTAGCGTCCCATCTATTATCTAACGGAAATATAACAAAGGCATATATATGTAACATATATACAATACCGGCAGTATTCCAGTGGCTTCAAATTTCTATTTATTTATTAATTTCGCCAATTTGGAAAATAGAAACTACAGAAATTATATATAAATAAAAGCTAAACATAACAATCAAATATACAGTATTTAGTGTAATTTCTTCCGATAAATCATTATGTTTGGCGCAGTTTACAGGCGTTTGCCCTAACACAACATAAACAATTTCACGGACTGTTTAACATTATTATTAGATGTGGGTAATTCGTCAATAACTCAGGCGCGTCTGCGCCGCGCAGTAGTCTTACTGCGCCGCGCATTGCGCTAACTCAATCGCTTGTGAACATAAAAACCCCTAGGAGCCTATCAACAGTGAAATAAAATTAACAGTCAACAGGCTAGGCAAGTAATGAAACCATCAAAGTCATTTGCCTAGGTGTTTGATCAACTGGCTGAAAATCTTTCAGGCCGCTAGTTAAACGGCGTCGTTTAGTTAAAAGGCTAGGAAGTTAATTGAATGGCTAAGTAAGCGACATATAATACTGTTGTGGCCTAGTGGTCGGAGACCAGTAAGTCTAGGTACCAATGGATACACAGAGAGGAGGCAGCTGCAAACCAGCAATTGCAGGTAGCACATGACAGGGCAGGTGCTGGAATATTTTCGAATTCGAAGGCTAAACCACTTCTTGAATAGCAGAGCCAGCGGTGTCATCACCATTTTAAAGTGCAATTCCAGGATACAACATACATTAATGTTAGTTAGCAGCATTCTTTATTCCTAATCGTAGGTTCGATCCCCGGCTGTGCACTTATGGACTATGTGCATTTAACATTCGCTTGAACGGTGAAGTATCATCGTAAGAAAACCGGCTTGCTAGAGTCAAAAAGTCGACTTGGGTCACACTAGACGCTGATCACCTACTTGCCTATTAGATTGACAAATCATGAAACAGATACAGAAATCTGAGGCTAAAAAGGTGGTAGCGCCACTTATTTTTAAAAATAACTTAGAAACAAAGATTTAACGCCGAAGAAAATCAAACTATTTTAGCATAATGTATAATGTTCGCATGCCTGCACTCTGCGCATGATTGCACTAGCACATAAACAAAACAATTTCGCATCATTTGTTTCGAGGGGTCACCGACCGCTATTTACATTATGAAACTCTTATGTAACGATTTTAACGTGTAAAATGAATTTCCGTAATCACTTATAGGGCTGAACAATAATATAGACATAAAACCATAAACAACTTAACTCTTCCTTCCTTCCTTCATCAGAGATCAAAATACAAAAATCGTTCGATTAAATTTTATGTATCATCATCATCGATAAATGATTTATTTTCTGTAAGTAGGTTTGTACAAACACTTTTACACGTCAAGCATATTTTTTTGAAGTTATACTTCTTTAGGCGCGTTATTAAAAATTTATGAGAGTGAAATTTTACGATGCGCGCGCACCGTGACACAAAGTTCAGTATGGGCGCCGAACGTGCGCGAGCGAGATGGGAATAAGACAATCTACTTGTAGTACCTTTTAAACAAATAAAGCAGTTTTAATTATTTTTTCAAAGAAATTTAGCAATGCTTTTTCACAAAGACCTATTTATACTTAGTTAAAAGGTAATGAAACATACCTAGTTATTAAATTGAATTAATAATATAATATAATAATAATTATTATTAATTAATAATTGAATAATATACTAATAAATATTAAATATTGTTAAATTATTAACGCTTAATATTGATTATTAATTTTTTAAAAAAATAAAGAAAGCCAAAGAAGTATAACTTCTTACGCGCGTACATAAGTACACGCACCATTTTTTTTTTTAAACTAGATGAGTTCGACCTTTCCTAACTACTCTTACTACTTTTCTGACTAATCTGAGAAGAAACGCCGCAACAAACTCAAAGGTCACAGTATCTTTTAAAGTCCAGACATAATCTTGGTCAGATTATGTGAAGACCATGTAGATTGCAGTCTGAAATGGTCTTTTGAGGAAAGAACTTGGGGTCTTCTCTCAGAGATACGACCTCCAAATGTTTAAAAAGCGAGCCTACTCCTCCCTCAAAGGCCGGCAACGCACCCACTAAAAATGGGTGTCTATGGGCTGCGTGGACTGCCCTTTTTGGTCGTCCCGCAAGTTCGTTTGCCCCCCTATTATAAAAAAAAAAAAAAAGAACCACACAGATTGAGTGTGGTTGTTGTGGTCAATGGCTATACAGACCCTTGAATTAGCCTCCTCAAGTATTCACCACCGCAATCTATTTCGTGCATCTTGCGTTCAACTTCGAACCCCTATTGTTTCGAGGTCAAATGGAGTTGTCAAGGACACAACTCCATCCCACCAACGCGGCATCGGTCTACCGGGTTTTCTCTTGCCTCCAGGTTCTGAGTTCAGTAAGGACCTTGGGGTTCTGTCGTCCACCATTCGGTGCACATGTCCCAATCTTGTCCTTGAGTCTGTTGTTATGAATTGGCGTGGCGATGTTGGCTTCGACAAAGGCGGTATAAAGTTATTCATTGTAGTAAAAGGTTTTTTGAAGAATCTTCCGCTCGATAATAAGAAGAGCAAGCTCATCTTATTAGCCCAGGTTTCAGAACCTTTCGCAACAAAACATTTACACATATAATTCTATCATACAGCTGCAGCTGAGTTTCATCATCGGACGTCAAGACAGAATACAAAATCCGTATCACCTCGTTGTCCTTCGTTCCACAACTGAGCGTTTTTAAGGCAGTTTTTGTCGCGCACAACGCTTTAAAATAATAAATTTTATGGGTAGATACGTATAAACTGCCGTCGAATGCTTCTCTGCGCAGTCGAGAATGAACACATTACTTTAGAGTCACCTACAATGTTTTGTTGAAGGATCTCTGTGTAGGTAGTGGCTCCTAATAGTTCAATTATATAATAAACTATAGAAATAGTTCTTCGCTTATGAAGATCTGGGCAGGCGTTCCTATTATCTGCGGCAGTTTTATAATCATAGTCTTTAACTTCTAGACACCACGGGCCAAGTGAGACGATTTAGAAGGACAAAACCATTCGAGTTACTGAATTAGTGTTAAATGCTAAACAGTGGTTAAAGGGAGCGTTCAAGTATTATGTAACGAATTTTGGTTTGGTTCCTCTTATAAAACGTTACGATGCGGGGCGGGGATTGAATTACGCGTTATTGTTATTATTATTTTTGAGTTTCCAGTACTTTAGACCACATAATTGTAAGTTTAATATACATATAAAGAGTCACTGGGTGGACACGAAACGTTTTAGTTTTGGGTAGAGAAAAACGGTACGGCGCGTTACTTGGGGGGGGGGGGTCAAAGATCTCCAAAAATTGCGTGACGTTATAGTTGAACGCTCCCTAAGTGAAAAGAGTACACAAGAATAGAGTGTCTTCCCCTTAGTTTAATTCACTTCTCGCTTCCTCTCAAACTGGCGAAGACTTTTTTTTTTTTTTTTTATGTAATAGGAGGCAAACGGGCAGGAGGCTCACCTGATGTTAAGTGATACCGCCGCCCATGGACACTCACTCGCTCTTTTCTTGAAGGACCCTAAGTCGAATTGGTTCGGAAATACTTCTGTGGGCAGCTGGTTCCACATAGTGGTGGTGCGCGGCAAAAACTGCCTTAGAAAACGCTCTGTTGTGGAACGACGGACGTCGAGGTGATACGGATGGTATTTACCCTTGACGTCCGATGATGAAACTCAGCTGCAGGTATTAGACCGAACAACTCCTCTGAACACTCTCCATGGTAAATGCGGTAGAAGATGCAGAGAGATCCCACATCTCTACGCAACGCCAAGGGATCAAGCCGCACTGAAAGTGACTGGTCGTCGACGATTCGAACCGCTCTTCGTTGAATACGGTCAAGTGGAAGGAGCTGGTACTGGGGAGCTCAAAACTACTACTTCTAGACCTTAATTATCGTGGTGAGCCTGCCCGATAGCTTTGAGATAATCGCACCACCGTCTGTTACCTTAGGTCTCTTGGTACAGACATCCCGTACTTATTTATATATTCACGATTTATATGTAAGGGTACGTCTGTTGGGGTCACCTTGTCATATATTTAGTTATCTAGTGCACACATACACTACATATACTATACAGATACTCCTGACAATACATATATAAATTTAAACATATATTTCTACACTGGCTTGCAAACTGTTCAATAGTGTAAGTAGTGTTATTGGACACTTATGTTAAATATTCTTATTAAAGTAGTATTTTCTCACTCGATCAGGAACTCACCGATATCCAGATTGAGAATTTTGATAAACGAGACAGGCCTATACATCCATAGTTGCTCCCCTCACACTTTGAAATCATTTGTTTTTAAGAATCGATTTTTTCTCTCTTAGTGTTTGCCTGTGCTTGTCAAATACAATTGTGCATTTCATGAAATTTAGTTTAGTCAGTCACAATTTTATTTACGCAAAGATTTTTGCATGGTATGCATCAAGTACAGCCGGCGCCAGATCGTGTTACACCATATAGTCTTGCATTCATCCCTCAAGTAATATGATACAACCACATGTACTTACGTTACCATAAGCTATTAATCAATATCTGTAGTACATTTTAGACATAGTCTGTGCGAAACTGTCGCGGGATTTCAGGTCGCTGCAGTGTATGTTGACATTACGTCATGATTGTAATCAGTCATTTGGATAATTTACATATTTTATGTGAATAAATAAATGGTAACCTTTTTTTTGGCTCTGGCACGGTTTGTGCATTAGCCAGCGTCGAGTATAAGATTTTTTATAATTCGTGCTTGCCTTAGAACTTCGAGCATGTACGGTTTTAGGCACTCGCCCGGTACCGCACAACCCTCCCAAAGGCCGAGAACAAATTTCAATTAAATTAAAACTTGCCCTCGAACCGGGAATCGAACCCGGTACCCCTCACCTAGCTGCCACTTAATAAGACCGCTAGGCTGTGACGCCCCTAAAATGGTAACTTTTACGGCAAAATTCACAATTCGAATTTCAAATTCAAAATGATGATGATATTAATTTATCTCTAATGGGAAAGGCAAAGGACTTTAGTCCATACAGCCAGGTCTTTTTAAATTCAAAAGCCAACATTGACATATGACACGTCATAGACAAGATTTTTTTTTTGCGATCAAACTTGACATTTGACAATATAGGCTTAATAGAATAGATTTTTTCTTTCGCCCTCTCAATATATGTATATATTATTATAATATATATTGAGAGGGCGAATATATATTAATTAATTACTTAAGATGTCATGTGGAACATAGTGTAATGGTTGCAGATCCTTACAAACATTTTGTAAAACAAAAAACTTGGCCATTAAAAAGAGATTTCATACATGTTCTTCAAGTTCCCTCTCAACTCTCATACATGAAATTTTTGAATATCTAGTGCTTTTCATTGTTATATTTAATTTATAAAATTGAAATTTGTTACTTTTTTTAGAAGTGTACATTATAAACCCTTGGCATTATAATTTATTAGGGCTAGTTTAAAGTTAATTTCACTTAAATACAGTTAAACACGCGAGCGTAAATCTAAAGGTGTAATTAATGATATTATTTAACAGTACATGCACAAACCAAGCTCTGAAATAGTGTTTGTACAAATGGGATTTATTAATGTTTTATTATGTATTTCCTCACTCACATTAAAGTTTTTTTAAATTTCTAACAAACTTTTTCCTACAAAAAAACCGATTTCATGTAGTCGCTCGGATAGGGGGCGTCCATAAATTACGTGAGGTGTTTTTTAACTTCCCTCCCCCCCCCCCCTGGTGAGATGTCGTGAGATTTTATTTAACCCCCTCTCTCACCCCCAATCTCACGTGAGATTTTTCAAAATGTGCGTTTCTTAAGTAAACACGTTCGATTGTTATTGTAAAAAAATTGCTTCGTGCTTTTATTTTCGACTAAAACAAAATAAGTGAAATGTTGAGCGTTTAGGTATGGAGTTAACGGGAAGTTGCAGAGATGGCCTTTAGGGTCAACCGTTTTCCTAGTTTTTTTTTTTCAATCAGAAAAAAAAATCGTGATATTTCCCGAGACCCACCATCTCTCCAACGTAAGATTTAATTAGATTTGACTCGACCCCCCCCCCTTAAACACCTCACGTAATTTATGGACGCCCCCAAATTGATATTTATTGATATTTAGACGATATATAAAAAAAATAAAAAATCATTGATTCATAAAGGTAACACAATGAACACATGAACGGCAAAAAAAACCTTTATTAAATACTTCTAATTTACTGCCAGTTCTCAAATCAAGAACGGAAGAGAGGAACTGGCAATAAACTCTCCGCCACTCTTTTTAATCGCCAAGTTTTTGTTTTACACAACCTTTGTAAGGAGCTGCGACCATTACACCATGTTCCACGTGACATCTTAAGTAATTGATAATAGTAAAATAAATTAAAAACAAAGATTTGTCCTCTATAAGCAGGAGGCATGGTGAAATAGGAGCACGCACTTACATTCTCGTGGGTTCAAATGCACAGCTAATTAAAGATTTAAGTTGGTAGATAGTACCAGTGACTCCGAGCTGGTGCTTTCAACGTATAAGTATTCGCAATACCGCGAGGAAAAGCCAGCATTTAGGCTATGTTGGCAAAAACTAGACGCGCGTTTTCAAATCGCTCGACTAGACATTGTGGTATTTTCATACAACTGTTCACATGAGCGAAATTTGAAAAAAAAGACCCAGTTTGTTATAAATATAATTAAATTAACAAATTTAATATAACAAAGTTACATGTGAACATAGCCTAAAAGTACTACTACTGCCACAGGGACCAAACGTTTAAATTTGTTTAATTTTTTCCATATTTAAAATTTATTAAGTTTATAGCTGCCCCCGCAAACTTCGTTTCTCCTGTGATTTTACTTAGCCTACCTTTTTAGTACATTACCAACATGGAACATTTTGGTATGCTACCCCAGAGACTGTTCGGTTTTCTGGAATGAAAACTTTTTAGATTTTCTGTGAATTTTTCTCTATAAACCTTAGAGTACAAGTCATAACATTTGAATTAACAAATAAAAAATGAAAGTGTTGATCGTAGAGGGGTGTCAATTAAGGGTTGTATGTATTTTTGTATGATGTATCATAAAAAAATAAAGCCAAAAAGTTTTGCCTAAAAAATAAAAATTTAGGTATTTAACCACCCTTACCATTTATGGGTTTGAAATATACATAGCAGCCGATTCTTAGACTTACTGAATATGCATAAAAAAATTCATAAGAATCGGTCGAGCCGTTTCGGAGGTGTATGGGATTGTGACACGAGAATTTTATATATATGTATTACACTATGTAGGTATACTATGTAGGTTTATTTGATTTCCAATTGTAAAGATTTGGTGGACAGATGTGGTGAATCTCAATGTTCAAGCCTTTACATGTCGATAACTGCGTTTGAAGCTAGGCTTGCTGCTTCAAATCCAAATTATTTTTTAAATAAGATAATAAAACTATTCTACACAATTTGATTTTGTCATTGAAGCTCACATCTATAAAGGCCGACCACTTTCAGTGTGTATATTTATACTATGACATGACATTTAAACCATTGGCGTGCCGTTACGTTTAGTATCTTAGTTCTTAGATCTCATATAGCAGGGATCTTTATTTTAACAGTAAAAATTTAAAAATAAAAATTCAATTGACAGCAATTAATTATAATGTGTAAGATTAGGGAACCCTTTTAAGTAAAAAAATACCTGTTGTTCCCAGCTCTTCCATAACAAACTTAATAGTATATTCCATAAAAATATATAATTTAATTACATCTTTTTTTAATTATTTTGGTTTTTCCAACTGTTTTCAACACGCCTGAGTGCACGAGTGAGTGTGTGGGTGCATGTGAGTGAGTGAAATGTATAACAACATATTAGTTCACAGAAGCATCTCCAAACCTGCGTAAGGTGTGTTCATAAGCCAGTCCTTTAATAGTGTGGGTTAAAACAGGAGAAGACAAGGATACGAAACGGAATGCTTAGGTGGTTTGGCCGAGTAACATCAATCGATTTAACGACAAACCCCCTAAAACGAAATCACTCGGCTTTATTTGGTTTAGCTTAACTTCCATACAATGATACACTCTACATAGCATTACACCCACCCTCGCGACAATTAAATAATAAAACGTAGTCTGTGTGTCTGAGGGCTCGCAAGTGTGTTGCCATTAGAGAATTGGTACATTTATTCTTAAAAAACTCTACGTGGAATTGGTGCGGATACATCACTAGGCAGCTGGTTCCACAAGGTTGCACAACTGCCTTAAATAACAGTCAGCTGTTTTTTTATAGTCCAGGGGGCAAACGGGCAGGAGGCTCATCTGATGTTATACAGCCGCCCATGGACACCTCAATTCCAGAGGGCTCGCGAGTGAGTTACCGTATTCGTACCTATCATATACCTGAGCTATAAGCCCAGGTGTTATCCTGTCCATTAATATGCCGTACACAATAGCACCCACACCACACCCTATATAGACATCGACACGTGGACTGAACATACAGTAGACGTAATGTAACGTGCAGTATAGGCCTAGTGGCTTCAGCGTGCGACTCTCATCCCTGAGGTAGGTTCGATCCCCGGCTGTGCACCAATGGAATTTCTTTCTATGTGCGCATTTAACATTCGCTCGATGTAGCAAACATCGTGAGGAAACCTGTTTGCCTTACCCCCAAAAACTTATGAATAATTTTCCACATTTTAGGGAGCGTTCAAGTATTACGTAACGAATTTTAGGAGGGGGGGGTCCTTTTGTAAAACGTTACGATGCGGGGCGTTGAATGACGCGTTATTGTTAATATTATTTTCTACTTACACCACATAATAGTAAGTAAAGAGTCACTAGGTGGTCACGAAACGTTTTCCTAGACTTGGATACAGTACTGTACTTGGGTACTGAAAAATGTTACGGTGAGTTCATGGGGTAGGGGGGGGTCAATAATCTCCAAAAATTGCGTTACGTAATACTTGAACGCTCCCTTGGATAATATTATTGTAATTTTATTAAGGATCCCTATTTTAAAAAAAAGTGCGTGCGTACAAAGTACACATGTCAGAAGTGAAGCTTCTCAAAAACAATAGTACTTAAATGTATTAACTTTTTGTAGGAATCTCCGAAAATGCATTTCGGATTCAAGTATAGACAGTGCTTACGTAATACTTTAATATTTCTATTTAGAAAAATTATCAATGATATCTGAAGTCATGATCTAGTTGTAATTTATGAAATTTAGCACATGAAACCCTAGAACACCAAACTCAAATATTAATTCCAACATTTGTTTGAATTGGTTCTAAACTATGTCACATTTGTATGTATGTTCACTTGGGACTTGTTGAAGCAACATTAATTTACTTTAGGAACTAAAAGTTAAAACATTAAACAAACATTTTACTATATTACAGTGAATAGTTATGAGTTTTCTAATTTAATACAAATAAAGCGCAGACCTAATCTCCCTTCTTCTGGTTTCTTCTATGTTTTTTATATTTTAAAAGAGTACCGAGAGTTTTTTACGCCGGCTTTTTCTCTCGGCCTACACCCTCTGTCTTCTTTGCCGATGAGTAGGGATGTCTACCGATTCAAATTTAATGACGTCAAATAAGTGATACCTGTATGTCGTATTCCATAATAAACATACTACATACTTTGAAATTATATATGTACTCTGACCGGTGTATATCATTTATAATAAAAAAAATAGGGGTTGATCGTAGAGGGGTTGTATGTATTTTTTAATGCTGTATCATAAAAAAATAAAAACAAAAAAAATATCTAAAAATAAAAAAAAATATTTAGGGGTGGATTACCCTTAACATTTAGGGGGATGAAAAATAGATGTTGTCCGATTCTCAGACATACCCAATATGCACACAAAATTTCATGAGAATCTGTCGAGCCGTTTCGGAGGAGTTTAACCTCAAACACCGCGACACGAGAATTTTATATATTAGATATATTTTTTTAATGAAGGGGCAGGAGGCTCACTTTATCTAAGTGATACTCGCTCATGGACACTCGCCCAGAAGGCTCGCATGTGCATTGCGGACCTTTTAAAAGGTGCGCTCTTTTCTGGAATGACGCTAAGTCGAATTGGTTTGGAAATAATTCAGTTGGTGGCTGGTTCCACATACGCTAATATAACTAGTGAAATCTCGTAACTAATATCTTACTTAGACCTTAATTTATATGCAAACACAATAATAAATGTTTATTTAAAGCGTTGTTTGCAAATATGAACCTGTCTAAACATTATAACGCTTTCCGGCGAGTTGGAAAAATTATTTAGCTGCTAAACAAGCCGGGTATTGGGGCTTGCTAATGTACTAGAGCACACAGCAAGCTGCTGCAGCCGGAACGGAACGTGCCCGGAACGCATTAAACAATTTCAGGTTACTTTCGGTCATAAAATCTTTAAACTATTATATTAGTTAGTAACGAAGTTCCAGTAGTTTTTTACAATATTGTTTGACGTCAAGAAACACGAGCGTTATTTATTTACACTTCGTTACCATAATATACAAAATCATACAGGCATATAAAAAAAGCAGGTAAATATTCCGTATCACGGCACGTATAACGGTTTTTTTTTTACAGTCGCATCTGTAAACATCATAACTAGTATTGTTATGATGGCGCATGAAAATAAAATTCAATTTATTAAAAAAAATATTAAAATACTAACCTAACCGAACAATATTAGTAATAGGTTTTTTGGACAGCTTTGGGGCTGCGGGAAATGTAGCACCTCCGCCCTTGCGTACCAAAGCACTGCGTACGAAGTCATAAAAAAAAATCAACCCCAAAATCGCTGGTGCCGCGCGATACGGAATATTTACCAAAAAGCTAATATATAATATATAAGTTATTAGACAACGGGCGGCCTTACCTTGGTCACACCAAGAATGGAAAATAATCTATAGTCTGGTCATTTGGAAATATTATAGTAGGAACATAAGTGTGCAGGCAGTGTACTCTTTAATCCAAAATCCGGAGCATCGTAATAAAAAATTAACACAATGAGAGACTTACCACATGAAGTATCACAAAAATAAAGTAAAAAAGCTTTACCCACAGATAGAAATGCAAGATTATGATGCCATAGACAAAAATACTGTGACAGAAATTAGTGTCAAAGACATCATTCAATTAGCAATGTCAAAAGAAACCTTTGCTAATCATTTGTCGAGCAAGACAAATGCACCATTTGTATGCCACCCCTTTTAATTAGCGGAGTCACTGTTACTGTGACTTGTTAAGAGACATCTCATTCATGGACCTAGATTGTAAATACAATGAACTGGTTTTCCTACCAACTCGGGAAACACATTCTCTATTCAAATTTATTTTTAAAACAATTTTAAATGTGTTAGTACGTTATAGTACATTATTAAAATCATTGAAGTAGAAGTAGACCGTTAAATGCACTTTTTACAAAAGAAATAGCTATGCATTACGAATGTGATATAACTAGAAGTATCGCGCAGTTGGTTTTTTATTATAACTACTATTACTTATTAAAAAAAAATTCATAAGTAACTTTGAAAATATAATACACTATATTTTTATTTCAAAACAACAAAATTGAAGTATGAACTTCTTTTTATTAATCCAAATCATAATATAATAAGCTTATTATGACTTAGGTTATAAAGATTACTTATTTGAACAGTTTATCCTATGATTTACATATATTGCATTGCATCTTTACACCCACATCACTTCCTTTTAACTTATAAAATAGTGTTTAGTAATTTTCATAAAAATGTCCTATATTCTGAGTAAAGTTATTTTGTTTTTATAAGAAGAGGATTATTTATTTACCACCAGTAACGCCAGTGCTCATCACATAGCTTAAAACATAGCAATACAGAGAGGATATGCTACTAGTAGTAAAAGTACTCTGTTGTCCATAATAGAAATAATTAATTTTTATTATTGTTATCATAAAATGATATATAGATATGAGCAAGTAAAAAATTACATTTTTTAAATATGACCTTTACTACTATCTACATAGGTATTGAATTTTATTTATAAATAAAAATTAAATAATATGGTGCATAGTAAGTAAACAATTTATGAAGTTATACAATATCACAAGTGTTTAAAACACTTAATGTGTACCTATGTAGTCAATCTTCAGTTGTTATCTTTAATGTTGGTATATTTAAAATATAAATTTCGACAACTTATAGAGTTAGTAATAATTTCATTTAGTAGAGTTGCCAAACAAGTCAATCTATTTCAATAAATTATAAATAATGCTTTACATATAAAATTTGTCTCTTAATAAATTTTCTGACTGGATAATTTTAAAAGATTTATAAGGATAAATATGTTATAATATCTGAGTTAGTGCACAATTAGTGCAATTTGTCAGTAACTAACATGATTATGGATTCAGATGATGACATCTTATGGATTTAAGCAAATTAATTTTTAACTTCAAATATAACAAGAGAAAAAATTGTCAACCCATTTTAAAAAAGACAATTACTCACTATTAACAGTATTGCGATTTGCTAATTTAAATTATCTATCATTATTTTGAATGAACTAACCTGATCTGGGCAGAAGTATCCAAATGCCACCATCCCAAACAAGGAGAGCAATAAGCAAAATAGAATCACTTTCCGTAATTTCGATCTTGGTTCCATTTTTTTAATTTCGTACACACCACCGGGTAGAAAAAGCGCGAAATCACTATCTACTTGCACTGATACACTTTTTTGCATTTCGGTCGATTGCATGTCTCATTTTTACAAATATATCTAAAACTGGTCCACACACACTAAGTTCGTTTTATTACCGCACAAAACTAATTACATTATCGCATTTCATATATCTATGTTTGATACGAACTCGATAACATTGTTTTGATAATAACGGAGACGTTGTAACACTTCGATGACCGAAACTAAAATGCGAGTACTAGTAGAACACTGGTCGCCGAGGAAGTCGAAAGGCTCTGAATGGCACACAATACATTTTGCAGCTCTCTTACACAAAGCTTAGTCCTTTTTAAGTCTTCAGCCATGTTCACTAAATCAATAGTGCTAAGGAGCAATTATAAATGTAAACATTTGCTAGTGAAAGCAAAATGTGCGAGGTAAACAACACAATTCGCACTTAACTGAGTACCGAGCCTTCCGAGACTTCAAAGTTTACTCTTGATAGGTGACAAATGACAGATGACGTACAAAACATAAGCACAACCTTACCAGAACTGTGAAGTTTTTTAAATAAATAGTTTGATTGTATAAATTATTATTGATAATCTTTCGTCTCTGAAGAATCTTTATGAACTTAAAATTGGGTTCATAAATATTATCATAACAAATAGTTACTACTAATAAGTAGTGTTTACCATAGACTAAACTATACTATAGGCATCACATTGTTTCAAAACATGTATCAACCATTTGTAACGTTAATTATTTTACCTTACCTATGATTATGTATGACTCCTAAATCGTAGTTACATAATATACAAGACGACTTAACTTTAGCGACATCCAAATAAAGATAGAGTCCTATTTATTCTTTCCAATAGATGTCGCTGATGTCAATTACTATTTTACTTTGTCATCTGCTTGATATCGATTATTATTAAAAACCGAATTC